>JH597876.1:587232-729932 GCA_000173235.2 Hyaloperonospora arabidopsidis Emoy2
CGCTCAGCACCGTCTGTTTCGTACTGCATTAGTGCCTATCCGATGGCAAATTCACTTGCATCGCAGACCACATGAAATGGTCTGTCTTGGTCTGCAATCGCCAAAACTGGCGAGCGTATCAAGCTATGCTTGATACCTTCGAATGAGTGCTGACAATCAGCACTCCATGCCCACTTCTCGTTCTTTTTCAATAAACGAGAGAGATGAACAGTCATCTCGGCGTGATTGCGCGAGTATTTGTGCAAATATGCCGCTAGACCAAGGAACTTTCGAAGTTCTTTTATGTTGGTAGGTACCGGCCAGTCGGTGATCGCCTTGATCTTTTCCGGGTCGGGCCGAACGCCGTGCTTACCCACGATGCATCCAAGAAGTGGTGTTTCTCTTGCAGCAACTATACACTTCTTGAGGTTGGCATACAACTTGTGCTCACGCATCAGTGTAAGAACCTTTCGGACGTGGAGTCGGTGGACTTCCAAATCCGTCTGTTCATCCATAACCCGGCTATGGACGAACACGTCATCGAAATAGCTGGGTGCGAACTCTCGCACAGATCTCAACAGATTCGTAACACACCTGTTGAACGTAGCAGGGGCATTACTCAGCCCTTGTGACGTTACTAGCCACTCCCAAAGCATACCGCTTGGGGTGCTCATTGCTGTATAAGGAATGTCCTTTTCGCGCATAAGGATCTGATAGAACTCGTCCATCAGTTCCATCGATGAAAAGATGGTACTCCTTGACATACCATCTATAATGACATCCTTCCTTGGTATCGGCGTTTGAGCCAGTACAGTGGAAGCATTCAACTTGTTGAAGGCATGTACTATCCGCCATCCTCCTGTGGCCTTTCGGACACAGAAGGTCGGAGAGCTATGTGGGGAAGTAGATTCCCTCACATGGCCCGCTGCCAAGTGATCGGCAAAGAATTTGTCAACCGCTAGTACTTGTTCACGAGGCAATGGCCATTGCTTCATGACACAGTACTTTGAACCTGGTTTCAGGTATATCTCGTGACGAGTACCCTTATCCTTGGATAGCTCGCACGGCACTGTTTCTGGGAACGCATCCCTGAATTCCATCAAATCATCATAGTGAGGATTTGTCTTGAGCGATTCCCACGATTGGGATGTGTATCGCTCAATCCGAGTCTTCTCATCAAGGACACTCTCGTCCAATGATGAGCTGCTGAGAACCCTTTCGTTCTCAGCGAATACCATTGCCGACCGAATATCGGTTACGTACTCGTCTTCCGCGATGAGTACGCAAATCTGCTTGGCTTTGCCACTACTCAGATCACACAAGAACCTTTTCTGTTCGAGCGTGGGCAATTGAATGATCTCCGAAGTTGTCTTCGGAGGCGCGATTAGATCAAGTTGGTATGTTCCTATGCTTGATCCGTCATTGACTAGGACATTTAATGTTTCTGTTGTCTCCTGGAAACTTATTTCCACAGTTGGGTGGGGAATTATTCCCTCACTAGCCTCTTTGAATATCTCATCATTTGACACGAGTGGAATTGATCCCTCGTTATCCTCTGGCGGTGGTTGTGCTACCGCGGCCAGGTCTTCTACATGCGATTCTCCAATCGCACTAAGATCATCGTATTGCCAACCATTGGCAATCGGTTCATTTTCACTTGGGTGCTGTCCGTTTGGAGGAAACCCATGCCCCAGTCCCACTCGACTTATTCGGGTGGTGGCCTTCGGCGCGACTTGCACCTCAATGCAGTCGCCGGAATCTGACTTCATGGTGTGGCGATCAGCCACTCCATGGCCATGTGCAGTCGTACTAACGACCGAACCACACGCGAGGCCATCGCACTCGCTCGTAGTACACCCACATGTTAGTGGGCGCTCCATGGTGTTCATCAGATGGCCATCTGATGAACAAGTGACAGGCATATCGACTGTTCGTCGATGCCAGCTGACTTGTGGCTCGTACCTTCTGATCCACGGCAGTCCAAGGATAACATCAAATTTGTCATCCAAGTCCAATATGATGAAGTCCTCATTATATTGAACTCCCTTCAGTGTATAGGTAACACCCACTACACGTTTTATCACTGTTACGGATGCGCCTGTCGCGAGGCGCACCGTCATCCTCGTTGGAGGGATCTCTCGCTCAACATATTCGAGCTCTCTTTTTGTCTAGCGATTGGCGTCGTACGAAGTTGTTCGACGCCCCACGATCGACTGGAGCTCGAAGCGACATGCCTTGTGTCACTTCGAGTTTCAAGGTACTGAAGGAAATCTCATTACCGGAAGCAGCAACACACAATGACTGAGTGTTGGGAGCAACTTTCGTCAAGAGGCCTGCAAGCTCACTGACGTTGCTGGATCAGTAGGGTGCTCGCACCTACTGACCCTGACCGTTTTTTTTTTGGCTGTCTGTTACGTTGTTGCGTTTTCGCAACAACGTCGGACCCACGCCTTGGACCTCTCTTGGCCGCTTGGCGGTTACTGTTTCCTGCGGTACGTGGTACCGCGCTTGGGGCACTGCATTCATATGCGTAATGCCCTGTCGTCTGACATCTATTGCATTTCTGCAATTTCTTATAGTTATTAACACGAGAGCTTTCGCTCCTCGCGTTCCAGAGGTCCATTGGTTCTGGGCCTCCATTTTCCTGTCGTCTCGATGGACGATAGGAATTTGAATTCGCGTGAGCCTGTTTCATGTTGAAGTCCTCCTGTTCCGCAACCCTTATTGCCTCTCCGAGGGTGTTGAACTCCAATCGGAACAATTAGGTCTTAACAGGAACATCAGTCAGACCCTGCATGAGCAACGTAATCAACGTTTGTTGGTTCAGTGGGTCGACTGTTATGCAACTGGTAAGGTGACGTATGTACTGAATGTACGAGTGTACGTCACGTTTACCTTGATTGATTCTCAGGAGTTCAGAGCGAGCCCTGAACTCCACTCGCGGCGGCTCAAAAGTTTGCCTTAGCAGGGACTTGAAGACTTCCAACGACCCAAAGACATATGGGTCGTGTAACTTAAGCCCCAAGGCCCACGTCTTTGCGAGCTCTGCCACGTTCGATTGAGCAAATGCGATCTGCATTTCCTCATCGACGATATGACGAGCCCTTATGGCATCGTCTAGTTCCACGAACCATCTCAACAGAGAGTCTTCATCGACTCCTTTGTACTTTGAGATGTCAATCTTTAGAGTCTCGGGTCGACGTATACACGTCGACCCGGTAGCAGTAGCCTGCTCCTGTCTCAACAGTTCAAACTGTTGAGCACTATGTTCTCTCAACAGCTCCATCTGTTGAGAACCTTGTTGGTGAAGCAAGGTTACTTTTTCCCGCTCGGCGTCAAGTTCATTCTGAATGAACTTGGCGATGGTGGCGTGCTGTCCGTCTAGCCCCAGGGCGGACAGCAGTGCGCCAATGGCTTCTTGCCCTATCGTTGAACTCAAGCGTTCAACAGAGTCCCATTCGATTTGACTCAAATAGGAGTAGCTTTCATGCGTGGGATGAAAATCATCCCCCTCATCGTCCAACATATGCATGGTTGTTGAACGGACTACTAAGTGCTACCAGGTGTAACGGGGCACACCTTGTTCAAGTAACTGAATAAACCTTGCACTGCTGACAGTGCAAGGGTGTGTGCTTCCGACTACCTCACGTACACGTACGTGCAGATGAAGATTGCTATACGGAGTAAGAGTACTCAGTAAAGGTAAAAAGTAGAACAGTATTTAGTGGAGTTAATCCTTGTAATAACTCCCTATTTGACTTCATTTAACTATGTCTAGATACAAACATGTATTATAACTATCTGCGCGCCACTCGTTGCGTGCTTCTGTCGTGGCTAGACTTTATTGGTTGATATCTCGATCCTATATCAACCAATGAGCAGTGTGCTACATCTGCGAGGCAATATTATCTATTAGGATAATATTGTGTTTGTCCTAACGCAATATTCGTACTTGATATTTACCTTAAGTAAATTATCATGTAACGGAGGCACCCCGTTACACGTTTCGTTGGCCTGCTACTTCTCACATACGGATCCCAGCTGGAGAAGGCAGACATTGTTTAGGCTGATGCGTAAGACATGTTTTTTTGTGGGCTACAAGTTGCTTAACGAAAGACTGATTACTGAAGCTGCTATCATATTCTCATGTGTTTCTGCGATCGCACTGGTCAAGGTGCATGCAAGCTGGACATACTTTACACTTTGTTGTCGTTGTGACGAAATCTTGAAATGAATTTAAATGAATGGAATACGGAATGATAATGAATACAACCCATGCTAGGATTCTGATTACAGCCTATATTTCTGGTACACTGTCAATTGGCAATTAATGGCAATCAGTTTGGTCTCAGTATACAACGTGATTCATCGACGTGTGGGTTTAAAGTTTTAGTATGTGAGTCAAAACGCTCCAGATCAAACATTCTGCGGATACTAACGTCTTGCCACCGTCGGCCACGGTGAATACAAAATGAAAATAATTGCCGCATCCGCCACCTGTATTGCCAGAGCATGCACAAACAAAGTGTGATTGTCAAAATGTGCAGCGGGCCAACGATGAGCTCATCTGGTGCGGAACTTTACGTCAGACATAAACTCATTTCTGAAAGGTACTATAGTGACGGCGATAGAAAATGTTGCCGCTGCCAAGTCATTGACCATATGACCAGGGGACGTGTATCCGAAGGAAAATGCGGTCATTTTAAAATGACTGGAGCTTAAAATTGGTTGGTAGTATCTATCGGTCGTACGTTGGCGTGTTATAAAGGGCGACATGGGAGATAAAGGGAAGCACGGTAGCGCGATGAACCTGATACAGAATAACAACGCTTGAGAATTCCGCTTTAGGACGCTTGCAGGATATCCCTTTTGAAGGAGATAAAGGCGTCTTGAAGTATTTCATACCGTCATTTTCATAACCACTAGCATAGCACTGCAAATGCACTCATCTGGTGCTCTATCGATATAAAAGCTTCTTTTGTTGCAATCAATAGTAACATTTCCGAGAGGTGCTATTGCAGCGTTTAAAAATGCGTATTGTTTTAAGCATCAACTTAGAGATCAGGCTCACCCTCGAAGTATTGGCGGTTTGGTCTGCTGCAGTTCGACTGTCCGCTGATCACGTGCCAACGACCCGAAATGTCGAGAGCCGTGCCGCATCTGATCATGGCCTTCCGATCGCAAATGATTCCGTTGGCATCACGCATCTATTTGACTTTGTGAACCGCCTTCCTAGCAAGCTCGAGGAAAAACCGCTTACCAGGATTCTTAAGCGTGTCTTAGTATACCCTTCGCGGAGGGTGCCGCTTGCCCACTCACCTCTCTTGACCATTATCGTATATTTCTCTTCCCACAACCTTGTCCACCAGGTCTTGATCTTAGAGATCACAAATCAATCCGCTGGCTGGACGAGGTCCGTGGCGCAGACTGAGAATAAGCGCAGTTCCGTCTTCGTGCTCGTCACAACTCATTGAAAGCAATACTTTCGTTATATACCTTACAATGCGGCTCAACTGTTGTGGGGTATATAACAAAAGTATTGCGAGCCGCATTATCTTTGTCTTGAAGTTCGTGTCGTCTCTAGACGACGTGGTTTCGCGAACCAAAGTGAAACCTAATAGAAGAAGCTAAAGGATTAATGACATTATATAAGCTTCTTATTACGCAAAATATATGCAAGCGACGTACTGTTAGTTCTTAGGACTAGTGCGATAAGAAGCTCCAACGACATTTGCAAGTCCCCTTGGACGGGATAGCTGTACCTATACTTTTGATTGATCATTATCGGCGAGGAAATGTAAGCAGACGATCCACCTGTAATGCAAACAACCATCCTCATTACCTGCCGCCAGATATGACATCTGCGTATCTAACGATGTCATCCCCGCCTAGTCCGAGAGTGCGACCATTTTTGCGGTTGCAATAAGGTTGAGTCTCGTCCAAGTTGTCGATGCACTTCTCGTCAAACTTCCTGGGGCGATAGCCGCGATGCAGGAAGCCCGTATGATAGGCCACATTTAACTTTATTTTTGTGCGTGCTTCTTGGAGCTGCTTGTCAGCTTGCCCGTGTGCGTCCACAGGACTATGTTGTTTGACTCCTGTAATTGTAATTATAGTAACTACCCCTGAAATTAAAATTATCGTTAATAGCCTTTTCAATATATATGAGATGAATGTACTCTAAATTTTTGAACCCAGCGCGTCGAAATCCTGTCGATAACGAGTACAGTGTACGACGGAGAAATATAGTACGCGTCGACAATACCAAACAAAGTGGGTGAACACTTTAGGCCTGCGGACTTTAGACGACAAGCTCATCAACCAGACGTGGGTGTACGTCCTCGACCCAGGTAGAGTGTTTTCGGCCTCACTGAAAGCGGCCTTAAGACGAACACTTTTACGAATAGATGGGGATTGAACTGACATTGAGCGTTAAACTGGTCGATGTTCTCCAAGTCCTCTCGAACCTTCCACCAACGAGATGCCTGTAAATGATTCGCCTACAGTACTTTAATAAAAATTGGTCAAATTTGTCTTGTGGCAGGCTTATCATGCAGTGGGTGAAATTATTTACATTGTATTTGCCCCAAAACGCCTTGCATGTACGATGCTTTCGGCAACGTTTACCTGGCAAACGACCACACAACTTATTATATTCACGAGACTATCACGACGCTGGCCCAGGCTTGGTCTAAAATCTTCACTAACGACAGATTCGTTCGTACCTGTTGCTCTGAAGACGTTGAAAGCAGTCATCAGATTTGTTTGAGAATTTTACGAAGAAGTTTATTTGGCGCGGAGCTATCGGTAACGTGAATGCAAATGCGTGTCAATTTAAAACGATAGCACTTTGCACACACATTAATCAATGTTATTGACAATGGAAGTGGGTGCGGCAACCGGTGGTTTGGCTACGATGGAGCTGCAAATTGGCTTATAAGGTCATGCTATCGTCTACTGGGTCTCCTTAGGATTTTAGGACAATATCCATGTCGATAGTTTGTGCCTCTCTCGGCTGACGACGATCTCACAAGGCAAGGCTCATCAAACGAATACACGCTACTTAAAGAATGAACATCACATCGTATTTGTTGGTTTCCTCGATGCTGCTACGGACTGAAGCTTTCTTCGAGCCCTTGACTTTGCGAAGCTGCACTTTTGTTGGTCATCCAGTAAGACGTACAGCCAAAACAAGGCCAAACATAAATACAAAAAATGTAATAGTGGCGATTTTTATACCTCGTCGAAAGAGGTTGTCTTCAAAGCACCTTCTCGCCTTCTAACGTTATGACTCTTGGAACGCAAGGAAGGCAACTTTATCGAGTTTGTGGCATTAATGTCAATCGAAACGGGACCAGCTGATGGAGCGCTTGCACTCAAAACGAAATGCGCTCGATGAGTGAACGTAGTGTGGATACATTTTCACAAGAGCCGATTGATGGAAAGAAGGGCACCATTGCAAAGTTAAATGAAACGGTCGATGGAGTATAGTGATGCATTTTTAAGGAGATTGCGGCTGGTAATTGTCATCGTGTGAAGAGGAGTGTATGGTGATAACTAGACTAGAACAAGGCGAAGTGTCAGGTATTGACGGTTGCTTCTCGAGTGCATGCATTCTGACCTTTTTCTCTACGTACATAGCTCACATTTCTCACTGACAACAGCAATTCGTGGGTTAACCAAGCTACAGTTCTCGGATTACAAGACGTCGAACACTCAGAATAAAGAAGAAGCCGTCATTATTCAAGAAGTTGTAGAAAAAGACCACACAAGCCCAGCTTTATTAAATCACGCACAACCACAACCTAGCGGTCCAAATCCACCAAGTGTCAGCTACAAGACGGTGACAATGCGCCAGTCAATATTGTCCGGCTGTGTCACAAGCGACTCAAAACGCCAGACAGCTGACGATTTCTTCTCCAGCACCTGGTCCGCATTGTCAGCCGTAGCAACTTCCAGATGCTCGACAGTTTCCAACAGCACGTCCAGCTGGAGTCGTTCAATCATCATCGTGTGGTCCTCCGGAGCAGCACCTCTCGTCTGACTGAACGCCACCGGCGTTCTCTCATGCGACACATCCGTTTTCTCTTTTATCCCCTTCTTTTCCTCCTGCTGGTCCAGCTCGAGCCTCTGTGATCGGTTCACCGCTTCCAGTGCTTCCTCTTGCTTCATCTCCGCGAACGACAGCCTGTCCCAATTCACATCGTAGAGATAAGCTCCATTAATATCCAGCTGTTTGAGTGAAAAGCTGTTGCCAGCTTTCCTGGATTGTCTCATAGCAAACAAAAACGCTTCGTAGCAAGTGTCCGATAGTCCGGACTTCATCTTTTCCGCTGCAGCTGACTCGGAGACAACTCCGTTGGCGAAGTTGACGAACTCGTTCGAGTACATGGTATTGATTGCCAAGTCACAGGCAAAGCGAGCACCATTTAAGAACTCGACGGCATCAATTTCCACGTTTGTAGGCAACTGGAGCTTCGTAAAGAGAAAATAGTTTTGCATCATCCAATTGGATGGAGGAAAGACGCTGTGGACAAGGTACCGGTCCATTTGGGAAGAAGCCCGATCTTTCGTGCGATTGGCAAATTGGAATAACCCCTCGGAGCCGTCAAGAACTGAAGGTTTCGAATTGGACGACGTGGACGAATAGAGCTACGAAATAGAGCGTTATGGAATGTTAGAGTACGTAAAGAAGATGATATATTATAAAGGTGTGGGAGGTGCATTAAGCCAGGCAAGAACAGAGCGAAAAATATAAAGAACGTACACGTGGTGAAGGAGAGAGGGACGGGGTGAAGATGGAAATCTTGTGGACCAGCAGCGGACTCCTGAGGGCTAGCCCCTTCATCTTTGTACCTTTTGTGTAGGGACAATCGTCGAATATGAAGCTCAGTTCTACGGGGCAAATTTGATTGGTTAGAAGAGATCAACAGTGGGCAAATCATACTTGTTTTTAGAATGCTAGACAGTCGACGTTCGTAGCTAATTTACATCTTTGTGTTCTAGCGTATTTGTTGGCTTCATTTTCACTTACATTCAACGTCAAACGGAGAAGCAGGGGTGTGTACAATTCATACAAAGATAAAACGACACAATTAACAGTCACACAGTGCAACCAGATATCGCAAGATTGAAATAGTGATGTCAACGTTTGCAATACGATGAAGATGCACCAGAAGTGGAAGGTTATTTCGTGTGTTCCATGAAACATTGGCATAATTGTGGATGGATGGAACGAGTAGAAATCAAATGAAAGCTTCTTTGATATTAGTGAGAGTTGTGGTCTCAGACGTAGCATGTGCATGCAAACTGAGGACCTTTTTAATGAATCGATTTTTCTTTTCTTCTTGCTAAACAACGTCAACTTCCCAATCGTTATCATTAAGGAAGCTGTGTAACAGAGTGTCCTGCTATGTCATCGGATTTGAATCTGGTTGGGGAATGTGTTCTAAAATGCTGGTTTATATATCTTTCTTGTATTAACATAATAAATAATTAGTATAAGTAGGCGAAGATTGGCTTACATATGAGAACGATGTCTTCACGTCCCGCCCTTCCGGTTTCAGTCTGAGCTTTTCCTCGCCGGGTGCCAGCACCACTCTCCAGGAATCTTGAGCTCAGCAGATCTATTTCCTCACACTCCTGTGACCTTACATCAAAGTAAACAGGCTATATATCTTACCTTTGTAGATTATTTGGCACAGTATATACCCGACCAAACAAAACGGAAGTGACTTCGACGAGTATTCGCCTCCTTGTCGCGACTTTTAGTTCACTGTAAGAGAGTAAAGACCACCATGGGCTAAGATAGAAGAGCAAGCTCTGGAGCTCGCCCCTTCATATAAATTATCCAGTTCATAGAACTGAATCAAGTTGCAAAACGACATACAACAGCAGTCACTGAAGAATGAGTATGATGCTGTAAATGTCTGTATTAACCTAGTACAGTATACTTAGGCAACGTGATCGGTCTTTGCTTATAAGCGTCCAGCATTTGCTTATATGATCATATTCACCTTTGATCGATTTTAAGCCAATCACAAGCGTGCACCATAATAGCGACCTAGCCGAAGAGATACTCCAGATGTACCTATACCTAGGCTAGATCGCACTTAGTACGTGTAAGGTACACCTAGCCGCGTTATTTACAGACAGACAGAGATAGGTACGATTTAAAAGTTCGGCATTCAACCTTGCGCACAGTCACTAATAGCTTCACCCTTCGGGCTCGCAACAATATATGCGTCCCAAAGATCGGCTGAAGGCATGATCCATCCTTTCAGAAACATTCCGTTTGATCATACATGTGTAATGGAGCTGTAAATCTGCTTGAATTTTTTGATCTCTTTTTCTATATCATAGGATCGTCTTGTGTGGACGTTTCTCTATCTCCTCCTGCTTCTCTTACATCTATTGTTACTAAAGACAATTGATCCTTCAACTCATTTGGGCGGGTGAGCACCTGATCGCCGATCATGCGACGACCGTGTGCCGACACCGGCCGAGTGTCCTCTCATTTATATTGGTAACACCTTGTACATATCCCTGTCATCACACATTTAAGGTGTTAATTGATATAATATTAGAGAGTTGTCTCCGCACTGGAAAAAACATTTTAGAAATCATTGATGCTTGTTGCGGAATTGAAGTTATATGGAGTAAATACAAGGAGCACAAACTAGTTGTACTCCATGAAGAAGTACTACCTGTTAGTGATATAAGGCAACTGCAAGAATATAAAGTACTAATGATTCAGCTCGGTTGTTACAATTAATGCTCGATCTCGCTTCCGCGAGATACAATTTACTGATCCCGCGCACTCAATTGTACCACGTGCGGACTACGTATATTACTTCCGAAAAATTAACTAGAGTGATACACATAACAAAAGTTATGCCTTCAGACCCGTTTTGAGCTGTGAAAAATGTTTGGGTCGTGGTGTTATATTTCATTAAAACTGTCTGATCTTCTGATCATTATTCCATTTCCGCGCGCACTATATGCCCAGTAGCCTTTTAAAGAAAGCTCATGTCATTTGATTAGTTACAAGATGTTCTCTTTACTGATTCTATCTACCTAAACATATTTTTATACATACCATACAAAGACTATAATTATCCCCTAGGAAATCATCGTAACTATAGCCAAAATACACTAGCCCTATCGTTACCAATACTTTACCGTACATTCAGTGTGCCTATAACATAAGCCTCACAACATGTTAAATTTTTACGTCTTCAGTGATGAAGCTGATCGATGCAAAAAAGCACGAGAGGTTATGTTTACGTACGCGCAGGAGTTAAACGTGAATCGGTAAAAATGACTTCACGCTTCGTCTGTGCTAAAAAGCTGGTCAAAGGCAGAACAAGATAATGTAGAATAGAAGCATCAAGACGATTTACTACCAAGATCAAAGGAGTCAAAAATAACGTTAAAATAATGTAAAGCTCGCTTGATCGAGTTTGCTCGGACAACGAGAAGCATGATATATGACGCTATGATGTGTCCAATGGCGCTAAGATGAACACGCACGACAAAACAGATAAGCTAGCAACAAGTTTTTATTAGTCCGCTGCAAAACCCGCTGCCTGCTTGATGCCAACAATTGTTGAACATATAATATTAAATTCTGTAATATGTATGTAGACGATGGCCTTCATCGGGAAAAGAAGAATTACGCCACGTTGCGTAGCTACTGAGCATCAAATGGCCGACCGGATAATGCGTAAGATGTTTACAGCTAGCGGTATATGCAGAATCGAGATCACGAGTTGAGCGCCACCGTCTATATAGAGGGCTGTGACCACTCGGATACACGACGCTGCCGTTGCTTTATGCTATTCTTATAGGAAATGGTTCGCAGCAACGACGCGAGGATACTGAAGACTCTCCGGCAAAAAGTAGCAAAAGCGTTGAAAGGCGAGTGTGCTACATATTTTTATTACATACGTGTATGCTGTCTGCTTTTCGGTGGCAAATGTTACGAAGAAGAATATTCACAATGTGACACTGTCCAAGAACAGTCGCCAGCAAGGAATAAAATGATGGGCTTTAACAACCTCATGGCTTGACATAACGTCAATCATGACCTTAAGATCTTTCTGATTGGATGTGTCATGTCATCAAATTGATACTCGACCAAAGCAAACGATTTAGATCCGCAATCGATACTTTATGTTTGGCGTTGTATTGGCACGTTGAAAATCAGACAGTTATTTGTGGCCATTTTAACGTGAACGTGTTGAGGACATGTGCTACGTAATCACCGAGCTTGTAAACATATTAGCTAGTGTGATAAGAGGTGAGAAAATTGCGTTGTACCCAATCGAAAAGGCCTCGACATGTTCATTCCAGAGGTATAGCAGGCACGGCAATATTTTTATGCATATTATGGTAAGTATGTTTGTCATCAGTCAGCACGCCATAGATCGTAGAAATAACATATGGCTGAAAAATTACCAGTAGCTATGACTAGCAAAACAGTATGTTAGAGGTGTGTAGGAGATCCTGCTTGTTCATACATACAGCTTCAGAATTGAACGCTGCGGCAAATAAATAATTATACAAATTGAGGCTATGCGATAGGTATTCACGCACATTGCAATGCCCGCGGCCACCAATAATCACGGTTTTGGATGCAATGGGCATATTGATGTTGTCACGATCGGCGTTCGACAAATATCATCGTGAAATGGGTAGGCGCTAGGCCATGGACAAACATAACGGAAAGGAACCAAAAAGTGAAGAAATTGATATTAAATCTATAGTTGAAAACCGGAGGTGGGCAAAGCAGTTTATTGTACAGTACGCCACCAACGGATTGGTGGGGATAGTGTCAGCCTGTGAGTGTAATGGGTAAATTATGGGCAATCCCTCGAAATCGGAATATAGTGCTCAAGTATAAAGGTATAGCCCTCTAATTCACTCGGCTCCGTACTGTTCGTATTAATAAAGCAAAAATAGTTGCTTCGTTCGAATGAGTAAATCATCCAGTTGTAGTTTACGACTTACCCCATCATCAAATTGCGGCCGACGATATCTATAATACGCTCCACTTGTGTCTTGTATATCAAATTCTGTCATGATGATGGTCGCGTCCATTATTGCTTCAATCTCGATGGTACCTAACTTGCAGCACCAGTAAAACGAACATGCTTGGATTTCTTGTCAAAGAAGTCATATCGAGTGACACTAACGCTGGCTGGCGAAATGTAAGCACTATTAACGACAATAACTTAGTGCTAGGATCATACCACCAGAACAATGTACATTGTCATTCAGAGCTTTAATGGACTCTCCACACCTACTACATTTTAGGACAGAGTAACTAACAAGGCGGCGTCCGCCCATGTCAAATGGCATCGTTGATTTCTACGGCGTCGCTTTGAGAGGCTCGCTGATGGAAACTGACAGCGTCTCATTTGATGTCGAACGTAACGGACAAGACATCAACAACATTGAAGTGCACTTACAACACAAGTGTCTGGGCATCAGGTTACAGCAAAGTGCAACTCAATTCGAAGTTGCCGTAGTAACCAGATCGAAAGCTTATTGACATTGTTCAAATTTGATGTTGCTGAACGCACGGGAGACTTTGCCACTTGCTTGGCATTCACCCACCTGTCATGGTGCGTGGCACTACCGCCTGTTCTATGAGGTGCATATTCTCCACCCGCCAGTCAACCTTATCCTGATCCGTCACTCGCGACTCCAACATCACTCGATAAACATTTTGGTGCTGAATGCATCGAGGCTTGTTTTTGAGGTGCACCACCTTCAAGTCTTCTACAGTAGCAATGTCCACGTTGATGCTCAAATGTTCAATGGAAGCTTCCGGAGATATCGTCATCACAGGTTTTCCGAAATTCACCAAGTCTAGGTACTCTTTCTCTGTCAGACGTCTGTACACGGCGTTCGCAACTTGCGCTCGCTCGATCTTCATATCTTCACACTCAATGTAGAAGTTGCGATGCAAGTAGTTTCGCTTGACTTGCAGCGCCATTTTATTGTAGTTTGCGGGGGTCGTATACATTTTTACCTTATCCTCTGCTTCGGACAAGCCGTTTTCCCCTTTACTAGCCAGAACCTTTGGGAACACGTCACAGTTCATGGCTCGAAGTGTCGCTTCCGAGGCAACACTTGCTCCTTTGACAAACTCCAGGAGATTCACCTGCGTTTCTTTTGGTAGCTGTAGCTGGATAAACAGCCAGTATTGAGCCAAAGGACTAAGAGAATCGATAAAGATTTTTTTATCTTGGTATTCTGATAGCGTCGAAAGACGCGAAGTACAGCGGTGCCACAATCCTGCAGCTAGATCGAAGCCTTTTTCAAGCTGTTGAGTGGTTTTGCTATCGTGCGAGCTGGAGAAATGGCGGATATTGGCCAACTTGCTATGGGTAGGGACGATGTACTGGCGATGGAGGAGAAGAAGTCGACGACGAGCGGCATCCAGTCTACGCATTGTTCAGGATGATTTTTTCTGCGCTTGGATTGGAGAATATTGAGAGCAAAAAACTCTGAAGTAAGCGGAATAGACTACACCTGGGCACTTAAACATACTTAAGAAAAAAGATCGACGTCCCTCCAATAAGGTGTCCTTTACAAACTTATACCTGCCGGTAGGCTGTCAGACTTGGCGTCCACCAAGCTCGTTCTATCGTTCGCGTTGCGAATTTCAAGTTGAGGTTCGCAGATCACTCGACGTGCAGCCGAGTGCCTTTCTTAGGATACGTCAGGTAGGGAGCAGGAATCATGTAGAACGTAGAGCTTCCGATCCTGATGAACCCTTGATGCGACGGGTGCCACATTTCGGGTATATCTACTGCCTCTCTCGTCCTTCTCTACAATTTCTAATCTCCTCCAGAACCTCGACCTCGGTCAGCTCTGGATGAATAGCCTCATCCTCCTGATGCGATGAAGAAGCTCTCGAATCCGGATGGATTTCGGACACGCAGCTGTCGGACCTTGTCTTCCATCTCATGCTCCAGCATTGATCCGCGTCTGCAATCTCCTTCGAACTACCTTGATCATCTCCACCTGTATTGCAGTAGACAAAACACGAGGTTTAGCGTACTTTTCGTGTGGGTTGAAGCGACTGACAATGGTGGTGGTCGATATGTCCTTGCATAGAGCCAATTTCTTTTTGCCAGCGCATGTCAGTGTCTTCATCGACTTGTGTAGATGCTGTCGCCCCGATCCGTCCTTGGATTCCTAAGCTCATTGCCACCAATGATGCCAGTGACCGGTCCGATAAGAATCGACGATGAGAGAAGCGGCAAGATGATCTTCATTGCTGGTAGCTTGTTTGAGCGAGGGTCGAAGGAAGATGAGTGCAGTAGTTGGTCGAAGCCGTAATGACCGCACTACATGCAGAAGGCAAAGTTGCAAATTCCACAACGCTGCATTAGCAGACATGTGTTCAGCCTTACCCAAGACGGTCATCAGGTGAAATATTTGCTCTCGTTTGCCAATGCCGTGTATACCATACAAAAGATGCCACAGGCAGCACGCAAGAAACATACATATGTAGCTCGCGAACGCATGTGTTATATGGAGTCAGCCGTCGAGCGTGTCGTTACGGTGTCACATGACGAGGGTGGTATACGGACTCCATTCTCAAGACTTTTTTATGTGTCCGAACTCTATAACCAGCGGGAGTGGCTTGCGTATGGTATGGGCCAGAAGTTGTGATTCAGAAATGATGCGACGTGTTGTAGATTCATGGTTAAACTACCACCACATTGCGGTCTTTGAGGTATACAGTTTTAGATACCACAGACTTCAAGGGGACCCAGACTCATCTACAAGCGAGACAGGCAAGCCAGTGACTGACAACGTACCTGCACGTTCGAGTTGCGGCAGAACCGCATTTGCTATGCACTAAACCTTAGCACCGACCACATTCCAAAAGCGGCCGTCTCTCGCTGCTATTCCCTTGATTGAGAAATTGGCAGCCGCGTCGTAAATGTGGATAAGAACAGACGAGTTAGCGACGGCGAGAGGCTGCAGCAGTCAACAAAGTTTGAGTGTCAACAACAGGCACTGGTTGGTGATGAGTACGCGAGGTCATACTGAACGTTGAAAATACGTGCTTTAACAAATTGGCCACTGTTCACTGCGGATACGAGGTGGTCAGCACGTTCTTCTGGGTTGACCACATGCCTATTCCACACGAACAGGTGCTACCTATCATGAGAACAGCGGTTCCTCCTGCGGCGATTTTCTTACACATGTCATGACGAGTAGACGCTGCTGTAGAGTATCGCGATCAATCCACAACTTCAGCATCTGACAGTGCATGAAAGATGGGATCTTTATTTGGCCATCCGGACATATTCTAAATAGGGTGCACAATGTAGTTACACATACGGCTATCGTCATGACGTTCTTGCGAAACTGGACCGCATGGACAGCAATGTACAGCAAGTCGCAGCCGCATATATCTCATGTCTGTTATGCTTTACTGGCATGGCGAATGCGAGCGGTATGTGTCCGCCATCGGGAAGTGTTATGTATACTAAGATAGGGGAGCAAGCTCTGGAGCTCGCCCATTGATAGAAGTAATCCAGTTCATAGAACAGAATCAAGTTTCAAAACACGATACGACAGCAGTCACTGAAGAATGAGGAGATGCTGTAAATGTCTGTATTAAAGCAGTACAGTACACCCAAACAACGCGATCAGCATTTGCTAAAAGCGTCCAGCATTTGCTCATGTGATCATATTCACCTTTGATCGAGTTTAAGCCAATCACGTGCGTGCACCACAATGGTGACCTAGCCAAAGAGATACTTCCGATATGCCTAGGCTAGATCGCACTTAGTACGTGTAAGGTACACCTAACGGCGTTATTTACAGACACACGGATAAGTACGATTTAAAAGTCCGACATTCAACCTTGCGCACACTCACTAATAGCTTCACCCTTCGGGCTCGCAATAAATCGAACAATGCGAGTCCCATTATCTTCCAGTTTCTTGTAGATGCACTAACTTATGATCAAGTGTACGACGCAGTATAAATCCTGGCAGGACCTTGACTTGCACAATCTTGTCCGACTTTATATTCCAGTGTTCGCACCAAGCACCCGCCCCCCCCGCGAATATGACTTAATTGTCAACGACCATTACCTCCTTCCGACGTAAACTCGAAAAATTCATAAAGTTGACAATTCTTCATCCGCTATTACAAGTAGAATTTGCATTGCGCCACGGTACAAGTCTTCTTTACATGATAAAACACTGTAGTAGTGCGTGATCTTGCTCTATTGTGACGGATCACTGACGCAGACATGTTCGTTCGCGGTTCAATGTGCCCGTAAACACCATGATCTCGTGGGGATCGCGCACATTGATTCCGTACGGTGTGGTGGCATTCATGGGCGTGCGACTCCGAGCGTGTTGTGGATGTTTGGCATGAGTTGTCCCAATGAGTCCGTCTACCCACGCTTGCAGGTCGTCTACTCAGGCTTCTTTCTTGTTGCATTTGTGTAAATTCCGCACTCCACTGCCTCTCTACGAACTCTCCATACCATTCTCAAGATCATCGCGAGAATGCAAGCCCACATTGGTGGCCAGAGCTCGCGACCCTCACGACGGTTATAAAAAGCGTGTGGGTACAGTAACGATAATGCAAGCACAAGGTGTACAGTCCGGAACACAGTGCCGAAAACTTAAACGAAAGTTTCGATAGGCACTAACGACAGCGACCATATCATTATTACCTGATCTTAACTTCATGGCGTTTAGCTGTGCTCACATCCGCAAAGAGCGATTTTGCAAATCATAGCCAGACAGTTGTCTTCCGCGTGGGCAGTAGCATGATGGCGATGATGCGTGCTTAGTTGTTGTATTCAAGCGATGGAAATATGTTAAACAGATTCGCATGAGTGTGATAACGATCAGGCAAATATTATCGAAGCCGCTTGAATTACGTTTTTGTGTGTTGAGCTCGAAAGTAGTTGGTGATTTAACTGAATACAAAGTGAACAGGACACAAACGTCTAGAACAACAGAAAAGCCGTCGAATATCTTTGAGGTTGGAAATGACTGTGTCTTCACTTTGGTTATTTGACGTCGTTCCGACCAGCTTACTCGGACTACAAAAAGTTGTCTTACACATTTGGCCCTCTGTCGACAGCAGATATATGGAGAAAGCTGTACAACAGACCGGAGCTAACTGGCATGGGGTATATCTCCTCGAAGAGCGAAGGAAGGTCCACAAATATTTACATAATTATTAATGTGGCTAACAAGGATAACCAGACTGTCATAGCGTGGGTTTGCCAAATCGTTGTCAACACTGAGCTGACCTCGACCGGGTGGGTGCTACTTAGTCAAGCCCTATTAGCTGCGCTTATTAGAGGCGAATAGCAGAAAATTGGACGACCCCAATGCATACAATAACGTTGTTGCATACCTGGATGAAAGCCACCCACTTATCAACTGGTGATAAATCTAAGGGCTTGCCGTTTCGAATGTTGTTCAACATACACTGCGATCACTCATGTAGGTATAAAGTGGAAATAGCTCCCTACAACCTTTACGTCACTCTTCTCACAATTTTAATACCTTATGCGCGGTCCTGTTGGGCGCCAATACAGTGCTTGCACTTCCACCCTTCTTATACTCTCCTATCACAGATCCGCTGTACTTATTGCAATGGGGATGCGACACCTGAAGCTTGCCAAAATCAAGGCTCAGCCATTTCCCGTAATTACGGCGGCCAAGGTCCAGCCGATGAATGCCGGTATCACCTCGGCACTAGGTAGCGCTACCGCCGCTACTATCTGAATAATGTGAGCATGTCATTGCCGGTATCCGTACCACAGTGGATGTCAATTCTGATGACAACTTCAGCCATTGTGGTGGTGTTCTGATCACTCCTACTCACGTGCTGACGACTGCGTCGTGCGCTGAAGCAGCGTATGCAAACTTTGTGTCCGTTGGTGCCTACTTCGTTAACGGTGGCAAAGACGGCGAGGAGATCGAGGTCAGAAGCGTCACGAAACACCCACAGTTCAACCGCAACACTCTAGCGAACAACTTTGCCGTACTGACGCTCGAGAAGAAGTGCAGCAAGAAGCCCGTAAAGCTTCCAGCACCAGGTGGCGCAGACATCAGGTCTGGAATGTGGGTCACAGCGATGGGATGGGGTCTCACTTCCGCTTCTGATGATGCCATGGCGTCTGAGAAGTTGAAGGAGCTGCACCAGCAAATCATTCCCAACGACGCCTGCCGCAAGGCTCTGAAGTCGACGACTATCGGCATGTCTCATGTGTGTGCTGGTGGCCAGCGGGGACAATCTCCTTGTGAGGGCGACATGGGAGGTCCGGCGATTAGGGGGAACGCGTCGGTAGACGGCAATGACATGCTCATTGGTTTGATTGCCGGTACCGATGGCTGCGGTGTTAAGCAAGGGATTCCTGCTATCTACTCGCGTGTGTCGTCAGTTCTTCCGTGGATTAACTCTGTCACGAAGAACTCCAAGTAAATCTCGCGGTGAGCGGTAGATCTAAACGGGTCCACAGTAGAAAGGGAGTAGCGTTTCTATGCCTGATGCATCAGTAGCGTGAGGAAGTTCTTGTTTTAGCGAGTATGAAGTAAACGAAATACATTACAGGGCGCTGACAAACGTTGTACGCTCTAGACCAATGTGGCATTCATACATCCTGCCACTCGTTCTGGCAAATTCGGCACTCACGAATAATGAGTCGGAACTTGTGGCTTTGATACTGCACTTCGCATCACGTCGCCCGACAGCGGTACACGCATGGCATCTATGCGCAACTTTATACCCATTGTAAATCGGTTTAGGCTACTACAATCTGTTTTGAGCAGCATTGCATCACTTTATGAATCTGTAACCTTCCAAGAGTATCCGAACGGCTCCACCACGAGTCAACACTACTAGGGCGCTCAATGAAGATAACCGGTTCTCTGGCAAGATCTTTCGTCAAGCATGGGTTTCTTTCTCTTGGGCAGCAACACGCCAAGCACGCCGCTAGCCTTCAAACAATGAAGCTCTTGCGCCGCTTTGTTGCCGTTATCAGCTATTGCTGCAAGCGCAAGCCAAGGCAGATATTTTTCTGGACACGTCTCAGCGTACTCCAAGACGAAAACGAAGATACAACTAGAATAATTGATGAGAAGGCCGTTTCCGTCCTACAGCTTTGCCAAATTGAAAAGTACTTCTAGCCCTGCCGCCCAAATACCTGCTTCAAAGATACCATTCCATGGGTTGTTAACGCCAACGCCGGTGTCGTATCAAATTGGAATTTTGAGATGCAGTAGTTTATGAATCAATTATTGAGGACAAAGTACTTATTATAGCAAATCAGCAAATTCTATTGTAAACCTCTTGAGCTTCTCCACAGGCGCTAGTGCTTAAAAACGCTGATTGTTGTATGACGTGGGAGCTATTATAACATCTAGTCCAGCTGCCATCACTTCATTCAACTATTGCGTATACGGACAACGTATCGAAAAAAAATCGGGTTCTGCGAAAAGCACCGCAAAATTTCTGCAAACGGTAAGCGTGCCTGTCAGCAGTATTGTAAAGCATCCTTTCATCATGCATACACAAGTACTATCAGTGTTAAGAGAGGCTGTAGAATGGTGATCCGCCCACACAAAGTGTTCTGCCAGCAAATTATTTGTCAAATATATGAGCGAGGTTCGATTGATCCATACAGCCGTTAGCAGGCATGGCCTCTCAACCCCTGTAGTACGTACGCGTAATGAAGTGCAAAAGATAACATGTATCTGTACACGACACATTGACCCGTTGTGTCTTACCCCACCTTCATCTGAGACCCACATTCTGGACAAATGTACTATCACTCGCATCGGTGCATCACTTATCATGCGCAACAACTCCTATATTGTTGTTAAGGGTTTTGCAATGATCCCGTTAGTGACTGAGTAAAATCATCGCCAAGTATCAGTTTTACCCACCATTCAGATGAGCAAAGTAATGGCAGCAGGCGATATTCCTTCCGAACTGTGAAACGGGGTCACACAGACGGTTGGTATAACCGGTATGGTGTCGTGTGATCCACACATAAAGAGATCAGTGGAACTGAATGGTTTCTTATTGTACCCAATTCGCTGAGCGGATATACCGTACCTTATCGATTACGGTTAGATGGTATCTATCGTAAAACGTATTCTAAGGACGTCGTTGTTCTGGTGTAATAACACCAGAAGTGCCTATATCAGGATTCCTTGATTAGGTAATACAGGTTTGAGGATAAATATGTTAGTGAGATTTATTATCGCCAAATCAGTAAATCAATTCAGTTCCCCTTTTTATCAGTTTAAGACCATTTATTGCTAAGTCGTCTTTGGTCGTAAAAGTCAAGAGCCTGTATTAAGGCTAGTACTCTTGGGCACTAATGCCACGTGATTCCTTGGCGTCGTCGGGCCCCTGAACCAGTACTAGAAGCTTGCGAGCTTGTTTAGATACCTGAGTTAAGTCTCATCAAGTCTGTAAAGACTTGAGACCCTTTAAGTTTATATCCGTCTAGTTTAATACACTAAGAGACTCTACGAGTCTAGAAGTCGTTATCTGACATAGTAGGAGGAGTAGTTCCGCTACACTTAGTAGCAGTTGTAGTCAATCGACAGCTGATTCTATTAGAGACTGTTCCTCTGGAAGGATGGAAACAATGATAACCCTCTCTGAAACCCAAGGATTAGCGCTCGAGAAACTCAGAGCACTAGTCAGGATCTCATCCTCGCACAAGGTTTTGACGTGATTCGTGCACGTCTTGACGCTTTTCTGAAGTTTGAGTCAACTTGATTGGTCAAGTACACGACCATTTGGCATCGGCTATGCCTACTCTGTATGTCCGCGTAACCGATGAAGAGCCAAGGGCTCGCCCCTTGTCTTGACTGTAAAGACATTAGAGGGAAAAGAAGGGGAGAATCTCCTCCTATGGATCACAGAGGTGGAAATGGCCATAAACTCCGCTATGCTCCAGTCTGAGCAACAGCGAGTTGGAATGGCTATCTCAAAACTAGGTGGTCGAGCCAGAGAATGGTCTCTCACGTATAGCACGTCGGTAGACGAAGCTTTCCCCGCATGGGATTTTCTGAGACAGCAAATATCCCAAGTGTTTGCCTCTCTCAATCAGGCATACCGAGTGCGTTCTCGCTTCTTATTGGACCTCCAGGCAAGAAAGAGCTATCGAGCTGTGTCCAAGAGCTGAGAACTCTGATCGCCGCCATGCAGCTTGATGCCTTACCAGAAATGGTTCTGGTAACCATATTTATAGAGGGTATCCATACTGGCGTAGATCGAGCGGAAGTTTTTTGGGTGCACCCCACCTCTTTCGAGCGGCTGTGGATGTCGCGTTGAACACTGATTTTATCTTTAAGGCATCCTGTTATGGCACATGTGAATACAACCCAAACTCGTCAAACTCATTTAGTTCGTCCACTAGGCGGGCGCATATGGACCTCAGTCTCGCCGAGACGGACGAAGAAGCAGAGCTTCGAGCTGTAGAAAACATCATAACATTCGCTGATGTCTCAAGTGTGGAAGCACAAAGTATTTGAGCCCCAATTATACTTTTGTAAGGCACGCCAGGCTTCTTCGAGCCGAAATCCCGTCGCTAACCAGAAGTTTGGTATGGCACGAAAAAATGTCGACTCCCAGTAGGCGCGGGGCGTCCTGCTGGGAATGAAATAGGCCCTATGTATCCTCTAGAAGGTAGTAGTGAGCAGAACTTAGCCCCAAAGAGTTCCGTACAGTCAAACACCGTACGGGAATACAAATCAGGCTTCTTGGTCGCGTAAGCGAATGAGAAGGGCTTTGAAAAGCCTTGGTCAATTTTTACCGACTCCAGGGCGCCCGGTAACAACGTCCGATGATGTTCCCTCAAAGGGAATCCACGGTATGCTGATACTCTTCAGGTGCAAAAGGGTAATACGATCACTGTTCGCTTATCGACAGGGACTTAAGTCTCTGTGCCCAAAGTTCCTATAAACTATAGCGTCAAGGTTTTTGCGATTTTGACAGCATTAAACGCTGTTTATTATTTGATTTTTATTCGATATATGATATCATCCTTGGGATGATCTGGCTTGAGCGCCATTAGACATGGATCGATTGGAGATCAAAAATATTAGGCACAACGCGTACTTCTCCCAGCGGAGTTTTTGAGGATCATGAACCCACCTCCGCTAGGAATCAGAAGCGCTATTAGCGCGAGCCGCTGGCTGAGTCTATCAGTGTGCCGGACATCTAAATGTCAGACCTAGTTGCTTCTGATGATGTCAGCGACATGGGTATCGAGCATGGTATGTTTCTCGAAGTGAACGGCAAGTACTCTGTTGAGTGATATTCGTTGTGTTAACCACTCACTGAATGCAAAAAGCATTGTTGACCAAGCGTCAAGTCATCGAGGGTTAGATACATAAGATGAACGTGGAGTGGCACGTATGTACCCACTGAGTGGATTCGGCTTTGATAGCGACGCGCTGAATGTCAATTATGATATTAATGGTGAAATACTAAGACATCCAGATCTCGGTTCAACGGACGCGCGTGAAGTGGCACGTTATGGAGAGTTCAAGTCTAGTGACTCGTTATCGGATGTCGGTGATGACATCGGCTCTAACGTAGAGCAAGTTATAACTGATGGCGATAATAATCTTGAAGAAAAGGACATCTTACCTTTTTCGAGGTGTTCCGACTCAACTCCAATGGATAATGTAAACCACAAAGCGCATGATATGCCACAAAGTGATAATGGCCTTCATCCGTATACACTCGTCAATGAAGTGACTGGTATCTCTGATGGTAAGACTAATTCTGAGGACATTCCTTTGTTGGGTGCTCTGATCAAACTGGTCGTGATGTCCGTAGACGATTTCATTCATCCATTAAAGAATGGTGAACTTCCAGAGGTGGTGGTGATCTGAAACGATATCATTGAGTTGAACTCATCTTTGCTTCTGGACGAGGCTGTTCTAGAGGACACAAAACTGGCACTCAGTGCGCATAGTGGATCATCAATATCATAAAATCCACGTGACCCCTTTTCCCTCGGTCATTGAATTTCAAGATGTCGTTTGCCACGATCCACCCTCTTTCTTATCTACAGATAGGGGTGTCCATCATGAGATTGACTTGATCCCTGGGACCAAATATTGTGTCACACGAAAGTGGCCCTCACCAAAGTAGCAGTGTGATGTCATCGCTGACTTCCTCGTACCAAACATGAGGCGGGGATAATGCGTGAGAGGAAATCTCCACAATCGACACCTACATTTTGAGTCAGAAAGACGAACGGTAAATGGAGTATTGTGCATACTTATAGTAATCACTATACTGTCACAGACACTCATTCCTCGAAAGGACGTTCTTCAACACAACATGGTTAGTTGTACTATGTATAGTGCTCTTGGCTTAGTCGATAGATACTATCAACTGCTCATGAAGCGAGTGATATTCCGCTTACAGCACTGATCGCTTCGAGTGGTATGCTATGGGAATAGCTGGTTGTGCCCCAAGGGCTGCAGAACGCACCGGCTACGTTTAATCGTCTGGTAAAGCAACTTTCTGTCCCCATCAGGGTTATGAGCAGACATATTTTAATGGCATTAGTCCATAGACATGCCAAACGAGGTCGGGATGTTCACAATCACATCGTTCATCTGCGAGCGATGCTCGAGTGTATCAGCCCGACAAATTTGTACGACAATGCGTCTAAAGAGGAGAATACGTTTCTAAAATGTTTCATTGAGAAGCACGGCCTCAGAGCGGATCCCACTAAGGTCAAGGCTATCATTGACTGGCCGATTCCTAATGATTCGAAAGACTTACGTAAGTGAGTTGGCCTTGCCAATTACTTACAGAAATACAATGAAAATTACGCTGATACGGCTCGGTCATTAACTAATTTACTTAAGAAGGACGAAGATTGGCGCTGGGATAACATCCATGCAAACGCATTCCGAGCCTTAAAGGAGCGTTTCTCCATGCTTCCACTTTGGCGTAACCAAATTCTGATTACCCCTGTAGTGTTGTCCGTGACGCAGCTAACTTCGCCATAGTCAGAGCCCTGTTGCAAACTGATTCTGAAGGTCGTGAGAGTTGTCGCCTTTGAATCTCTGCAGATTAAATCGGCTGATATAACTATCCCGTTCATGACAGAGAGTTACTTGCTATGAATTATGCTCTCGTAAAATGTTGAGTTCACCTGCTTATCTCCAAGCATTTGTCGTCTATACGGATCATTCGTCGTTACGCACGGCGACGCAGTCGCCTCACCTCTCTCAGAGAAAGGCTCTTTGGAGTTCCTTCTTTCCGGAATATAACTTCGAGGTGAAGTACACACCTAGGCAAAAAAGTGTATTGACAGATGCCCTCTCTCGCCGACCAGCTTATGATCTTGCTCATGGTTACGACTCTGTTGTCTACTATTGAGGATTTTATCAGTGTGACATATCCACGGGATTCTCAATGTGTGTCATTGTTACATGCTCGTGGCAGTGATAAGGTACAAAGACTCGGACACCTCTTTGTCGACACGGTTGCGTGCCAGCCTACATCGATATTCCATTGATCGTGGTCTCTTGTGATATCGCACAGATGTAACGGATACTTCTCGCATTGTTGTGCCTCACGATGAGGATATAAAGTACCGTATACTATTTGAGGCCCATGATACTGCTTCATTGGTGGTAAAGGTACAGCTATGCTGTTGAATCGTGATCCTCGCTTCATTGGAAAGATTGGACTTCCATTTTCTTCAAGAATCTTTGCACACGATTGGACATGTCCAGAGCGGATCATCCTCAGACCGATGGTCAAACTCAGCGAGTTAATCGCGTCGTCGACGATGTTCTTCACAGTGTTTTGTGCTGAGCTGCTAATGAATTGGAACTCGATGCTCCCTGTCATTAAATTTGCTTTGAAAAATCCGTTTATGCCTCTACTGGATTTACTTGATTCTATTTGAATAGTATCACGCATCCGCGCGTTCTGCTCACGCTACCACTGCATGGTTCTGGACATGGTGGGGTAGAAACTGCTGGCAGGCTCGCGGATTCCAGCCCAACCACTATGTATCAAAAGGTGAGTGCGTTTCTCGCGAAGTGCTTTGATGTCTTACGCCATGTACGTAATCCAATGGCTGATAGCCAAGACAAACAAAAAGAACAAGCTGATACTAAGGGCAGAGGATGTATTGATTCTTATAAGGTTGGAGGCCAAGTCTTACTAACCACTAAAAACCCACCTACAAATGGAGTGTCTGCCGTCTTCTAGACAAATTTGCGTCCAGGCTTCATTGGGCCGTTCACGGTCATCGCTAAGAAAGACCTCGCCTGTACGCTATATTTCCGTGCAAGCTACGCAAACACCCAGTGTTTTACGTTGACTTGATTAAGTTGTATCATTATCCTTCTCTCGTGAACTGGAAGGCGCTTGCGCTTGAAGAAGGGACGTCGTCCTCTATAATTGCATCTTCGTCAAGAGCTCTACCTGGCCATCCAGTTGTGGTAGGTTGCACTCCACCTCCCGCAGTCGCTTATCGACCGAGTCGATCGACCCGAGACAGTTCACCTGCTCACTGAGCCAACTTAGTCGACGACTGTTCATGAGCGCGTTGTACTCAAGGATCTCCCGGGGTTGCTTTCTCTCAGTCACAGACTGATCCAGTGCAGTCTGCACGTGAGCGAAGGACTCGCGGAGTCGCGTCACCTCTGATACCAAGTCTTCATGATCCTGTACCGACACACCAACACCTTCTGCGTTGCTCGACGAGCAAGGGAACTTGCAGTTTTACGTGGAGAGGCTTCTGAAGCGGCGTCGTCACAAAGGTCAACACCAGTATCTGGTGAAGTTGTGGATACCCTGAGTCTGAGAACTCATGGGAGTTTGAGGTACCCCTTCGGAAAGATTGCCCGTACGCCGTTGACGTTTTTGGCGTCGCGCTGAGGCTCAGCTTGCCTCCCAACGCGCAGTCCACCAATAGGTGTGGGGGGGTGTACAGCTCGCTCACTAATACTGAGTGACCCGCGACTGTCTGCACAGTCAAAACAGCGGTGGTTTGACCAGCAACTGGTTTTCCGTACTGAGTGCGATACAGTGAACGTAGCTGGCCTTTGGCCCTGAGCTTAGCAAACTCATAACACAGTTTGCGCTATAAACGAAGGTCAGCCTTGAAGGCACTAGCTCGAAGGGCACTCATGCTGGGCACACGACGTGCCCTATGAGCCCAGCGAGTGAACGTGCTGTCATCTTCGGCCTCACTCTCGCCTGCGTACAGAAAGACCGAGATAGTTCTCTGCGTGGGTACAGGCGCACCACGTGCTTGCTCCGCTAACCTGATTTGTTACTCTGAGATTGTCGTCGCTTCGGTCGTTTAGTATCTCTCTCTGAGAGCATCTCGTTCGGCAATGTCGTCAGACGTCGTAGCTTCGTGCTCTGTGGGCCAAGTGGTCAAGTGCTACTCTGCGAACTTTCGCAACAACTCATCAACGTTTAAGGATTAAAGCGATAGTCCTGATGCGCCTCGGTAATAGCTAATGTCTGAGGTAGAAGTATTGCCCTCTCATTCTCCTCGATATAGCGTTGTTGTTGTTGCTCATCGAGCTTGTTGGCGATGGTAGGTTCATCAAGAGTGGTTGAGGAGCGCAACGCTGTTAGCGCTTAAGCTGTGATTCGTTCTGGAAATTGGATTGGGCGCTATGACGCGAGTATTCTCGCGACACTGAAGTGTTAGGTTCGAGGTCTTCATCCCCTGGTGCGACCGTTTCGCTGTCTTAGTCAGCAATGTTTTCCTCTCTCAGGATTTCTTCTAACGATGAAGAGGAATAAAAAGACTTTGTTTATTGATGTGCAAGGTGTCGTGAGAGCAACCGTGATGTTATCTGTCCTCACCAAGTGGTCTCGATGAGAAAGATAAATTGTGTCTATTCGGGGTATATCGACAGTTTGGTAGGGGAGGATGTAACGGGGTCACACAGACGGTTGGTATAACCGGTACGGTGTCGTGTGATCCACACATAAAGAGATCAGTGGAACTGAATGGTGTCTTATTGTACCCAATTCGCTGAGCGGATATACCGTACCTTATCGATTACGGTTAGATGGTATCTATCGTAAAACGTATTCTAAGGACGTCGTTGTTCTGGTGTAATAACACCAGAAGTGCCTATATCAGGATTCCTTAATTAGGTAATACAGGTTTGAGGATAAATATGTTAGTGAGATTTATTATCGCCAAATCAGTAAATCAATTCAGTTCCCCTTTTTATCAGTTTAAGACCATTTATTGCTAAGTCGTCTTTGGTCGTAAAAGTCAAGAGCCTGTATTAAGGCTAGTACTCTTGGGCACTAATGCCACATGATTCCTTGGCGTCGTCGGGCCCCTGAACCAGTACTAGAAGCTTGCGAGCTTGGTTAGATACCTGAGTTAAGTCTCATCAAGTCTGTAAAGACTTGAGACCCTTTAAGTTCATATCCGTCTAGTTTAATACACTAAGAGACTCTACGAGTCTAGAAGTCGTCATCTGGCAAAGGAGTAAGGGGGGCTCCACCACAGGCTTACTGAGAAAACGGCTGACCTTGAGGTTATGTATCGTTAGTACTGAAATGTATGCACGCGAGCGAACGTGTAAACATTGTAAGAAGAACGAATAGGTCGTACATGAATTAATCAAGAAGAATATTGTACCTAGGAAATAATTATTTTTAACTGTAACCTCCGTTGGGCTACTTACTGTGCTACTGCGCCTGAGACGTGACAACCGGCTTCCTTTGCGTAGGAGGTTAGGACGACTGAGGTCGCGCGCTCACGGGCAAAGGGTATATAATATGGATGCTTAGTATGGCTAGATCCCCTTTTTTGACCGATACAATCCTTAGCCAGTGTCATGACTCTGGTAAGTTATCTATCATATCTGCACGAAGTCCAAACACAGACCCCACATACATTTCTCTAAGAAATATATTATACATCCTTCGTTATAATTGTATTAATCTACTTCGTGTAAATATTTATACACACATAAAATCAGTGCTCCTTTTTCAGCTATCTTTAACATTGGATATATTTTTTTAGTAGAAATAACCTCGTACAATTACAGATTAAAAGGCCTTTTATATGTATTCAGGTTTAAAAAAGGCTTTTATAGATAGCACAATATTGATTTTACGAAGTTGGCTATATGTCCTATAAATTTGGCACTGAATAGGTAAACCCTCTACGTACTACGTGGACACCCCTGGATAAAGATATAATAATTATCGTGCCCCTGAAATTTATTACGTGACTACTGATGAATATTGCGGTACCTCAAATAATCCGCAGAGCCAGCGCCGGCTCTTCCAGTCTACGTTATTGTGGTCGTCCCTCTCGCACTTGTTGTGGCAGCTCCATTTAATCAAGGTGGGCGAAGTAGTGTTGTCGTTCGTGTCTTCGCAGATTTGACTGCTACACCGGCGGACTTACAAACACCATACCTAGGCACTACAAACTGATAAGAAACTTTACACTGATTCAGTATCTGAACTGCTTCACAATATATTTCCTCATTCATTAATGCTGATGTAGATATTTCGGCTGTGTGGTATGGTACGCTGCTTCAACGTCTCCAGGCACGGATCAGAGCGAAGATGATTGATGATCTACGATGGTGTCTTGTGAACAATGATCTCTCATTGAGCTCTGGAAATGGATTTAAATCGTTAAAGCGCGTGCGCCCTACGATGATATTCTCTCATATAGCAGAATCGTGGGACCACGGGACTGTCGACCCCACATGATGATAACGGCATCTAGGCCGGTGCTGCAGGATTCACCAAAGAAGGTACTGAAATAATTGCTAGCACGAGCGATTATAAAGGCCTAACACGCAGTGTAAGTGTATCAGGTGGGTTCTGGAGACCAGAAGGAAAACACCCATCTACGCTTTCACAGCTTATCGAGGTGGTGTCTGCCTACTAAAGGCGAATTGTGCTACTATTTTAGTAGTCCATAATGCTTCAGATGAATATTCGTTCTTTTTACGGTGCTTTAATCATGTATTTATATTTTTTGAATAGGTTGTCAAGCAGTATAATGAAGTGTGCATTTAAAGAAATCCTTAGAGGTGCATTGTTCAGTTCTACATGCTCACAAGTAAATGGGTCACGGCGAGTAGTGTTACTCACCCTCTGTGTACCTGTTGATGGTTGAAAATTTGAGCCAGCGATTTTCAAAACACCACGACTACTTCAATTGCTGAAGCCGCACGGACAACCATGTCCTCGAAGTACTTGCGCTGGTTCTTGAACAATGAAATTTTGTTATTCTTGGGAGAGTACCTCAAGTTCATCGATAAATGGTCTTTTGCTGGTTCGGTGACAGCAGATTGTGCCATTCCCGGAGCCTTTCGATTGCATGACCGATAGTTTGATCAGCTCCACATTTTTTCGGTGGTTCTACAACTGACCCCTAAAGCCACGAGTGTACGTGAATGTTCTCAGCCTTGAATTCACCCGACTTTTCCAGTAAGAAAATCAATTAATGGGATCGGGGAGTACCCATGGTTGTAGTGTTGACATCTTGGCAGATTGATGCAGCTTTTATATGTGGTGTAATTTCTCAATTGCTCATGGGAAAGTATTAGCGCATAATGTGGAATACATCGGCGAGCTTCACCCTATTCTTCACCAAGCTGCGATAGCTGCGTATGCGATCGAATGCCAGACATCTCCTATTTATGCATGTTCGTGATCACCTGCGAGGTTGAAACGCCTTATCACATCGACAAGGTCTCTAGTAGAAACAGTTATCAACTATTTGAATGCGCTGTGGCCACCTTCAACCCGATCAGAGTAAAGATGGTTGAAGTGCAGATGGTGTTTTGTCCACACCGCAAAAATAGCTGTTTGTGTGGATCCAGCCAAGCAGTTTTCGCATACTTGCAGGCTTTAACAGGGTGAGCGCGCTGGAATGTGGTCCATCGAGTATTGAATTCGTCTTCTTCAATATTGCAAGGATATCCTTCCAATCCATCAGAAATATATCCCAACATTTCACAGACCAAAGTGCTTCGGTACTTTGCAAGCAAGTTCCCCGGAAAAATCCATGTGTATAAAACGTGTTTCTTTATGTGAATATTTGCAGCATTATACCGCAAAAGAGTAAGATCACTCTGTAACGATTACAATAGGCTGGCGATCCGGAGAAAATAATCGAATTATCTAGCCGAGAGCCCAAGAATAATCATTTTACGCTTTCCCACTCATGAAGCAAAAGGCATCCGAAAAGGACTGGTTGGACGAAGAAAAGATGAGTAATATGGCCTTCTTTATTGCGCTCGTACGCATGCACCACAATGATTGCATGAAAGTTATCGAGAAGCCGCTCAATTGGAGTGCGTCCGTAAAGCTCGAGGTTTCGGAGAAATGCCTTTTGGTTATTAATGTCCTTCATTACCAATGGACAATCTTCATCCTGCTTCTGTAGAATAGCAAGAATAGCTTTTGGTACAGATCCAACTCTTGACATGCCCAAAATGATTGCTTTCTGATCTCTTGAAAGCTTTTTTTAAGAAATCAAAAGATTGTGGAATCCTTGCAGGCTTCATGATTGCTGATTTCATCAACTATTGAGACGCTTCGTGCAGGTATTTATGAGTCATTCTTAGGCAGTTCGCGTGGACTGGTGACAAGAAATGGGCATTCGTTTTTGGGTGTGGAAGTTTTGCACTTCCTGGTTGCATCTGTCATATATTCTCGAACATTTTCATACTTGAGTCCATGGGTACATGCAAGCCACATCGCACCATAACTTCAATGTCCTTTGATGATTATGACCTCAATCGCTGCTTCAGATATTCTTGGCCACGACCATGAGCATTAATTGCTCTCTCTGCAGTCTCTATGTACGCTTAGGCCGTGTCTGTTAGCGGTGGCATAAGCATCTACGCAGTATGTATTGAGATATCTAAAACGTGACTCAAGCCATAAGAATACGGAGGCGTAAAAATTCAAAGTATCGTCAATATTTCAGAGCGCGAATCGTTACCTTATCCCGTACTCCATCACCAGACAACATTTGCTCGTACATATGGATTTTTCTGGGCCGCACCTTTAGCCGTGTGTGTATCTGTGATACAAAAAAAGAAGGTATTAGGTAGAGGGCCATGCCAAATTAGGGCAAGATTACAATAACTTATAAACAAAGAACGTGAGGTGTGGTGAAGTGAGGAGAGAAGCGGAAAGTGTAATACGATCTGTATTGCACTGTGATTGGATCCCCTATTTTTAACCTATCTAGGGGGCACTGGCTTAGTACGACAAATATTATACAGTTATTTAAGGGGTGTCCACGATGTACGTAGGGGGTGTCTACCTAGCCAGTACCTAAACTTATACTATATACAAAAATAAACACAGATCTAGTTATCTACCCAAAACTCGATTTAATTTTATGCACATAATTACTAATATCAAAGGGCGAGCTCCACCGATTTCTCCCCTATCTTAGGAAGTACACACCAGTAGCTCCTTCTATACGAAGACTCGAACGTAGTTGCTACCGTGAAGCCGAACATATTCCATGTTTTATACGATAACGCTAGACATTTTAATGAAGAGTATTTTTAAAACTCTTCATTAAAATGTCGTACTGTATGCCTAGCTATATCGACCTTGCAGTCTTCATCAAAGTGCTCCAAAGTTGTCACGTGTGCTTATTTTAGATCATCTACCAACAAGCACACAGGTTATACCATATGTCTGAAATCTGAATACTCGAAATTTAAAATTTAAAAAGAGCATACAAAATGTGTCAAAATCATCCATCTTTGAGTAGAAAAGGTGTGAATTTTAGCGAAAAATATAAATCGAAGCGACTCGGGTCAAAATAATAGAGGCGAATGTTTAGCTTTCCCTGCACACCCCAAATGAACAGATGGAAAAATATGGTCAGATGATGTCTTCCTGGTACTTTTTTTACTCAAATTCGGGGCGAGGCTGTGCCATCGTACCTATGGCACTGAAGCGGCGGCTACTTCGGCACTGCTTTTTAGGCGCAGTGGACCATCCGACAAAGACTTGAGCTTTGTGCGGTTTGGTATAAATGTCTGGGATATTAAACGAACTATGGAGCAACAACGAGTATCCTCGGGTGGCCAATATTGTCAACATCGACATGCCTGCAGAGTAAATCGCGCTACTCAAGTGTCTGTTAGAGGACGTGAAGAATAGCTGCATTCATAATGCGCTCGGTAAATTCGGCAGCTTGTGTAAATCACTCAAACGTATTATCGTGGACTAGCAGGACACAAGCCGCATCCTAATAGCCGTAGTAGACTGCGTTCAAGGCGATTGTACTCTAGCCACGATGGCATGCACCTCCCATGCGTGACGGCATTGTGAAAAGTCTCGAAGCTTATTGTGAGCTACTGCTTCCTCCAGACATTATGTAAATGTGTAGGCGCTGTAAGTCTAGTAGATAATCACAATCTCAACCACTTACATGGCGCCTAACATGCACTTTAATTCTATCGGAAGCATAAGCACGTGTATCTGCCAGAGATACTCACTACACAGCTTTGACAAAGGATATCAACGGACGTTAAACAAAACCTCGGGCAGGAGCAAGACAACAATCTCAGGATGAAGAACATTCGCAAACTGTCGCACTTTTTGGTCCCGCACACCCGTGTGATGACGTACGAGTCTCGAATCGACCAAAATTGCTCCCATGTGCAACAAACGCTCAGCATTTTTGTTGAGAGCGAGGTAGATGCTACAGCGGCTCTCGATTTCTGCGGAGGTCTAACGCTGGTATAAATATATAAATAGAATATATGAATAAGCTACGAGCGGAAGTCTTTTCAAGTAAACGCGCATTTTTATCGTTTCAAACACTTAAATGTGTAGATAAGAAGAGGAATAGCAAAGTGCAGTATCGTATGGTGTTATGATAATAGCGAATTATAGTAATAGCCACACAATACTAGACTTTTTAATTATTCTCTACGTACTCATTTTCTTCATCGTTTGACATCTATATGGTTGTTTCTTTTGATCCAGAATTGTGCATAAATGCCCTTTATCGTCTTCATCGCCACCATCCCTATCTTTTCGCCTTCTTCGTTTCCCCCCTTTTCCATTCCATCTTTCTTGTTATGATGATTCTTTTATTCTTGTCCGTTGAATGCCATTCGAAGCTGCGCGTGACTGTCTTGCCTATTTTGAATATCTGTAGGAATGTTTGATCTTAAGGGTACTGTATTGTGGCCTTGGGTTCTTTCTATCAGAGAAGTTTGTGGAAATAGTATACTATCACAGACGTAAGACGCTTTCTTATCTATATACTAACAAATTCAGAATAATAGTATGCGCAAGAGACTTTTTCGATTCCACCATGTCATCCCCCATGGTATCGCCATGTCTTAATTCAATGAAAATTGATGGGCTGCTAGGCCACTGAGCGATGTAGTACAGTCTTAATAATGAATGGCTTGCAAGGGTATTAAAGATAAAACGGTATATTTCGCACTTAATATTGAAGCTATTTACATTCCCCGCCCTTATTTCCCCACCCTACGTAAACATTGTGTACAATACACAAAACTGACAGTATAAACGCGTCGTCAAAATTGTTAGTGGCCCTAGTCGTCAAGTACTACGTGTACTATAATAACCGTCATCTTTTGCTCCTTCCTTTACCCCTTCTGCCGCTCCCGCTAGTTCCAAAAGCGCTGTGCCGCTTGTCAGCGCACGTGATCCACCCATATGCATGAGTATAATAATAACGTTCATTTCTTCTTCATTTGACGAGACTTGTCTTTACTCTTATGTTTCTTCTGCTGGACGTCGATTCCGAAAATGCTAGTCTCGACTAGGCACCAGTTTGCCCTCCTCCTCAAGGACGATGGGTAAAGACGCCGTGCATGCGATCCAGAATTGGGCCCATCGCTCACCGTAACACAAATCACCACTAAATACGTCCACTGGAGAGCTACGCAAGCGAGGAACAAGTCGAGGACCTAAATGTAAGTTGCCAAGCAAGCTAGTGAGTGAGTACGTGAATAAGTATCTGGAATTTCAGCGTCTATTGGTTCCAGCAGGTCCATCTACCAGCCAGGCGGCTATTTTGACTCCCACGCGTCCATAACGTGGGGCTCGTGGACGCATCTAGTGGCATTTCCCTGGAGAAATTGCTGCCGCTTTTCTTCGTCCATCACACTTAATCGAAAGCACAGGTACATGTTCGGTAACGTGAACTTGCACTCGTCTTTTTGCCGTTCTAATAATACTGTTCCATTTGGTTTGCATGTGGTATACATTCAACCAAACAAAAAAAACGATACAATAAAAAGTGTCCATGAGAATGTGTAAAAAGCGACTTATTTTGTTCTTACGGCTCATCGTATATATTACTCCACAGCTCACGGACGCAGTAGAACGATTGGTCGAGAAAACATCGACACGGCTTCGTGTCCGTCTGTCGGTCGATGTTCTGCTCGAGCTTCTCCCCATGCATGTATCGAGCCGTACGCTCGGCACTCGACGTCTTCGAGCCCATTTTGGCAAAATGTTACTCTAGAATGCTGTGTTCCACCTTGTTTTCCCGGTTTAAATTTGCCGAAACTAAATAGCATGTTATATATAAAGTGCTCTTTTCGATCGGGTTGATGCGGACCCTACGAAGGACATACAAAGAGGGCTATAGAGCTGCTTCTATGACTTACGTACGATGTTTACGTAGGGCGGGGAAAATAAGGGCGGGAACTATAAATAGCTTCCTTAATATTAAGTAATCGCAACTTTTTGCTACAAGTGTATACTTAATGAAAGAAACATGGAGTGAACTTAACCAAAAAGGGATTGAATCTAACAATTTCCTCCCCATATTACATACCCTTGACTTTTGGGAATCACTCGATCGCCGCTACCTTCTTGTTCCGTCGCCTGCAGTTTTACCCAAATCAACTGCAAATACCCAAAATTGTATCCAATTGGTTTGCTGCTCCCATGCATTTGCCGAAATTAGTTTTTAAATTTATTCATCATTTTATCGTTTCATTCTATCGCTTCTTGTTTGGGATTAATAAGTAGAATTCCCAACCAAGAAGCTGTAAAAGGTGCGTGAGCAGATGGTCACGGAGACGTGTGGAAATCAAGCGCGAGGTTATAATAAAGAAGCACATGCACGATTATAGTACCAAGCGATGTACAGCACAAGGTTGTTAACATGGCCGATATTTTGCGCTTCGTCAGAAGGGAGCTACGAAAACGCATAACACCACTAGGCTGAGGGTCAACGCCACTTCGACACTCTCTCGACCAGATTTCTCTCGTTACTAAGGTGAGCAGAAGTTTATTTCATGTATCTGCTGAAAAATTCGTTGCTCCGTTAGTAACTCCATAATTCTACAGACAAAGGTAAAGCGCATGACGACAGAATTACCCACGTAAACGATACGTAGCCCTGTCTTCTTTATGACTCCCGAGTAGTGCCGGTGTGGGTAGTGACTCGTTTGCTACCAGCGACTTATAAAAACCCGTTGGGTAACGCGTTCAGCAACTAGGGCGATCAAATACACCCATCAGAGATAGATGCGTTCATGCGGTCTATTGAGCTTTAATTTTGGGAATGCAACAATGGTAAATAAACCAGAAAGAATCCAAGCACGAGGCTGACGGTCAGGATAGACGAGCCAACTATTCTTTGGATCGATGCAGCAATTATTTAAATTTTGAGCATGTGGATCTTGCTGTTGGGCCACTTCTAGTTGTTTGGCGTTGTCGCATGTGTCGTTGCGCTGGACACAACGCGCGAACCTGCCCTCCGCGCCGCAAGACGATAGCTGAGTCACGGCCAAGAATACAGCAAGCACGAAGGAAGCAAAATGTAAAAATGATAGAAAAAGACCACGCAGTCTCGGTTTGAGCGTAAGAAAAATAGAAGAAATGGATAAAAACGATGAATAAATGTAAAAACTAATTTTGGCAAATACATGGAACCAGCAAACCAACTGGATACACTTTTGGGTAATTGTAGTATATTTGGGTAAAACTGCAGGCGACGTAACAAGTAGGTAGCGGCGATCGAGTGATTTTCTAACTTTTTATGCTTTACGCCAATGCATTACTTTCCAAGAAAATACGCGCGCTTCTTCCAGGCTGTCATTAGCATCGGGAGATCTATTTGCCTTCATCTTTGCCCTCAATTTGCCCATATTTTCTTTTTATTGCAAAGTCCAACGACCAATCGACTTGGCGCATGCGCTGTTCATGTATTTCAATTTGCTCTCTTTCATTATACACATTTACAACACTCACAGGACTAGATCCCATCATCCGTCGGCTACACAATTGCCTGCTTGTTGCCTTGACGACCGCCTTCGTACACTTTTGCTTGACTCGCTTTGCTAGAATAATGTCAGCCACTATCGTAATTTACGACGAGAAGAAAAAGTATCGGGGTGTCAAAGAACTAAGCACGTAGCACATAGTGTCGGCTATCATCTATCTTTGTGCGTCAAGTGCAGGGTACTTCAAGTGCACGCTGCTTTTGGACCCGTTTTTCGAGCTCAATGGAGAATAAAGCTCGGTAAAGTCTCATCGTCTGCGTCATCTGCGGTTAGGTCTCGTTCTCATTTTCGACCACTACAGTCTCAGCTCGAAATGATCGCACCGTCCATGGTCCTCTGTTGAAATGCACCAAAAAAACGACACGAAGCTAAAAAAACGACAATGAGACTGTCCAAATAAAAGTGTCCACTGAGGCGAGTTTATTCGGACAGTCCGAATAAACTTTCTGGCCGTGTAGTTCTAGAGTCACGTATTCTACCGACGTGGGCAATTACAATGAAGTACGTGGACAACGCAACGAACGAGGCTTTTTCGTACCACGACTTGTGTCCGAAGACGCCATGCTCTTTTTCAGTCACTACTGGGATGGCTTACCGGTGTCGCCGGATTGGCCTACGACAAAACCGGTGTATCTTATGCCGAATATTTAAATGTATGAGATGAGGGCTGAACACTATTGGGCTGTGGATGTCGTGCTCTGCAAGACAGCAATTTGTGCTCGCTATTAAAAAATGTGGTATCAACAGGAGGGCAATCCGCGTCATACAAAAGTGCTCTACACAAGCCACACGACGTCGGATGTTGCAACGCTGGCGAGGACTCGTCTCGGGGAAGATCAAATTAAGCCAAAGAACTGGTCGGATGTGCACTTCGTCCATATTGCCGGTACTAGCGTACAGAAGGGAACCAATGCTGTGTTGGATTGCTGGATCAGTCGCCCTGACTTTCCACCCTTCAATGTGTACATGGACGGGAGTGTCTACAACAAAAGGTTGAAGGCCAAATATGAAAGCAAAACCTGAGACTCGCAGGTGGTGACTATTCATCGAGGTCGCGCTGCTCCTACTGATACGTTTGGCAAGTTGATTGTCGAATCGGCTTTTTTCATGTGCCCGAGCAAAATGGAGGGTTTCGGTCACTACATAAACCAGGCACGCGCTAGTGGTGGTCTCATTGTGTCGACAAATTTGCCTCCCATGAACGAACTCTTGACTCGCGCGTCTAGTGTGCTTATTACAGTGAAGCGCCAAGCGCATCCGCGGCAGATGTTCGGTGGTCAGTTCAAGGGAGAACATGGCTTGAAAGGGGTTGAGGGATACATTGCAGTCGTGAATGGTTCCAGTGTATGCCAGGCGGTCGAAAAAGTGCTGGCTATGACTCCGGCTGAACGTGAGAAGAAGGGGCACGAGCGAAGAGGCAGTATTTCGTAGAACTGAATCTTTTTGCTTCAAAGATGAAGTAGTTGCGGGAACTCGCGCGTGGAATGGGGACACCTCGGTTTCGCTCAACAGACGCAGCATAAGGAGCCTCTGTGTACATGTAATGTGAGAAGGACGAGTGAGAGCAGCAGTTCTATTGCTTGTTGTGGCGGCATAATTGCCAAATTCTGTGAGTGCGGGCGCTGCAGGTGATAGGGAGTTAGAGGGTTAGAGTGGTAGCTATAGAGAAAACGATTTATCCTTGTGCCAATTTTTACACAAAACATACATTGTCGACTCTGATCTTTAGTAGTTTTCTGTCCTTTCGTAGGATGACGTGGTTGAGTTGTCACTTGGAATCATTGAGCTTCATATAAGAGCTGTGTTGGAGTATATACCCCTAACAAAATCAACACCATCGTCATAACCCTGTTACAATGACCTCGATGTTAGTAAGAAAAGAAAAAGACAGCCAACAGGCGCACGGTAATTCGAGAAGGTTGAGACAAACGCGTTCAAGTGTTAATTCATGGACTATGGCAGCTAACGACCTAGCAGTGAGCCTTCATGAGCAGATCCAGTCTTCCAAGGAGTAGATATACACCGAAGTCCATACGTCAGGACGTTCGATCTATCCAATCTCAGACCATTTAAACACAAAATGTGCGACGACACGAACTACTGCCCTGTTGCAAAAATGTAACGGTTTCAGTCCGCCATTTAACTGAACGATTTAAATCTGTAGATGGAACCGTTCTCAACATCCTACCTTTTCAGTCCGTCAAGATTGATGTGTTGCAATCATTTTCGCAGTATCAATGGTAAAAACCGTGAATTATTTCTTACGATGACCATTTGTCGAAGCTCGAGCAATTTGTCGATATGTAGTTCTGATTCATTAAGGGAGAGCTATTGGTGAGCTTGCAAACACGACATCGGTGGAACAAGACTTTTCCGTCTAAAATGGAATAAAGATGTGTTTCGCTCGTCAATGACGGACCTGTCCCTCGAGGGGATCTTCCTGTGCAAGAAGTTTGCATTGCTTTCGCGATTCATGCAGTGATACTACAAATACAACACAGCACACTGACAGGTGGTTTTGACTAGTTTTAAGTAACACTTTTCGGCAATTGCCGAAAATGAGATTGATGAAGTGCCTAATATAGCTTATTTTATTTAGTTTCGGCACATGCCGAAAAGTCGGGGCCCCTGGTGTAAGGTGAAAGACTTTCGAGTTGGGGGACGTCACTTCGACGAGACGAAGACCAGGCGAGCCCAAACACCAGTTCATGGGTGTCGTCAACAAACCAACTGTTCAATGTGCGAACTGAATCACACGAAATCATTGGCATCCCCACACGCTGATGACTGAGCCAGCATGCTCTGGTCTTAGATCTCGTCTCTCTTACCTATGTATCGATACAAATTACATATCCACGCGGTAGGCACCTCATCTCCAGGTATACATCTCCGACCTCCATATTCCTTGCCACGCTCGATCTAAATTCTGGTGCGTCCACCGTATTTATCGAATGTTTCAAAAAAGTCATGATTAGCCCATCAACTACACCGATCAATTGTCCTACTTCTCACACATTAACCCGTATTTAAGAACACGCCCCTTCTATTTGCCCCGCCTCCTTCCAAACAAACACCGTAATCAACCTGCGCTCGACTATTCCGTCAAATTTGTGCCCTTGAAGTTCACTAAATCAAGTCAGTTCGCACGCCGTCGTTCTCCCCGACCCCCTAGTGAACCCACCCGCTACATCCCTCCTGTACCCATCTGCTCGCCTCTCACAATTAACAGCCAATCACATTGTCCAACCCAAGTCCCTTAAAAACTTTTCATCGTCGTCCGGAGCCACATCAGGTTGGAGCGTCGTCCGCCATGCCCTCGTCGACTCCCTCTCGCCCCAACGCCTCGACGCTCGCCCCCGATGCATCTCCCATCTCCACGCCCCTCGAAGCTCGCACGTCCTTCAACGACGGTCTCCGTACGCCTCCTAGTGTCCGAGGTATCGGCAGTTTCGTCCACATTGAAGAGGTTTCGCACGCCTCGTCACGCTCGTCCAACGTTTTGTCCCCTCGCTACGTCCATTTACACGCCAGTGAGTCGGAACTAGCAACACCCAAAACGCCGGAAGGTCTGGACCAAGTCGAGGCTAGTGGTGTGTCGCTGCCTGGGCTGGCGCAGCTGCCGAAACCCGACGACGGACGGAGTTACCAGCAATTTGTACAGCGCCACTTGCAGCTGCCGCCCCTGTCGCCCCATACGCAGAGCGCTGGCAAAGATGGCAGTCGAGCTGGACTGGCCAAACGCAGCCAGACGTACGTGCAGCAGCTGTCGCGGGAATCTGCGCGGGAACTGGCCAAGACGGCGTTTAGTATGCGCTCGACGTCGATTGGCGACGTGACGTTTGAAAACCCGCATGAGGTGGTGGGCAGCAGTTTACGAGAGAGTATTCGACGGGTCACGGCCTTTTCACGACGAGAAGCACCGCTGGATACGGAACTCACGACAGTCGTGAAGGTTGGACGCTCGCCACGCAAGTGCAAGTTGAAGCTTGACCCGGATACCATCATGTGGTCACGAGGGAGTAAGGTGCTGGGTGAGCTCTCGACGGATGATGTCGTGGGCGCCGAGGTCATCGCAAAGAAAGCGCGCACGTTCCGTGTGCACTATTTTAAAAAGGGGCGCGGGGCTGGAGCCAAGGCGTTGCTTCGCACACCACGGTACGTGGACTTTCATGGTCTCGAGCTAGCGGTGATGGATAGCTGGGTTACCGCGATTCAGGAACTTGTGCGCTGGCAAGCACGTGCACCACCTTTGGCTGAGAAACGGCTGCTGAAGGTTGTGGTGAACCCACACTCGGGGAGGCAACAAGCGCAACAGATATGGAAAGAGAAGGTCAAGCCGTTTTTGGATTTGGCCAAGTTTGACTGCGTGGTGGAAAACACGACGCATTCGGGTCATGCAGCTGAAATGGGGAGGAACTACTCGGATGAGGATGGCTTTGAGGCTCTTGTGTTTATCGGAGGAGACGGCACTCTGTGCGAGTTTATGAACGGACTGCTGACTCGTCCTGAGCATGAATGGCGTGAAATTGTGGCTTCGACGCCGATTTCGTTGATTTCGGCAGGGACGCAGAATGCTTTTGGCACGGGAGCTGGTATCCCGACAGTGAATGCAGCGCTGTACTGTATTATGAAGCGCAAAATGCGCCCATTGGATGTCGTGACAGCGGTGTCTGCTGCTAATCCTAGTGTGGTGCACTACAGCTACTGCGGCCTTGGCTGGGGCGTGGCAGGCGACATCGCGGCCGAGTCGGAACGTTATCGTTGGATGGGTATCCTTCGATACGCTTTTTTGAAGGTGAAGCGCACGTTGGTTTTGCCCAAGAAGCACACTGGTCGAGTCCGGTACGTGTTGACCGAGCCACATCCACCGCTCATTCGTTACGACGACTACCCGGATGCTGGTGCGTTGGACCAGTTTGAAGTGGAGGAAGGCACTGTGTACGATATGGACCGTTTTAGCACCCAACGCAAGTCGTGGGCGGGCACTGCTGGTAGCATCATGAGCCCGGCAAGTCGTAAGCGGTACCCCGAGGTGTTGTGGAAAGAGGACCGCGGCAATTACGTTGTGGTGGGCGTCGTCAACATTTCGCCTGACGGCGCGTACTCGCACCCTTCGGACGGCAGCATGGACCTCATTGTTACTCGCAAAGGAGGGATGGGACGTACAGCGAAACTCGCTGGTCTGTACCTCATGGGCAAGGAGCTTCAGAGCGACCTCGTTTCGTACTTGAAGGTCAAGGCCGTGGAGATTGAGCCCGACCAGCCAGAAGATTGCATGAACATTGATGGCGAGGTGCTGGAGGGCGGTCCATGGCGTATGGAGGTGGTGCCCAGTCTTTTCAAGGTGCTGTCTGAAAAATAAAGTCAGCAAGGTAAAACTACTCGAAAAGTTCGGATCGCAGCACTTTTGCGCATGAAGGAGCGGTCAATTGTACCATGTATTTCTGCATTTTGCATTTGTTGCACGTAAGCTGTAAATATTCATTTCGTCCTGAAGTAGGACTTTTACCACCCGTTGAAAAACCTAATATTGTGTGGCACGCCCGCTGCACCCGTCCTTTTGTAATAAAACGATGCAGATGTCCCCCCTCCTGTCACCTTCTCAATTCATCACTTCAGGTCCGTCCATTCGCCTTCTAATTGGTGTCGTCGTCCTGGTCGCCCGTGAACGAAGTCGAAAACTTGACAATTGCACGACCAATCGCACCAATCCACTCGTCCTTGTGCTTCTCGTCCTCTGCGTACATGTAAAAAGTGGAATCAGGCGTCGCCACCTCAAAGCAGAAGCGCTTGTTCGTCTTCTCTTCGGCCGATTTGACCGTTAAACAGTCTGCCAGGTCAATGAGACCGTGGGCGGGTTCCCCCTGGGCGCGACAGAAGTAGAGCTTGTTGCCTTTGAGCACGAAGTAGCGCTTGCGCCACTCCTTGAGCCACACGCTGCGCTTGGTCAGTTCGCCCTCAAAATCCGGCTCCGACAGGTCGCAGTGCGAGTAATCGCCCTCCATGGATTGATCGATCGAGCACGTGGTCGGTCGGTCGGTCGGTCGAATGTCCGAGACGTGCACGGTATTGAGCCCGTTCTTGCCAGCTGGCGTAATTTACATGAAATGGCGTCTGTACTTTATGTAATCTATTGTACTGGGAGGGGGGCTTGTGGATAGTGTGGCCAACATATTTTGATGTTAGACGATGTTGACAATATGAACTATCGAATGGGTGCTTTAGTGCTGGGATTTTTGGGGCTCTTTCGTAGGAAGTTCAGGTCGTGCACCCGAATGGAAGTAATATTGTGTAGACACTGGCTATCCTTAACTTCTATTACCCTTATCTTTTTTAGCGTCAAGTATGTGGTTGTACACGACTGACCGTTACATAAACCCTCGACCGATGCACTGGTCCAGGTCAACTCTTTTCATTTCCTGGTAATTTAACAAGAGCAGTCGCCAGGAAGGACCACCATAGATGTTTTACCAGCTGCAGTCGTTCTTGTTTTCTCTACATCCTTGTCGGGCAAATGCCATCGACACGATTCCTTTTAAACTACAGGCATAGTTCATCCTTATGCCATATATCATCCTTTGCCATATATTTCTGTCGCGGAGGTTCACCTCTTTATCGGTCATGGAAAAATATGTGGAAGGATCGCTTTCGTGTGAGCGGTACTCAGAGCGATACAGTTGTAGAGTTTGTTGTCAGGAAATACAGAGTTGATGAGACGGTGCCAAGAAATGTGAACATACTTCACAATAGTATTGTCGTGCCGTCATCGACGATGTTCAAACATCGCGAAGCACAATTTGGTCTCGCTTGTGTGTACGAGATTATACCGTCGGCCGCATTATGCAGACAGTAGGACGTCCATATTCATGATTGTCATTCTGGAAGACTGAGATGAATTGCTTGATGTGAACAAGAACATTTCGCACGAACACAAGCCATGTTACACTTTTCGAATACAGAGTGTTCAATCAATCACGTCAAAGACAACTTGTTGAAGCTGTAGATGCAGCCGCCCCGCACTGGCTAAAAAGCGATAGTGTGAAAGGACCCATGCATGTCAAATAGCGACTCAGGACCGTCTCCCTAGAGTTAATCTTAGCTATTGGACGCGATTTAGTTGGAAGAACCCTTCGATGGTAACTGCCTCACAGTTTACGGGAACGATTGAAATATTTCCAACATAGCGAAATATCGACACGCACGTGCATCGTCTTTTTGTGTAAACTAGATGAGACGAGAAAGTGTGCATGGCCATGATTCGTAGTTCGTGGTGAAGACAGGGAATATGTCATGGTGAAAGAAGATTTAGTGTGAATTGGGGAACATATCCAATTGCTAAGGCTGAGGAGGCTGAGTCAAAGTTAACTCGAGCTTATTCCGTTAGGGTGAGTTTATTCCGTTAGGGTGAGCGATTCGATACATACCACAGCTTCAATCCTGTTAAGGTCTCAGGTAAAACAGAAAATAGAGGATATATGTACAGGAATTTTAGCAACACCTCACGTAACGTAACATCGCAGATTCAGCACAGCCGTCGTCGGAAAGCCATGTAGCAGATCGGTAAGGGCCGATAGCAGTCCACACAGTATGCTACGGCCTAACGAGACGAGAAGAGCAAAAATAGAAATGGTGGCTTTCTCCGCACATGTTGCGCTTTCGATCCCGTGGCCGCCAAGCGCTCAGCTAGTCTCCTTACCAACATGATTGTCAGTTGTCCGGCGGCATCTGGTAAAGTCATTTACAGGACGACAGCAGCGTCACCCAAGAAGAGTGCACGGCAAATTTTTCACACTCATTAAGTCAACAGGACATCGATACATGTCGTAGTCGAGGATCGATAGCATACTATGTGTCCTTATGACAAATTAATGAACGAGCTACACTTTGTTCAGCTCAGCACGTAATATCGTTGTAAATACACATATGTATATCTATATATCTATATCTAGCGCGCAATAACCAGTCGATCATGTTAAGGATGATCTTCTCTACTCGAGTCACGACATACGACCGTGAGTCTCAGCTAAAAAAATGAACGCAGAAGACATGGCAGTTTCTCGATGATATCACACGAAGCAGGTATGGTGTACGTACGCAACCTTGAGATTCTATCGACCCTTGTCCCATTTTCGAGAAATTGCGCGCCTGCTGAACTCTCTCTGTAACGGCCGACTGAAGCGCTGCCCCATGTCATCTCGAGACGCGGGTAAGGCAAAGATATGTGGGTCTGAGCGTCGCCTCGTAGTCCAAACATTCCTCCTTACAGAGAGGTAACTCTGCAAGTACTACGTGCACTACCAAGGAGAACGACGGTGGTTACAATCGATACTCTCGATATTTACGTGCCGGTATTTTATAACGAAAAGCTTTCGGACCAAGTGTACTGCAAGCCACAACAAATTGAGCTTAAGGTCTGCTTCAACTCGGGCCGAAGCATGGCCACTTACTTCTCGACTCCAGAGGGTTACACTCGTACGAAAAACTGTGAGCAGGACAGAGTTCGAGCAACTCTGAGTGACGTGAGCTAGTTCATTACGACCTTTTTCTGGCTAACGTCAAACAGAGCTGCTCGAACTCGACTACCAGTCTGTAATGATCTAGTCATTCAGCATAAACATGCGCGACTCGACGTCATCATTCCCTGCAGAGTGAACACAGCGACCTCCACCAACATAACGACTGCTTCCATCACGCGTATGACGTACATTTGGCTCTAATTGCAGTCGCTCTACTTATCTTTTCAAGGTCAAGTGCCAATTCGCACAGCGACCGTGGAAACGACGCTGCCACAATGTCGCAATAATACTCCGTATGTCCTGATCACTTCTGCGTGTTTTCGCTTGCAACCTTTTGAATCGAGCCATGTTTACACTTTGTTGCAAATTGTATGTATGTTGGGAAACTGCGATCACGTGCCCCGTTGTTACGCTACGCCATGATGCATAATCTCGATGACGTCCTCCGTCCTTCTTGCATTCCATCCGGCAGTCTCGAAAGCGTTTCTACTGAATCTCAATTGCGACAACTATGCGAAACCTTTGCATCTGGTCGTTTATACATCAGCATCGCCATGCTATCGAACACGCACAACAGGTTAAATGCAGCCCCGAGAGGGCGTTACACGACCACACCTAAACTAATAAAAGTCGGCGGACACGCTGCGGGCATGTTCCATAATGGACACTACAGCAGCTAATGACACATTATCAGTAATCCTTAGACCTTGGATGGACGGAGGACAAGCTCGCAGCTGCAGTCCGCCCACTGCATCGATCCCCCCATCTCGGGACTGGCCGCTTATGTTTGCAAGCGGTTGTTTAACGACGACTATCCCTTGAGTACAGTTGGCCTGTTGGATGCCTGCCCCGTTTTCCATAATCTGTTTGTTGCCTGTCCATTTATGCAAACTGGGCTGGGCAGCAGATACTTTGAAATTCTGTGAGGCAAATGGCCTTTCGCAACTCATTTGCTTCCCCACCATCATGGGTGGAAGGAAGAGGCCGTCCGTACAGTACAGTTTCTGCATTAAGAAAGAAGGGGAGTGGTCGTGAAACAGGATCCGAGACGCTCGGCGATAATGGCTGACGAGTCTCGCGGAATTCCGCAACGTTCGTTCAGAAGGGGCACGTTGTATCACCCTGCGACCATCTGGTGACTCGTCAGCAATAACGCTAATGCTATTGGTGGAAAAGATAGTTGCGACGGGATTAGGCTACTGGATATAACTTAGTTGGTCGTGGAACACCGACTCACCTTTTGACATCATATTCACGTTGATGGTCATCTTTTGGCAGGTCCGACCACCTTTTGTCAGCTTATAACTTGACACCATCGTTGGCAACGGACAGCTTAGGCTACTTGGTTCACACTGGCATGTGAACGAAGCACATGCAGACATACGACCAGCTAAGGTCGGAGGTCAGACGTAGCCTTCCTTGTCCTATTGACGACCAGGTGACGGCCGCCTTGCAATCGTATTATTCGATCCTTTTTTATTTCTACTACCTTGTCATTGTACGAGTACTCAACGCTGTATGCCCGCAAGCTAATGGACACCAAAGCACATCTTCAAATTGTATATGAATGAGCAACTACTGCGTCAGGATCGAAAAGAGCGGCAGTACGCGCATATTCGTGCTGTAAGAAATGGGTGCTCGTGTTTTTACGTTGTGAGCGATGGCATGATTCATTCGCGGTAATATACACACGTTTTGGTCGTCGGATGTACCCCGTAATCAGGATCGTACCCCTCCCCCCCTGTCCCTTTCTGGTCGTCGGATGTACCCGGTGGTCGTTCATCTAACCCAACCCACGAGTATCGCTTTGAACGGGATGTCGCCTCGCCCCGGAATTCGGCGCGCTTCGCCTTTGGAACACCACGGGCCTAAACAGAAGCAAATTTCCCCTCGGAGCAACAACCAACCAAGTGCCGGTAAAAAAAGCAACGGCCTCGCAATGTCTCGCCCTTTGAAAACGAATATTCCACATCTAACGACATGTCCATGTTTCTCTCTATCTCTACCTATCTATATATGTACAGAGACCGACAAACAACCAGCCGCGTGTGACTGTGTCTAATTGAGCGTGTGAGTCTATCTATCCTTCTATCGATCAATCGATCAAACAATCGGCTCTCTAGCTCTCTATCGTGCTTAGAAACTGGCACGGATAGAGAAACAGACCACCTAACCAGCCACCACTTGCCACGACCGCCTCTTGATCCGCCACATCGTCGCCAATCAACTGCCTAACCACACGCCGTCGTCACTCCTCATGACAGGCACTAACTTCCCGACCGCTCTGTCTGCGGTCGCCACGTCCTCCCAACCACAACCACAACCGCCATCGACGACCACGTCCGCCCCTCTCGTCTCGAGCTTGAGCAGTCCCGACAGCTCCGTCGATGGCCTCGAGGCTCGACAGAGCGCCAGCAGTGAGAGCAGCAGTCCCATGCGACGACTGCCTCCGGTGTTACGTGCCCCTTCGGTACCTTCCAGTGCTGCAGCGGCCGTCGGAGCGGCTGGAGAGGGTACCATGACCACCTCGTCGGCCGCGTCCAACTGTACCCCAACTCGGTCGTCGTCGTCGCAAGTGCAGTTATTACCCAGTCCGAGTGGTGTCCTACCTTCGTCGTCGATCGTTCCGACGTCGGCTACAAGTACGACAAGTCGGGTCCTCCCTGCTGTCGGACGTCGGCATTTGTACCCGACGTCAGCTCTCTCGAGTCCTTATCGTACGGCTACGGCAGCAGTGGCGTCACCTATGCAGCTCCCGTACTTTGGCTCGTCAGAAGACGGTGGTCGTGGCACGACAAGAGTCGCATCGTCGTCGTCGTCGTACAACCACAACCGCCTCTCACCCGTGTCGTCGCCGGCTATGACAGGTGAGTCCTGGGTACAAACTGCTCCTGCAAGTTCCAGTGTCGCTACGCGTGGCTTGAAGCGGCACTTGCCGCAGCAATACAGCAGTCCTCTGCACAATGGGTACAAGCCCATTAACGTCGGCGGAAGTAGCACTGGCTCAAGTGGTCGGATGGTGCCAATGCAGCAAAAAGCAGCAAGTGCTGCGGGATCCACAACCACGACCATGTCTCGTCGTGCATCGAGCAGCTTGAGTGGAGCGAGCCTCCCGGTGGAAACTATTACTAGCAATAGTAGTAGTAGTATTGCAGGTGGTGGTGGTTGTGGAAGTACTAGCACGACATCTGTACGTCGTCATGGATCGAAAGCATATGGAGATCCACCAAGTGAAGATCCGATGCAGTACGAGCCACTGGGAGAAGCTCGTCATCCTCGTGACAGTACACGATACGAGACGTGGACGTCGAAACAGCTTCGGAAAAAGTGCTCGCACTTGAAACTGCGTGGCCTGAAGAACGTCAAGAAGCACGTGATGGTGGAGGCACTGTATCGGTACTACCGGAATCAGCGGCTGAAAGACATGGCAAATGCTGCTAGCGTTGATAACAACAGCAGTAGCTGTACCAGTGGGGCACCGTTACCGCATCAACAGACGACGATGTCGCCTCAGCAGCATTCTCAAAGAATGGACGGGAGACGATTGTCGAGTAATGGTGCCAGTTCCATGTCGGGATCCCGCTCGGATACGCTGTACCGCTCACGGTATGACCAGCGGAGTGCTGGGCCAACATCCCAGTCACAATATGGCTCCTCATCACGTGCTCGAAGTTATGCCAATTACGGCAGTCAAAGTCCGTCTCCGCCATCGAGTGGTGGGGACAGTGGAGACCCGCGATCTCGAGAGCGAGCGGACTCGTTAAAGCTCACGACGAGTCGACGATATCTCGACGAAGAGTTGAAAGGAGACCCGCATCCGAAGGAAGTGCCAGTGACGTCGGAAGACGTGATTCGTCTGGTGGATGTCGTGTTGTCACCTGATTTTGTCGACCGGTTAGCAGCTGAGCTCTCGCGGTGGCAGTTTTGGGTTGACATTCGTGAAATGTACATTGCACTGCTGAGCCGTCAGCATCCGCCGGGACCTGCTGCTTCACGTACAGAACGGAATTCTGTGGGCTCAGGCGGTAGTGCCACGAACTCGCGTAATTTCAAGTGGAGTAGCATGCAGCTATGGGAGATCTGGAAAGAGCTCACGTTTGCGTACACAAAGACGTGTTTCGAGTTTACAACTGCTGGTATGAACAAAAGTGAGCAAATCTGTATATCGCTTCAACTTGCTGGGGGTCAATGCATTTAAGCTCGTTCCGCGGTTCGCGGCTCGAGCACCAAATGAGTGGAAACCCCACGATGAGAGGCGAATGTGATGATAACTGCTGTCGAAAGAGACGCTGTATCATGTGCCGACGTGGAATATGTACTGACTTGTTGCTGTGGTTCTTTGTCGTTTATGCTTGTTGTAGGAGTGGATGACCGCGAATACATCAACTTTTGCGATGGACGACCAGACGTGTACTACCTGCACCAGCGACTGCATGCTCGGCCGGATCTGTTGCATCTGATCAAGTCGAACGAGTACATTGACGAGAACTGCACCACTGAAGCATCGGAGTCGATTGCACACGAACAGCAACAAGCGCATCAGAACCAAGAGACTGGTCCCTTGATCGGATCCGGGACGCCGATGCTGCGCAACCACAAGCGGTACAAACGGTCTGTACCGGCAGGACCGACTTCGGATGCGTATAATAGCGCACGTGCTATTGCGGCTTTTCGTGATGGTACTGCGGGTGCTGACGGCTCTGGTGCAGTCAGCAGGGAAAACAGTGGAGATAACGGGTGCGGTCAAGGCAGCGGAGATCTGCGTGGTCACTCGCCGGAAGAAAATAGCACGGAGAATTCCGAGACAACTGGGGAAGAAGGCAGCAGTAGCAACACGGCCAACTCCAACGCGAGCAACAGCTCGATGGATACGTCAATGCGCGCAGCGTTGGCAGAACAAAAGTACTTTGGTTTGCTGCTGCAGAATTTCGAGGTGATCTTTGAGTCTCTCCACAATAAGAAGGTGCTACTGGCCACGCTTCGCAAGGATAGTAAAGCGCCGGACCAACTGATTGCTGATTTGCACGATGATATTCACGTGTTGTCAGCGCTGAAGAAAGAGTTTCGGAACAAACTGCGACGGACGATACAGTGAGACGAGCGAGGATGTTCATTTTTCGGAGATTGCGACGACGATGTTTGACCCAGTGAAGGCTGCAGTGGAAGAAAAATTGATTTCGTGAGCAGCTGATGTAGTAGTGTCTGATGTACACCGAGTGTGCAGTGAGCTGGAGGAGATAACCGGTGCTGAAACTGAGTGGGGCTATTTATCAACGTTCGTGAGGAAAAGCTGTCTGATCGAAAAAAAGCACATACGCAAGCCTGTAACTACCATTCGCGACCGAGGGTAACCTATATGTAGTTTGATGGAGGAACAGTGGAATTTCGCCATTGCCCTTCGCAGAAGATGTTGGTGCTGTCCTTTGCAGTGTCTGGTGCTGTTGTCGAAAAAGTGCTTAGCCATGGTTAAAGATTCCTGTTAGTTTTGACGATATATTGTGGACTCGCAGTAAGGAATCGAGTTTGGCATGGATGGTGTAAGTTGCATTCAAGAGACTAGTTATCTGCCATAGTCGATCAAATATTCGCTTATCTACAGTGAATAAACGACATGGATGGCTTCAGCTAAAGCAGAGCGCCGGTGATATCTTGTTTGTATGTCGTCTAAACTTAGCTACATCCAGTGTGTTTAATACGATATGCGTCTATACTGAAAACCTGCATATTGCTTCGCAAGCTTGCAACTGGTACAGTATGGCAAGTGACATCTTCGTAAAATTAGCTGCTGATCATACGATAAGCAGATATGTAGTTAGAACCAGTAGCAAGTTTGAGCTTATGTGGCGCTTGATCTGTAAATACACACGTGGGACACTTTATCTACTTTCATCACCTTGACACGTTGCTTGAATCGCACCGGCAGTTGATCACGCAGTTTGATTAGCACCCACTCCCATATCCCGTTAAAAGCTGTAGTCTTGCTTTTAATTTACTATAGTTTGTGGTAAAATGGTAGAAACAACGCCTCAACGGAGTTCAGTATTATGACGGCTTACTTGGCCGTTTAAACGTGATAGCAGAGATGGATAGTCTGCTGTAAAGATATTGCTTTATCAGAGTTATACTTGCAGCTTACGAAGACGGGCATTGTTCATGCATCTTGAAATACTGTTGCTCACCCTTTCAAACTTGTACGACAACCACATCGGGGGGCTCGTTCACTTCCAATCCTCAACTCGCCGGGATACAGCCATTGATCCTGACGATACCAATGCTATGAATGCCACAAGCATTTTGGTGATGTACTGGGTGATTATAGGTAAACGGATCAAGGGTTGAAAATAGCAGCGCCTTAGGAGCTGTACAGACATATGCTTAGGTAGAGGAGCTCTTAGACTGGCACCAGTGGCTGATCGCACTTGAAGTAATGGAAGTGACTTCCGGTTGCTTTCTACATGTTCAATGTGGGCACGATAAACTCCACACAATTGTCATATGCCCAACAGCAGCCTAGTCGTGAACGACGCTGTCTACATGCGGCAAGTACGATGTGCTACGCGAGGGAACAGCAGGTATGGCTCATGTACTGGTATTTAGTAGACCCACTTGACAATCGAGTCGTGCCCGCATCCATGAGTGCAGTCTGAAGCGCTGAATGATACAGTGATCAAGATGAGAGAATAGATGTGTAATTGATAGCTAAAACTCGATGGAGATCTGCTATGCTTGCATCTCAAGACTGCTATACGCGAAGTATCAATTCTACCTCAGGATTCATTCATGGTCTGCGCCATGTTAACTGTGGATAACGCGTTCCCTTGTACGAGATACTAACCTACAAGTGCGCGATGTTCATACATCAACAGTGCGTACTTCAACGCTGCGATCAGCAGCACCCGATGATGGCGTGAAACGACTTATCCTACGATTCGGGATTCGCGGGCTGAGAACGTTGATTTTTTTTTCATTATGAAAAGGATCATATGGCCTGTTGTAAACAAGCGAATACCCGTTGTAGTCATGTCGAGCATCACACGAATGTCCTTGGTAACGAGAAGAAAACTGAAAAACATGTTGCGATATGAGTTGCAGAACTGATTGTACACAGATCACTTCGTACAAATACCAAGCCCAACAGCTGCATGTCCCCTTTCTCTGATTCTAAAACAATAAAGTCGGTTTTTTTATCACATACGCTGATCGTTCCTTTAAACCTTACCAATCGTCAAAATTATTGATCTTCTTGTCTTGTGTGAGTCGATGGCGTGTACGTACATTACTATTAAAAACTTGTCGTCTAAATGTCACCAGATATACCCTTGTAATGCCTTCATTGACATTATCCACCGTTGTGCTTCCAATACGCAACATGATCGATCGATCATTGAGCTCATGCGCCTCCCACATCTCTACACCCGAAAAACACTTGCCAGTTCGCTAGACATCATCTCTGGTACCTCATTAAAAGCAAGCTAGAACTCTTTATCGTGTCTTCCATAACACGCTTCGTAGTCATCAGGTTATTGCACTTGGCACTTGTTGATGCAATTCGACATAATGCGCATCAGTCCATCAATACATTACCTTTAAACTTGAGGCAGGCAAGCGCAATGTCACCGCTGTCCGCCTTAACGTACTTGTCATGTTTGGAACTGGACATTGCATCGAAAACATACCAGCAGAAAAACGAGCGATAGCGCATGTGCCCGGCTCTTCATCATCATCTCCCCATACCCATTCGCGCGTACGAATTATGCGTACATGTACGTATCACGAGATTTCAAAAACCATTCGCCTGCAGGTCGTAAATATTCCTGTAGCTCCACAATTCTGTATACAATTAGTAAACGGGATGCCGGATTGTAGTGTGTTTATATTCACGAGTGCGGCGTCCATGACCGCTTACAAAGCTTGCACAAGAGTATGTAAATCATTATTGGAACAAGCAGCGACAACTTTGGGTTATCACGTGAAGTCACAATATCATTTATTTGTTGTACGCTGACATCACGAGTGTGGCTCCTGCATCCAGAACTGGTTTTTATATCAAGTACACGTAGGAGACAAAGGACGACATCGAGTTGTTTGCCCTCTTAGTGGTTCATATGTCTTTGTCAGACCCGGTAGACCGACTAGCGTCACTTCGTTCGTGTACGTGGTATCGAAATAATGAAGTTGCAACAGCGTCGCTTGGAGCAAGCGGATAACTAATGAGGTATACACTAGCTACCCTATCGTATCTCCTCAATAACTCAACCAGCTGACGTACCCGTTACCATCTATCCTCCATGATCACGTTCCCGAGCTTGCATACAAGCGCAGCTACCTTAAATCTCAGACGGTGTTTGCTGTAGAGACGCTTACACCAAGATGTAAGTCTGGGGTGACAGCGACTACTCACTACTTTGAATCAACTGTAGCAGTGTAGTGTAGGCGACCACCATCAACATGAAATTGATCAACAGTATCGACAAATAATAGGTCAACATCCTTCTCAAGGAATTCGTTCTGGTTTATCTGCTGCTAATACGAAAGGATTCTTTTTTACTGGACCACAGATCCTGCCAACATCGAATTCCCACGCCAAAAAGCACTAGACCAGAAGTCCAGCCAATGCTTCGAGCACCTCGTCCCTGCATCTGAGTCAGCTTACAAGCCGAGCTTGGTACGGCGCCAGTGGCGACGCTTAGCGTTGTACCTACAACAATAAAATAGCAAAATGTTAGCAAATGTATCCACTTGAATCGAATGGTATAATAAAATGGACGACGCACTTGATCGTGTTGTCCGTACGGAGACGAATCCACTGCGGGATCGGACGGTTCTGCTTGGCCTTCTTGGCGAGAATACGCTTCGTGCGGAAAGTCTTGTGCGACGGCTGCAAAGACGATAACCAACCGTCAGGTAAGTATAGTTCCTCCATCACTTTATTGTTTCTCGTCTAGACATGATGTAGCAGCTCGTAACCTAGGTTACACTTTTACCCAGCACCTCGACTAGATTGCATCTAGTCGTGCCAATATACACACACCCATTATTAACAAACACACAGCAGAAACACGCACCATGATAAAAGGATGTTATGCAGACTGACGCGCTGATTCAAAGCGACGCAACGGCTGCCAACCAGCCAATTCGTGGTGACGCGTAATTACGTCGTCGATGTCTTGCAGACTATTTACGCGCGCGCGAGAGAGAGTGTGTGTATACCACACCAACTAACTTGCTCGATACTTCAAGGTTGTGTGACGTGACGAAAAATCCGTCGAGGAAAATCCAGGATCTGATTCCAGCCGCTTTTTGACTACCCTGTTGCCACTGGATACTTTACGCGTATCAAATGAACCCCGAAGTCTGTACCCATTGTACAATATCGAGATGGACTCGGACGCGACGTCACCCGGACCGTCGCCGCTGCCAGCTACCGAAAGGTTACGTTTCGTAACTACCGGCTTATCACCACCGTCTTCCTTCCAATCCGACGCGCAGTTTCCATCGTCGGATCGATCGATAGGCAACACGGGCGACTCAGCGTTCTCCATCGCGCCGTCTCCGCTCCAGTCTCCACAACACAATATCGACACTCGGTCGGTACCTCCGGACAACATTCCAATCAATCCACCATCAGCTTCAGTACTTCAAGCCGTCATCCAACAGTTTCGTCCGTTACAAAAAAAGACCACCGGTAGTCAAGTCAGGCGTACAAAAAAGGACGAACCTGATAACATTCGTCATCAAACAGATTCTGACCGGCTCAAGCATTTTGAGTCACATAAAACACACAACAACAACAACAGCAGACAGGACGATTCAAACTCAAGCATCCGGTTCCAACGCGCAAGAACAAATAACAGCAAGACATCCAGTACGGGCAGCTCTTTTAGAGTGCGGGAAACTATGGTGTCTCGCATGTCGTCGAACGTGGGTGGATTACGCGAGAGTTTCTTTGGAGCTATTGGTCGAGCACCGACGGAACGAGACCCACTGCAGCTCTCGCCGACTCACGAGTTTGATCTCAATGTCATTCAGGAAAGTGGCGGGATGGACGAGACCATTGGACAGATCTTGAAGCCTCAGGTGGACTTTAGCAAGTGGTCCACGGAAGCGTACGTGGTGCTCGGGTTTGGCCTCGTGCTGCTGCTGCTTTTGCTCGTACTGGCTCTGACGATCAACACGCTACACGGCTACGTCATTGACCCGGGCCTCGTGTTTGGCTCGTTGCTCACGCTCATTCTCTGTGTCTGTGTCTTTGTGACGTACCATGGCGTGCAGAGCTTCCAGCGGCATCCAAACCCTCTTATTTATTACAAGTGTGTGATTGACATGTGCTTGGCACTTCGCTTCTTGCTGGACCCGTTGCTACTGGAGATGGGACTGTACAGAGTGAACGACGAACGATCCTGTGCTTATCTATCCGGCGTGACTCAATTCTTGTATCTGTCGAGCGACTGCTGGTATTTTGCACAGATTGTTGACATGTACTGGTCGCTCACGAATCCATTTATGAGCGTCAAGGTCAATCGCAAACGATTTAAGATTGCGGTATACTCGTCTGGAGCGTGTACGGGCATTTTCTTAGCACTGGTACCGAGCATTCATGGCTTCGCAGATGGAAACTATTGCTGGACGAAACGGAAGACATCCAGTGATCCTGTCGAACGAGACTTTTATCACCTGAACTCGGGCAGCTGGGTACTGTTTTACGTTTGGATGCTCATATTCTACATCTCGGGCATCACGGTAATGGCGTTCGGAACCAAACGACTTCGTTCGGGATTGCGTGATACGCTTCAGAGCCGACGTGAGATGCTGCGGAACAGTGCGCTGTCAATTATGAGCTACACTGTCTACTGGACCATTGTGTTCCTGTGGTATGCTGTTTCATTTCAGACGCGAACGACGTACGACAAGAACGGCCACTTTCCACCTAGTCACGTTTTCCGAGCTTTTACCTTCACACTATCGGCTCGTGGGACTGTCGATTACTTTGTGTGGTTCATGGTCAATAGTCCAAGTCAGATTCGAGCGAATTGGCTGAAGTTCACGTCAGATTCGGTGGACAAGCAATTCAGCGCGCAGCTCAATACGACGCTACAAGAAGAACTGATCTACTTTACGATTGAAGGTATGACACGCGCCGTGCAGGTCGCAGATGAGGAACTTACTCGCCTTCGCGATCGGTCTCCGACACGAGAAGTCGAGTCGAGTATGAACGACGATAACGACAGCAGAAGATCGACGCAGGATCTTGGTGAAGCTGCAACAACCGCCACGGGTCTTACTGGATCAGGCAGTAGCAGCGATTTGCTTGAAGGCTCACAAAGGAACCGATTGGTTACTAGCATACAAAAAGTAATCAGCGCTGGACTTCGTCGGACGAGCAGTGCAGTAGCAGAAGTACGAGCTGCAACGAGGAAGAACAGCGAGGAGACCGCCCTCAGCTTTGATATTCCTGCAGACCAGCGGGTCATGCACCAACCGCCCATAGCAACCCATCGTACTGACATTCCTTCGTCTACTTCGACGGTTGCGTCGGCTGATTCGAGTTCGCCAGAGTATGGTTCCGACAAAGCGCCGGCATCTATTCGGCTCACGCCATATAAGCCGCTAGCATTCGCAGAGCTCCGCCAAGCTCATGGGATTAAAGCAGCCGACTTCTTAAAGTCTTTTCAGACCAGCACGAAGCCCAAGATCAGTGAAGGTGCGAGTGGTGCATTCATGTTTTTCAGTGGTGACAAGAAGTATATCGTGAAGTCAATGGCCGAAGAGGAAGCACGCTTTTTGTGCAAAATCGCAGAGAGCTACGCCGAGTATCTGACTCGAAACCCTCTGTCGCTCCTCACTAAGTTCTACGGCTGCTTCAAGATCACCATCTACGACAAACGTTTTTACTTCATTGTCATGGAAAATCTCTTCGACGTCATGGAGGAAGGCGTGCAAATTCACCATAGGTTCGATATCAAGGGTTCATGGGTGAACCGGAGTTACAAGCGCCCGCGTCGAGGAGCGAAGGTCAAATGCCGGCATTGTTCGATGATGTTTCGGTACGGCGCGAAGAAAGGCTTGCTGCAGTGCCCCAATGTCGTTGGACTTCATGAGCCGAATGTTGTATTGAAAGACAACGATCTGCGGACTCGGATGCGCATCGGTGTGGACGAAGGCGTCAAATTGTACGAGCAATTGCGCGATGACTCAATCTTCTTGTGCGATCTCGGCATTATGGACTACAGCCTCCTGCTCGGTGTTATGGATATCGAGTTTGTCGTAGACCAACCTTCTCGACCTCTTGCAAGCTCGCTGTTGAGCGACTGCAGTGCTGCCAGTAAAGGCACGACTAATGCGGAGACGAATGTAGAGAGGGACTCGTACATTTCCAGCGGAACGAACGACAGTTTTGTATCGGCGTCATCTTCAAATTGGTCCACTGCGTCTCAAATTGCAGCTGTACTATCGTCAGGGAACAAGAACGTTGCCGACGAAACGACGCCAACCGTCTCGGACAAGCTCACTCTGCGTGTCGCACCAAGTGTGCACTCGCTATGGCAGCAGCCTGCAGACCGTTTGAACCCGTCGCGATCTTCACCTTCAGCAGGTGGTAGGGAACCTCGACCGAAGCGCTCAATGCGGAAAAGTCAGCGCGTGTTTGGCCCTGGGTACTACTACGTCGGTATCATTGACATTCTCCAGACGTGGACGCTGCAGAAGCAGCTCGAGCGGTTTTTCAAGGTGAAAATCCAGCAAAAAGATGGCGAAGGCCTGTCAGCCATTGACCCGGTGCAGTACCAGCAGCGGTTCGAGTCCAAATTGCGCGAGATCATTGCCGTTCCAAAAGAGTATTACCACATTCACCGGCAGCAGCCCAAGCAGTCCAAGCGAATGACCATGTTCAAGTCGGTGCAGCGCCTCAGTCCGGTCCTGCAGGCTGCTGCTGCTTTCGAGAGTGCCGCAGCAGCTCAAGAAGCCAGACGACAGCTGGTTCGTGATCGAGAAGACTCGACCAATACGCAGACATCGGGCTCGAGCTCCAATGACCTGGAGCAAACGGGTCGGAACCCCGAGCCGATTTTGCTGCAATTTAATCAGCGGCTGCTCTCGACGTCATCGTCATGTAGCCAATTGAACTTGGCAGACGGGGCGGTCTGAAGCAAGCGAGCGAGTCAGTGACAAGCGACTGAATCTCTCTCTCTCACGTGTGTATAAAACGGGCATCGTCATTATATCGAGGATTGAGACGAAGAAGAAGAGAGCGTGTGTAAAGACCAGGTATCGTCATATTGCAGGGGTATAAAACATAGATCGTCATATGTCGAGTGAAAAAAGCCAGGACGTCTCGTCGCGAACATCTTAGCCACGCAGGACAAAAACAGGACATCAGTCGCGGTCGTAAAAAATAGAACGTCATCGATCGCACATGTCCCAGCGTCGTGTCTCCTCCTAAAGTCACGGCAAGCGACGCCAGCCACCCATTAAGTTCAGCATTAGCACATGAGATGACGCGGTCGCTGTTCCGGACCTTGTCGGGTCTGTCACGTCTGCGGACGAAAGCGCTCCTAGACGCGTTAGTAACAACGACAACAACAAGAGACTCGAGCAAAAAAGCCACGCTTCTTGTTCTTTTCTCCCTCTCTCTCTCCCTCCATCTCTCGTCCGTCTTTACCCAGCTGCTACATCACCGTTTCTGTCCCCACGCCCCTTGCGATTGTCATAGATAGTGCGACTATCATTTCAAGACGTCGTGGATAGCCGCGCCGCTTTGTACCATATGGTAACCCCATCATCTCACCTCAAACGACCGTCGTACGACCGACCCCTAGACGCGACAACAACCGCTAGTATTCATTGTCCAAGACAAGGCGTCAAGTCAGAGCGCCAAGTATACACATAGGCACAACCAGAGCTCCAGGAAATCCCTACAATAGTCCCTGGAGGTCCCGAGTGTGGCGTCCGTGAGCCCGACGCCCGTGCTCGCTTCGTGTCTCTGGCGCGTCTTTTGTCCGTGCCCGCCGTGATGTCGGCGGGCCTTTCGTCGCGTCGGAAGCGGCAGGTTACGTTCGACAACGCGTATACACCTGAAATCGTACCCGCGCGTGCGGTTACGAGTTACGATGAGTTGGTATTTCATGTGGCAGGGCTGTTCCACACCAGATCGTTTTTGCACGATGTTGAAGAAGAGTGGAACGACGACGACGACGAGTTGACCACCAGTCGGTCGTCGTCGGCGGACGATGGGTACAATGGGTACTATGACCCCGAACCGCCTCTGGAGCGGTCAGTACCCCTTATGATTGCCGAGTTTCTCTATCGGTCGGCCATGTACTTGGGGTACCCGCCAGGGGATACGCCCTGGCTGCCTGGATTTCGACAGGACAAGCGCTTTTCAGGCAACGACGTCAAGCGCTGGCGACGACTCGCGCACTTTGACTGGGAAGCTGAAGAGCGCGAGTTTCGCCTGCACCATCCGGTGGTTGTGGTTGTGGAAAAAAAGACGTCGCGAAATTCCGCGAAACGGACCTTATCGGTTGAGTCCAATGGCCACTCGTCGGTGTTGTCGACACTTGGGGCGAGTTTTCATGGCTGTCGACGGGGCAGTTGCGGTCGAAGTGCAAGTGTCGAGTCGGACGTGATGTCGATGGGGAGTGAGGACGAGACAAGTCAAGTGGGGAAGAAGGAGAAGCTGAAGTTCCGAAGTACAGTAAGTGGCTGGATCCGGAAGCATCGACGACCGTTTAGTCACGAGGAGAAGGAGAAGACGACCATGTCGTTGTCGTCGTCGATCTTGACCACGCCAGCAGCTAATCGACAGGAAAATGGAGCGGAGAGTGGTCAAGATGTGGATGAAAGCGGCAAGAAAGGAAAAAGCCGGAAACGAAAGCCCGTGTCGTGGCTACATCCACCGCCCGTGTCGTCGTCACGAGATTTGAGACTGCTCGTGGACATTATCAACTCGTGCGTGTACTGTGGCCAGTTCCGCTTCCGCAAGCGCGACATTGCCCGGCTTTGCAATGTCAAAATTTAACCGACGACCGTGTGTTGCCATGGTGTAAGAAAGGAAGGAAGAGAGACAGACGTGAAGGAAGGAAGGAAGCAACAAGCGGGAAAGTGCATTAAAAGAGGTGAAGAAGAGAGATTAAAACCTGTCCCTGGCATTGATCTGATGCATGTCAAATGTCGTATCTCGATCCGTTTTTGCTTCTCAGTAGCTGTTTTGTTCAGTTAATTGACTTACATACCCACCTGAATAAAAATCGAGTCTCCGCTACACTCACTGCATTCCTTACTTACTAGTACTTAGATCCAGCCGTCCTCTTCCACAATAAACTCGAGACGCACCAAATCGCTCACTTCATCCGGCGTGAACAGCACCTCGCCAAAGTTCACGCAGTAGTTGATCACGTCACACAGTTTGGCAAACTTCATGTTGGATGGCACGTCCAGCACTTCCTCTCCGTCTTTCTCCCCTTCAGGCTCCTCCTCGACTAATTTCTGGCTCAACGACCGGTGAAAAGCCACACCGAGCAGTCTTCGATGCCCCACGGATCGCTGGCTGTCACTATCGCTGTCCGTGCTTTCTGTCACCGAAGAGCCCGTGCGCTTTAACGGCGCTTGAACGTCCTTGCCCTTCACACCTAAAGCAGCAGCCGCTTGGGTCGTCGTCACCTCCTCCAGTGTCCAGTCGTGCAAAGCCAGCCGACGCCACATGCGAATCTCCCCGTTTGAAATGTTCACCACATTGCCATGCTTCGTTCGCGACCCGTGCAGAAAAGCAAGTGAACGTTCAAGAAACTCTTGCACTTTCGTCGTTGTCGGTCGCTGGTCATGTGCTGCAAACTTGCACACGCGCACCAGCACATCGTCGTAGCTCTCAACTGCAGTGTACGCTCCTGCAGCACCATCACTGGCATCGGAAGCAACCACCGTCAGCTTGGGGTTAAACCGTGTGCGCTTGGTTTCCCCAGATAACAACACGTCCTCCGTCGACGATGCAGGGGACGGCACCTTGTCTTCCGAGATCGAGCGACGTTGCAGCTCGGCGGCCTTGGCTTTCTCAGCTGCCATTGCAAACTTCCGCGCCTCCGAGCTGCGCGAGAAGCTCGTGCGGTCCTTCTGCAAGTCCAGATCGATGTTGCCACGCCCACCAATGAGTCGCGCTTGAATTGGCAGCTTGCGCCAAATCTTGGCGATCAAGTGCGTCGGTGCCTGCTCCATAAAATCCATACTCTGTGAGCGTCGATCGAGTCCACGCATTGGTCGTTTGGTATTCTCGTAGTCGTCGTCACTGTCTGAATCCCACGTCGGCGCATGAGGTCGGACAATCTCCTGCTCGTCTTTGGAGCATACGTCTTGTTCTTCTCTCGCTGTCTCCAGCTCGAGCTCAAGCTCCTCTTGTTTCTGTTCCTCTTTCTTCCTCCTCGACGACGACAGAAATGACAGCGTTCTCCCCCGGTCCTTTGTCCTTGTCGTCTTCTTCTTGGGAGAGTAAACAATGCTGTGATTGCCACCACCACCACAACTCTCCTCTCGCGCCGTGAGATTTGAGATCGCGCTCGAAGTCGACTGGTACGTGCTTGGCGCTGTCTTAACGGCACTAAAGCTCGTCAGATGATGACTACCACCAGCAATAGCACCACACATATTCAACGTCCGTCCAGCAGCAGTAGCTGACGAGGAGCTGCAACTCGGCTGCAGCTGGAAACGGCCCCGCGAATACGACGACAGCCGATCCCCTCCAGCACTGACGCTGCGTCCGCCAAGTTTCGGCGGCAACTGCGTAAACGGTGCATTAGAAGACGTCGTCGTCGACGACAGAAATGACGTCAAGCCTCGATGGCTGTTGTTGCAACTGCTCGCTTGGCCGTCTCCAGTCTCACTGTTGTGAGGTTTCTTCTTGCTGCCAAAGAACGTGCTGCTGCTACTACAGCTGCTATTGCTGCGACTGCGACTCGATACCGTGCCAAAAGCTTGATGGAGCGTCTGCGTAAGCGACGGCCGTGCAGCAGCAGCTGCAGCTCCACTTTTGTCGCGCTCGTCGGACGTTTGCTTAGCTCTGGGCGTGGCAGCTGTCGCGCCGTAAGGCAGCGACATGACAACCGGCGGCGTCGACTCGCTCGGCGGTCGGCGCTCGTGGTGGTCCTTCTTTTTCCACGTCGAGAACGAGAAACTCGACGGTCGAGTCTTTTTCTTCTTCTTCTTCTCCTTCTTCACAGACGTTCGGCCTTGACTGATCTCAATCGCAATATCCCCATTGCTGGTGTTACTGCTGATGCTGCTACTGTGACACGAGTGGTCCGAGTCCAAAGCGGCGGCACTCACGCGACTGGAAAACGACAAACTCGACGGGCGGTGCGCGCCCGGGAAGATCTTCTTAATGCCCGTGTAAATGTCCTTGGCTTGCTGCGACATGGTACACACACTAAAGAGAGAGAGAGAGCGAGAGAGAGCGGGTGACGTCCAGGGACTCGGAAGCTGGAGACTAAAAGGTGGACACGGTCACTATGAGACGACTATAGAGCGGGCCTTGACACGGCCAAGGGCGTTGCCTGCCGCTTCGGAATAGGGGGGAGGAAAAGCGCACGAGACGACCGATCGACGGGGAGGAGCGCGGTTTTCGATGGGCTGGAGGTGCTTGTGACAAGAAGAGGTGAATAAGGGGGAGGGCGATAGGGGATGAAATGACAGAACACGGTGGAGTGTGTGGTTTGAGCGATGTTGTTGACGAGGTATTGGGAAGGACCGTGTTTTGGTACGTTGAAACACGGTGAAAGAGGGAGTCGTACCAGCTGGTTGTGGGCTTTTTTGACATGTTCATGTCGCGACGGAGCGAGGCGGGTAGCTGATTGGCAGGAATTATGTTGGAGCTTTATGATTGGCTCACCGTTGTACATGCAGCAGGAGCTCCTGGAACCAGATGGATCAGCGCACACCCCCTCAGGCGTCGGGGATCGTCCTTTTTTGTCGTCTCCCCTTCCCTCGCAGTCAGTGGTAGTCACGGTCGTGACCTTTGGACGACGGAAGAGGGTCAGTGCTGGACGCCGTTATACTGTCGCAAGTTATAGGTGGAAATATAGACTCTGCTCGCGGATTGGCCAAAAAGTGAGTCGAGGATCTGACTCGTGGCGAGGAGCTTCGACTGTTGCACACTGATCGATATGACTCGATTTTCTACTACATTCTTGTCTGTGTAATACCATACACTTGTTCACTTTTGCACTGGTAAGCAAGCGATCGTTTCTACTGATGTAAGTAATGGCAGTACTTTGAGGACTTTCGGGGTTAATGGGTTTTAAGGTGGCGGTAATGGAGAAAAAACGTTGTTGAATCAGGTTGCGGTGGCAAAACACGCTGTCAACTGGTGAAAAAACATATGCAAGTGAACTTATGTAAAGGATTGGAGACACGTCGAATTTGTTGGGAGTGAAAAGAGAGGGATGCTTGGGCACCACTATCGAATGAAGGTGTGTAGGGTATACCTGCAGGTGGTACTCAGCGAGTGCGAGTCCAATACTACCATTGGCCGTGTCTTGGTTCCTTGTTAAACTGGAGCTAGCTGCTGGTCAATCTTGTCCGTGTGTCCTGGATCATATGATCGTGCCTCATTACCATCTGCTTCGGGCTCTAAAGTACTCATAGATCTCACACAACATTCAAAAACGACTGCTGTCGACACATTGGAGAAAGAATGCCTCGTATATTATGGCATACAAAGCTGTCCGGCAACAACACCTCGACATTGGATCGGAACGGCATTCAGTAGTCTGTCTTTCCCGCCCGAGCTCGTCAGTAATCCGACAGAAAAAGTGAACAACGGGACCGGCAAGCTACTCATCCAGAACAGCAACAGGAGCAGCTTTCAGGGTCGTGGACTGCTGCGACTTAGCAAAGCAGCCTATACGCGCTTCGGTGCAAAGCGACGCGGAGGCGGGGCACGGCTCTTACGAGCCTCGACGGAACGACCACGCACAATACGCTGGTGGATCGCAGCTTCCACGCAGTAGTAGTTCTTGATGTAAATCTTGGGCAATGCATACGACTCGTACACGGACGCTTCCTTCAGGTCACGAATGGCCGACTGGTCCACAATGTTGCTGCAAGTTAGAACCAAATCATCAAGTTAGTATCCAGATCTGAAGAGCTCTTCCAAGATACAGTCTCGCTTACAGAGACGACAACAACGATAATAACAGCAAGAACGACATCGACATACCGCACAACAAAACGCTTGATCGCCTTGTCCTTGGGAATGAGCTTGGCCGTGGACACGCAGTGCACGCGCTTCACGTGGCCGCGGCCCTTCTTGTTCCGTCCATGGTTACGGCGCTTTACAGTCATGATTGCTCCGTTCTTTTCTCCAAATTGAGCGACTGGGTCGTTGCTGCAAGAAGCGCTGGCTGCCACCACTTTCGTTGTCAAATGTGATTGGATGTTGATCCGCGAATCACAGCGTGGGTACACGACCTGGTAAAGTACGAAGACGTCGTTGTAACGGTAGGGAGACGTCACTCAAACGAGGGAACGTAGCGACCGAATACGGACAGCATCTCGGTGTTCTACTTGCATGGAAAGTCGAGGATACTAATGGTAAGAGAGAGAGAGGTGAAATAATACCGAAAACATGTACGTTTAGGCACTCTGATGGACGACGAACTCAAACAAGACTTCTGTATTGATCAGCTGTTCAACAAGTCGTCATCGTAGTAGTAGAAGTAAGTATAAACGTCCCTAGACGATAGACCAAGCAGCGAATAGCATCGTCGTCCAGTAGTGCACTTGTACTACCAGTCCAGTTACTTCAACAAGCTGACAGCCATCACTTAATCCAGTCTGCTGGACAAGTGCTACTTTAGATGCTTCATGATCTGCGGGACGGACTGCAAGGACACACACACACACAGCAAAGAACAAGGACCAAAGATCGTCGTCAGCCAACAGTGTCACTACAGTAGTACAAGCAGTCCAGCCACCATGGCACAGCAGCCAAAGAACGTACGCATTTGTCAATGCAGTGCAGAAAGTCAAAGTACTGGCCGTCGCACGAGCCAACGCCCTTGGACTTGACACGGTCCAGACACGCATGGTAAGCATTGAAGGGCTCCTTGCACTTGGGCTCGCACGCCTTGCGGATACCAGGCATCACATCCACGGGCTCTTCATCCGACTATTTGCATCCAGTGTATACACACGAGAAGAGAGAGAGGGGGGTCGTTAGTTAAGTAGTTACGTCTGTGTGAAGTGACGCGTAACAGCTCGTACCATTTTTACAACTGCGTCCAAGTCTCGAATGACAATGTTCTCTCCGCCGTAGGTTTCGAGAGTGGTACACGGTACCAGTCTACGTCCTGCCTTACTTACATGCTAGTATACTTGGTTACGGAACGAGTACTGTATACACATCCCGCCTCCCCCCACCTCTATCCCCGTCCAGCAACATCCAAAGGAGACGGTCAATCAATCAGTCAGTCAGTCAGTCAATCCAAATCGCCTCGACTCGATCGCCATGCTCTCTCGTACTATACGTGCCCTTCACGCTACATCTACGCCGCGCCGCGTATACTGTGGCTCCGTCACGGGCTTCCACTCGTCTCGTGTCGCCCGTGGCAGTTTCGTGCAGGTATACATAGCCAGCCCTTATATGTGTCAACCTGGTGTATACCTTACCGCTACTTCACGCTTTTTTGTTATTGTTATCTCCTGCTTGTCAAAACTTTATAACCACTTAAATTAAACAGCACCGGGACACGGAGGACAATAATGCCGACACGCCCTTCGACTTTACGCCTGAGAACTACGAGCGCGTGCACGCGATCTTGGACCGGTATCCGGAGAACTACAAGGCGTCGGCCATTATCCCATTGCTGGACTTGGCGCAGCGCCAGCACGGTGGCTGGCTGCCTCTGGCGGCCATGAACAAAGTGGCGCGTATAGTCGACGCCAAGCCCATCCAGGTCTACGAAGTTGCCACGTTCTACACGATGTTTAACCGGGAGAAGGTGGGCAAGTACTTTATCCAGCTCTGTGGCACGACGCCGTGCATGATTTGCGGCTCAGAGGAGATCCGGAAGACGATTGAGGACCATTTGGGGATCAAGAAAGGAGGTGAGGCAGGGGGTTGGGGTTGTTTGGACGTGTGTATGGTATACGTATACAGTATGAAGAGGTATTTAAATTCTATTTGTTGTTATTGGTGGATTTAGACACGACGGAAGACGGGATGTTTACGCTGCAGGAGGTCGAGTGTCTTGGGGCGTGTGCCAATGCTCCCATGGTGCAGATCAATGACGATTACTACGTGAGTTGCAATGGTGGGGACGTCATTTCGTAGGGAATGGGAGTCTTTTGCTAATGTTGATGAATTATTCTGTATACATTTGGTAGGAAAACTTGACCCCCGAGACGATACGTGAGCTACTGGACGCCTGCAAAAAGGATGCACCGCCTTTGATGAACAAATGGGGCAGTTTGCCGATGAACGGACAGCTGTCGTGCGAAGGTCCGCAGGGCAAGACTTCGCTCAAGTGGGACAAGGTCCCCGGTCCGGGATTCCGGATGCGCCCGGATGACGAGCTCAAGCCCAAAGTGAACCCGAAGGACATTAAGGACGCCATGCTGTACTAGACAGGGAGTGGTCTGGCTATGGCAGAATCAAGCGTGGAATTTGAGACCATCAAGTGATGCATGTCGACGGTTCGTTGTTGGCTATGTATCTAACAGAGGACCTTAATCTTTCAGAAGAACCGAAAAGCAAGTCAAGCAAGTGCGACGGATGGAAAGTGCTTGCAGGATGGACATTGATCATTGTTGACGCTTAGGACGTTAATGAAAGTCAAGCAAGTTTTTTCGTCTGCTTTGGTGGATGCCATGGATGTAAAATCGCTGACGTTTGGAAACTAGACGCATGCGCTCTGCTGCTACACTTACAGACTTCGGTACTTCTTGATCTGGATAGCAATTCCGTAATAATCTTTGCAAATTTGCGTCTGTTCATACAGATTGGAGCGTGCACGTTCGATACAAGTTACGAGATTCAAGTAAATGTGAATGAACCTACTGTTTGTGAGACAAAAAGCTCAAGGTCCATCTTATAAGGAGCTACGCCGCTACTTTGTGACAGCGACTTTCCTCTCTAAAGTGATAATTTCCGCAATAGCTATTGTCTACGACTGAGTGAGCATGGAAAAAGAAAGTTCTTTTTCTATAAAAAAGAAACTATTTCGATATCCAGTAAGTCCGAATCTGCTTTCTACAGCGTTCGCTCCAACAAAGCGATCTGCCAACTTTATATCTCAATTCCCTTTCCTTATTGGTCCAAACCACTTTTTTCCCATCTCAAATGACTCGCAACAAAGACCATGACCGGAAGCGGCGACGCTCGCCGTCGCGCTCTCACCCGCGTCCTCCCTCAAGCCGTGACCACGACCAGCGCACACCATCTTCTTCCCCTGCATCTTCTCTCCATCTTCACAAAAGATCGTCAAATTCAGACGTTTCTAGCGCTCAGAAGACGACATCTCCCGACGTCACCCGAAGCTCGACTTTACCTGCCTTAGCGCATCGGGAGGAGCTCCTTCGTGCCCTCACCGACCACCAAGCCGTCATTTGTGTCGGAGAGACCGGATCCGGCAAGACCACGCAGATTCCTCAGTTTTTAGACGCCTGTGGCGCATATACCGATGCCAAACGTGGTCTAAGTGGGGTATCTCCTTGTGTAGCCATTACGCAACCCAGACGAGTCGCTACCGTGTCAGTAGCGACTCGTGTAGCCGAAGAAATGAACACAAGTGTCGGAGGGGATGGGATTGTGGGTTACTCGATCCGCTTCGAGTCGCGGTGCAGCAGCCAGACTCGGCTCAAGTTCCTAACGGATGGAGTTTTGGTGCGGGAATGTCTGAACGATCCGCTGCTCAAGAAATACAGCGTCGTGATGCTGGATGAAGCTCATGAGCGCAGTATCCATACGGACCTGCTCTTTGGTCTATTGAAACAGGTGATGGCACGACGGCCGGAGTTTCGGGTGCTCATCACATCTGCGACGTTGGATGCCGACAGGTTTGCCGAGTTCTTTGGCAAAAAGAAGACGGTGATACCAAGTAATGAATTGAGTGCGAAGAACAAGCACAAGAGAAAGAAGACGGTGGAGCCATGTCCGGTAGTAACGATTCCTGGACGAGTGTTCCCTGTGGAGATCTTTCATTCCAAGCAACGACAAGTCATGGGACATAGAGGTCCTTTGTCAACGTATGTGCGTGCTGCTGTGGACACGACGATACAGGTGCACAATAGTGAGGAGCCGGGTCATATCCTGGTCTTTCTTACAGGACAGCGTGAAGTTGAAGACGCGTGTGCGCAAATTCGGTTGTTTTATCAAGAGCAGCGAGAGAAGCGAAGAAATGACTTGGAGCTGCGTGTTCTGCCGCTGTATGGTGCATTGCAAGGCCGGCGACAGCGTAACATTTTTCATGTGGTGCCGGTAAATCGTGTACGCAAAGTGATTGTCGCGACGAATATTGCGGAGACCTCGCTGACTATTGATGGCGTTCGATATGTGGTGGACTGTGGCTTTACAAAGCAGAAAGTGTATAATCCAGCGCAGCAGATCGAGTCGCTAGTAATTGTGCCGATATCAAAGGTGTCAGCACAGCAACGGGCTGGTCGAGCGGGTCGCACGGCTCCGGGCAAGTGTTTCCGCCTATATAACAAGGTGTCTTACAAAGAAATGGCGAAGGAGACCGTGCCCGAGATTCAACGCACAAACCTGGCAAACACCGTGCTATACCTAAAGCTGCTCGGTATACAAGATGTGCTCGGATTTCCGTATTTGGACCCACCCGATGACGACTCACTCTTGGATGCATTGAAGCAGCTATACGTGCTAGGAGCGCTGGACCCCAGCAACGGTGAGGCTACTCCACTTGGCAAACTCATGGCTGCTTTTCCACTTGAGCCAAGGCTATCTCGCGCCCTGGTCGAATCGTTGCTGCTGGATTGTAGTCGTGAGATGACGCAGGTAGTTGCTATGCTTTCTGTGGAAAACGTTTTTGCTGAGGCTCGTCAGAAGCAGCGTCGTCGTGATGGAAGCGACGACGAAGGAAACAAGGAGTTTGACTGGGCGCATCGTATGCTGGTTCTAAAAGAAGACGGACTTGTGCACGAAGACGGAGATCCGCTCACGTTTCGATTATTGCTGGAGACCTTCGAGTCTAAGTCTCGTGAACGGCGAGGTTATTGCCGTGACCTTGAACTGTGGTGTGAAGATCGTCATCTCCGGTTCCGAGCATTGACGATGGCAGTATCCATTATGATACAGCTTTGTGCAATCATTGATTCTCTTCCTCGACTTGATCTTGATGCTGTAAAGACGAGGATGCGTGACAATGGGAACCGATTGAATGAGTCAGTAGATGATCGCCTTCGCCAAGCGTTCTGCGCTGGTTTCTTTATGAATGCGGCTCGCCGATGTACAATGGACACGGCGTTTCGCCTCATTTACCATGACCATGACGACCAAAGAGCAGTTCAGCTTGTGCAGTTTCATCCGCTATCGGTGATGTGCTATACCGCTCCACCCGAATTTTGCGTGTTCCAAGAGCTTGTTGTCACTAGTAAGCCGTTCATGCGATGTGCATTGGCTGTTGAGCGTCGTTGGCTTGATCAGTACTTCAAAGGCAAAAAGGAGATCACGATGGCGCTGCTGTATGCTTTATGTGGACGCAAGTCTTCTACTGCTAAGGATCAGGAACACGAGACAGTCGCAAAGCAGCCCAATCATGATGAAATCGTGGAATCTCAAAAGCAGCCAGCTTCAGTGACAGTTGACGCCATTGCTGCGGCCCGTGCGCGATTTTTGGAGCGCAAGATACGCTCATGAAGTATGAGGTTGACACGTAGACAACAAGGCGCCGCAAAAGACGTATGGCAGGTGGCATGAACGAGCGATGAAAAGGGCGTAAATGGATGGGCCAACGTTTGCTGATTGACATTGTTGTCCGCACACAAAACATTGAACTGATACAAGATACTCGTGGCGTTTGTTGTGGGTATACTCAATTTCCGGTGGCATGTTGCTTAGCTCTTTCGTCCCGTGACGAGGAGATGTTGGAGACGAGCGTTTTCTGTTTGCAAGGCTGCAATAGAGTGCTTCAAGCTTGAGCTTTCGCTTGCCAAAGCCTTTTCTACGTTGTAACTGGCCACCATGAATTCTTCGTAGTCGTGTTCGACGGCCTGTAGCTGCTCGCTTTTAGTCCGTATCTCCGATCGTAGATTCTCCACGATGTCAGTCCACTTTTGCTCAATTTCACCATGAGCTGCGCGATTGAGCTCGTCAGTATCCCCGGCGTTTCCTTCGACAATGTCGTCAGTGTCCCCGTTCCGGCTATCAAGCTCAGGCTCAAGCTCATTCGCTTCAACATCTGAAAAAGTCTCCGGGCTTTCCTGTGTCACGTCTGGAAGGCCGACCACACTCAGCAAGCGACTCACTACGTTCTTGTACTTTTGCAAGTTCTGTCTCAGGTCATCGATCTCCTCCAGCGGGCACATCGCGTGCTCCTCCTTGAAGTACTCGAGCTCCTGCTGTGCAAAGACAACTTCTTCCTCGGCTCGCTCGATTTTGTGGTTCAAGTCTTCCTCGGTCGCTTCCAACCTGCGCACGTACGATTGCAGGTCGTCGTTTTCTTGCTCAAGACACTGAAGCTGTTTATGAAGTTTGACCACTTCGTTGTCGTGCTCTGGCGACTCCATTCGGGTGGCAATAGCGCTACTGAGATCGTTTTGCTGGTGATGTTGTAACAGGTTGTCTCAGTCCGACGAATCAATTGGAGGCAGGATCAAGACTGATGGTCGACGTCGAGCTCGGCTCGACGTTCTTGGGAAGGCAAGATGCATGGACTCTTTCAGGTGATGGACCAAGGTCTCGTTGAAGGGATGCAATGTCGCTAACGTTGCTGTTCCTTTTGCACTTTCTCTTCGAGGCAGCAGTTGCAAGAACCACCTTTCTATGATCCGACACATCACGTCGTGTCGCTCTCGAAGCATTTTATACCTCGAGGTTACAGCTCGATTGCTAGGTTGAAGGTGATGGCTTTTACGTGATAAACTAAGGCGGAACTACGTCCGGTGGCTAGATCATGACAAGGGTTGTCAAGTGCTGTCGTTCAGCTATTCCAACGCGCCGTGCATCTTAAACTGCATTATATATACATCGAACTCGAAAAGTGTACATGTTCCGATGTCCAACTGATTCAGGCTGTACTGGATGTCCAACTAGCCCCGCAGGTACAGCTGCCTTCACGAAAGGCTTCCAACGTACGTGACATTCAGCTGCGCTGTGGACAGTCGAAAGGTTCATCGATTATTGATCGCATTTACTCTGTCCTCAATCGTGCTTTCGACCACCAACATGACCAGCACCAAATCCAGATCCAACCACGGCGCCTAGTCGAGAGGTCCAACCTTGACTGACTGCCAGTGCTACTGCTTCCAATCGCAAATTTGCCTCATTCAGGCCTTAAACTCGCATCTCAAGTCCCCCATCTGCGAAACACGAACAGCATCTCCACCTGACTTGCCTCTCCGCATAAATCCTCCAAAGACAATCAAATCATCCACTCTCGTCTTGCTTCCTTCCTAGTATACAGACATCCTCCTTCCACTCCACTTCCCCCCCAAACATCGCATCCTCCATCCTCCAGTTTATCACCTCTCCCTTCTCTCTTCTATTGAATCAAGCAGTACCCCTGCATCTCCGACGCTTTCTGCACCTCCTTCAGCCCCTGCTGTGTCTGCTGCATGCTCTCATGCACGTGCGAGTCAATATCGTCAATCGCGCCCTGTTGCTCCTGCACAAGCGCGGCCAAGTCCCGAAAAATCTCATTCACTTGGGCGACACTCTGGTGGATCTTGTGAATATCCTGCTCGCGCTCTTCAATGAGCGCTTCATTATGGGCGATTTCACTCTCGAGCTCGGCAAACTCGACAATTTGACTACCCGAATGTGCTTCGAATAGAGGCCCGTCCTGCTCCTGTTGCTGGTTTTGCCGCGCCTGTTTCTGTGCTTGTTCCCGTGCAGAAACGCGCACGACCGCGGTTTCGAGCTGTTTAGAAATGGCTTCAAAATCTTTACACAATTTCCGTTTAATCAGCGAATTCGAAGCGGTTACCGGTATTACCGCCAAGGCTTTGCAAATCTCGTCCTGGAGCAGACACGCAAAGCGGATGCGATCGTGCAGGTCCTCGTCTACGGCCCCAGAGGCGGTGGACGCGCGTTTGACCGCGAGCACTTGGCGCTGGAACTGTTCGAGCTTCAACGTCGCGCTCTCGACGGCCTGACGCGTCATTGCACACGGGAGGGTTAGGGACGCGCGTGTGTCGGGTGGGAGATTGGGGGTGGCGGAGGAGAGCGTGGTGGGGGTGGACGACGCATAGTCGGCGAAGCTCATGGTCGGTTTCTAAATGGGCAGGGCGGAGGCGTTTTGTGTGATAGAAACGAGAGGGAGACGTGAGCGCTGATTGGAGCAGAGGTGGGGGTGGGGGTAGGTAGAAGAACGGGTTGTGGCGAGAAAGTGAGTGTGGATTGTCGGGTGGGAGAGAAAGAAAGGCCATGGGTGGGCGCGGTGAAATGTCGTTTCTGTTCGTCGTGTTGTTGTTGGTTCGGTATTGTTGTTGATGCGGCGTTATATTGGCTGTTTGATTGGTTGTTTATTTGTTTGTTTGTTTGTGACGGAAAACGATTCGAATGAGTGGGACGTGTGTGATTTACGTGCAGAATCGGTTGTTTCAAACAAACGACGCGTCCGTTTGATTGCTGTGGAGGATTGCATAAGCGTCTACGTTATGCGAGAACGACTCACGTCGTATTGATAATGTCGCATAGGCGATGCAAAAACCATCGGTTGAAAACGTGTGATCGATGTCAATGTTTACTGGGTGCTTTATCGTAGTGGTATGGTGTATTGGCTGAACATCGCTCGTTTTTAACGTCGCACTCCGTCGTGTCTTGCGTCCACATGCTGGTGCCGTTGTTTTGCGCTATTTGCTGAACGTTTATTCCGTAACAGTCGACGACAATCGGTGATGGATGGTGAAGCATTGTCGGTGAGTCGTTTCGTCGTTTACTCATGTCGTTGGCAAGCTGTTTTTAATTGAACTGTGAAGAACACAATCCCACCCTTCTTCTCATGTCTTTCTCTCTTGCAGCTTGTTGTCCGAGATGCTTTTGGATACTGAGACTGCCGTGATAGATTTAGTCGATATTTTATCCTTGGCTTGCACGAAATGGCCCTAGTTAATTCATTCAGGTACATATTATGATGGTGAAAAGCACCATGAGTAGTGCTATCGCAAGCTCCGTCGCGGTTGAAGATGACCTCAGATAGTAGTTAGCGCATCCAATCTATACCGGGAGCTATCTATTTATGAAAAAAGCTGCGACCTACGAGTACTATCTTATAAAATATGAAAAGCCCTGGCAGTGATTGAATTACTCTATACTTACACGCGGCGAATGGCGGGTATAGATAGTGCAGATATAAAAAGAACTCAGACATTGCTCGGAAGGCATGAATGATGACTAAACATCGATCGGCCATCTCTTTTGTAGGAACTCTAGCCTAAATGACTTGGCAAGATACCTAGACACGAATTATCGGGCATGTTCTCGTCAAAAAGGTTGGTAAGGATTTGGCGACGTGTTGTGCTTACAACACGTGACCTGAAACGATACAAGGGCATATTCGTTAAACTCAGGACTTCTAGCGTGGTAAAGCGTCGCAAAGCATAATGAGTTGCACTCGAAATATGTCACTTGAGTTGGTTTTCAAAGCATCGTAATAGCTCAGCGCCAAGAGATTATGGGAGAAACGCATTACGCAAAGGGTTAAGCTTTCATTCCAAGAAGTAACGAACGAGTCGAGTCATATCACGAGTGCCAAACGACACTGCATACAGTGCGTAGCACGGGAATGCTCACATGCGTCCGGTCACCAAGATACACTTACAACGCATAGGATTTGGACCCACATGTGTGAATGCTTACGGGTCTACGCGTCAGCTCTTCGAGTTCTGTCGAGCCTGATGCAAATTGAAAACGCTTATTTAATGCGTTTCTCTTTGGTTGTCGTCACCATCCATCTTCTTGCAAGTAATGGAATCGGAATCTATCTGAGATATGCTGCAGTTCCAGGCCTTACTCGGCGAGCGAATCATAGCTCGTGGAGTTGTAGACCTTACGGGGTATCGTAATTTGATCGTGTCACTCTGCTTCGCTGAACTACTCCTGTACGAAAAACTCGATTCATTACAGCCATCATGATGTCGACCAGAGCGAGACATCGTTCACGAGACTGGTATCAACTCTTTGACTTTTCCTTAATAAGTGCAGCTCGCACAATGAAGCAGTTGACATGTTCGGTTGAACACTGAATTATAACCAGAACTTCAGCTTCCGAAGAGCGCTACCACGAGCCATGTCGTGTGTAAGATAATTCACACAAGCTTATATATTTTAAGTGGGACAGACATCAAGGAAAAGACAAGTCTCAAATATCCCAATTACTTCCTTAGACACAGTGATGTCATTCTTCAGTATTCAATGGTGGAACGTGTCAGCGGCACTGCTGGCGACTGTTGTCTTGTCCTGGAAGTTTATAAAGCCGACTTGCCCGAACAAACCTCGACAAAGATACACACCTCCACTCTCTCTCTTGCATTTTGTCACTGATCGTTTTCACATTTTCCATGATTACACTGTGTGATACGTCAACCTGCTGACGTGCTACCCAACCGCCTACAGGCAACCACAATAATAAAGATTCTCATTGAATCACCCGATCAAAAGAGCTGATAGTCATTTGAAAGATCGTAGAGATTGTACGTGTCCATCTTGTTGCATTCGACGCCATAAATGAAGGATCCAACGATATGTTTCTATGGCTTAGGGCGCACTTCACTGACGCACTTTCATTTAGACTTCGGTGCACATTACTTCTAAACGTAACAGCGCTTGCACTTTTTTACTGCTATGACAAAGGAAGTTGGGGCAAACTCTGCTGTCAACAATCACAAGAAGCAATAATTGTGGAGAAATGATTGCAAGCTCGCTCGCTCTGGATCCACACAGCTGTACATAATGCAATTTACCTGGGGAAGCAAACACAGCTCATTCATCAATCACGCATGAAACCAGCATCCATCTCGGACTCACTCCTCTCTCAAGTTTCGCATGAAAATGTATTGTCGAGCAGCTACGAAATTCTTTAACGAACGTCCGCAGTGCATAAGGTGATGCATCACCAACTGCAATGACACGAGGACACAGTTTTGACCTCGCACAACGATCATCGCATCAAAGTTCACTGAATAGTGGCCCCAAACGACGAAAACAATGGAAGAAGAATTTAAGCATCCTTGCGTCGAAGCCACGTCATCCAGTTGTGGCAATTATGTCCTGTTTCTCCGTAGGAACAAAAATTACCAGCCTCTTAACATCCATCCATCTGCTTCCTCCACTTCATCCCCTTCTAACTTCCAAACACGATCACCTTGCACAGCAACACTATCGACGAGGCTGCCCAGCCGCTAACATTCCCTATCAGCAGCCCCACGGAAGTGATGGTGACGTAGTCAGACAGAGATAACATCTCTTTTTTGGGCTTTGTCTGTGGTTTCGCGCCGTCTTTACCGCCTAGACGGTAGCAATAGAACACACCTGCGACGCCCATCAGACCTACCTCGTAGCCACACGTGGCTCGGGCACTGAGCGAGCTGTTATAAGTGCAAAGACTCGATCCAATAAAGCCTGTTGCTAAAGACAGCAGCAGCGGCGCCAATCGAGCGAAAGTTTCGCTCAGTCTCGGCTTTAGAGTAGGTCCATAGTAGTCGTATAATTGCCGCTTCTCAGGGTCCGACAGCACCTCGTAAGCTTCAGTTATAGCTTGAAACTGCTCTGGCAGTGCAGTCGGGTTCTTGTCGGGGTGGAATTGAAGAGCTTTGGACCGATAGGCTCTGGCGATGACCGAAGAGCTACGAATTGTAGTGTACATTGGAGTTACTTAGGTTAGTTGAAGAGGCTACAGATGTTTGTTAAGAAATGTAAGTACTCGAATCGTACGAGCTTGTACCTTGCATTGACGTCCACTTGAAGAACCGAGTAGTAGCACGGATCTAGCACCTCGTACATGATTATAGCGAGGACAAACAAGTCGACAACTGTCAAACAAGTCGATCTTTAATTCAGCTTGTCGCCTTTTGCACGTCCATACGCAAATACGAGTTACAAACGGTACTTATTTATTTGACCAATGAACACGACGTTGAAGTTGCATGTAACTACGTTTAAATTCAGCCTGTATTTTACGACGTTAGTATAGCAAAATGACTCGTACATGTACAGGTCTGCACCGTTATAATGCCAAGTCGATTGGTACGGTAGATTATGAAACGACTATGAGCGTGGACCTGGACCGTTGGTAATCTACAACCACCTCGTCCACATGGAGGGGAAAAGGATAGGCTGCGGTTGTGCCGCAGAGCCTTGCCGAATGCAGAACGGCAGGGGAAATCGTCGATCAGCAAGTTGTAGAGATGCGAGCGAAAGTATTGTTGTTGGGCTAACTATTCTCGTGATGCAAGAACTCGCGACCATCCGACAGGCAACTTGGAGCTTGTGGAGAAGTAAACATTTTGTGATAAAGCGCCGTAGGTTTGAGAAGGTCCGACTATCGAGAGGATGCGGCCGGATCTTGCAGGGGTCGACAGTGTACTTAAGAACGATTTCTCAATATGAAGTAAGCGTAAATCGGGTGACAGCGTGGACGTATTCCTTGCGCGGAGACATCTACTCTACTGCAGTTAATTTGTTACGAGAAAACTGCTCACGGGTGTTGTCTCTTCATGTAAGCAATAGACACGCTTTCTGGGGCACAAACTTGAGAAGACGATGCGGTGGTTGTAATCGACAGTACGTTAGCCTGGTGAAGGTTCTGTAAGGCAGGATTTCGAACTCATCCCGACTACATAAATGGAAAACATGACCAAGATATAGCAAGCAGTCCTTCTTATTGGAAGACATTGTCAACTAAGTATCACAAGCTCAGCTTGCATTTGTTTGCATGTATGCGCTAGTGGATGCTGACGGACTTCTGAACTATGCTTAAACTTTCATCAGCTATACTGACTTCATGGCAGCCGCAGGATAAAAGTAATAGCAAATTTGATGTTAAAGACAGTATTGGGAAAAGGTCGTAAACGCCCTCGAGTAGATAAAAATCTGCAACACGATTGTTCGATATAAGATAGGGGAGTAAGCTCTGGAGCTCGCCCTTTAATATAAGTAATCCATTTCATAAAACTAAATCAAGTTGCAAAACACTATACAACAACAGCAGTCACTGAAGAAGAGGTATGATGCTGTAAATGTCTAAATTAACCCAGATGTATACTCATGCAACGCGATCAGCCTTTGCTTATGAGCTTCCAGTGTTTGCTTACATGATACTATTTACCTTTGATCGATTTTAAACCATTCACGAGCGTGCGTCACAATAGACCTAGCCAAAGAGTGACTTTAAATATACCTATACACCTTTGAGAAGGGGATAGGCTTGATCGCACTTAGTACGTGTAAGGTACACCTAACCGCGTTATTTACAGACAAACACACACACAGATAAGTACGATTTAAAAAGTTTGATATTTAGCTTGCGCACAGTCACTAATAGCTTCACCCTTCGGGCTCGCAATAATTTATACCTAAACCATAGGTCGATAGAGAAAACCTCATGATTAACGCAACAAGTTATCTTTCTTTTTTCATTTTCAATCAGCTAAAATAGGCTACGGTAGCGGCCCAACATCCTCCAATCTACAGAAGCCACCGTGGGTGGTAAGCAAAGCAATGCATTAACATTTAAACGAAACAAACATCAAGCTAGCTTAAAACAATCAGTAAAAGAAAGGCGCTGCGGAGCACGTCCTTTTTGCGAAAGGGAGACTCACCCCAATTTCAATTCATAGGCGAGTATGCGTCTGATTGGCTACACACATCACAAAACAAAACGCTTTTTATGCACGAATTACATGTCGTAATTCAACGTCAATATCAATTCCTGATGGATGTGTATGTCATATAACTGACTAGGTTCCTGGGCCAAAATACTGTGTCATACGGCAGTGGCCTCTTCCAACGGAATAGTGTGGTGTCCTCGACTAATTGATCACGCAATCACGCGGACGGTATGGTTCACGATAGTCACTCTCCACACTCCACACCGACATTCTATGTTAGGAAACCCAATGCCAAGTAGCACACTGTGTAGAAAGCCTAACGTAACGTAACAACTAGAGGAAACACAATCAGATGCAAAATAGTGTTATTAGTTACAGTATCATCGAGCTTGTTATAAAAAATTTCACGGCAAGGGTTTTCAGAGAATAACCCCCCCCCGACAGTCGTTTGGCGCAAACATGATAACGAAAAATGGTACTTGTACCACCTGGTTGGTTCCTCATCGTGAAGCTTGTCTTTTAACACCCCTATTGACGACACCGTTACGACAAAACACTTAAACCTTGCTATGCCACCGTTGACTCCAATAGGTTTACTTCAATTCGACCACTTGGCACAATTTATCCAATCTTTGTGCATACAAAGCCTTTGTAAGTACGACCCAGAGTCATTCGTCCGGGTCAGACCTCGACCCAGGACCCGGATCAGCTGGTGCAGGGCGATCCAATGGGTCGCCATGGTCCAAAACACTTGTTTTTACCACATAACCTAGAATCACAACAGCGCTTCCCTCAAATATACAAGTGTGAAGCGTGATTCAAATCAAGTGAGTAAGACAAGCGTTCATGTAGCAAAGTCCTCCAAGGAAACCGTCAAACGGGCCAACATGGACGTCTAAATAAGCATTAAAATCGAGTAGCATTTTATGTGTAGTTGACGTCCATACGTGTGTATCTGTAACATGCATCTTTCTTATGCCTTGACCCTGCTCATCATGCACTAATTTTAAATTAGATCTTGCCTATTCCACGGATCATTGGATACATATCGCTGTACGTTCACATTGTATAGACGCATGTACATCTTCCAATTATTTTAATTACAAGCTTGTATAGACGATCGACTGTGTTTATCTGCCGTTTTTAGGCGATTACAAAAAGCTCGTCGCAGGATTGTGAATCTCGAGAAGATCACGCAGTTGCCTATATTCCATAAACTGATAAGGCAACGAATGCTTTATAATAAGTTTGAGCAACGCCTTCATATTGAACTCAATTACATTAACTTATGCGATGCACACACCTTCAAAACTTTAAATATGCACGCATTGCACCTTGTTCAGGTAGCTTATCATTATCTGATGCTTGCTCATCAAATGCTTGGCTAAATTATAGGTACCACTCATAGCTGTACATACATAAGTAGCTCCGCAAATTGCCGATCCACCACGAAGCTTTGGGACCTGACAAAGAGATTTACCTTCTTCTCTGAGCCTTACAAAGTACGTCCAAACCGAGCTTGTCTTCTTGCCACCATTGGTACTGGCAACACCCTCTGTTTTCTGGGTGACATTGTCGGCGGAGGCGACCGAAGGTACAGTTTCTGGCTGCATCGGTCCTATATACATTTTCATGGAATGATTTTATAAATTGGCTAAAATTTGTATAATACAAAATGCTGATCAGTAATCATGAGAGACCAACACAAGCCTCCCCAATCAGTATAACGGGTGCTAGATTTGGAACACAGAGCTCAATACAGCACCCCAAATTGGATAGAAATATATGCTATCTGGGATGGTTGTATTGACAAAAATATGGGGAAATAATAGAAGAGACCAATGGGTCATCGGTCAGGGTCAGACCTCGACCCGGGACCCGGACCAGCCGGGTCAAACACCGGGTCGACCTACTAAAACTGGTCTGGGTCGGAGCCCTAGGTGTAAGGAGGCTGAAACTAGAAGTGTCATGGTCCTGTGTATAGGAGTAAGTTTGTTTGCGAGGGACAGCTGTACGTCAAACGGTGGTGAGTCCGTTTATGAATCTTTACATAAGGTAAATATCAAGTATAAATATCTTATTAGGAAACATAATATTGTTAAGTTAAAATTTAATTAGATGATATTGTGCTGCAGTAGTAATACACTGCTTAGTGGTTGATACAGGTGAATGATATCAACCAATAATACCAATATACGAAAGAATAACGCTATCCGGATATAGAGGGTCGTTCGCGAACCTGGATATACCTCACCTTCTCACTGGAAGGCCACCAAAGCCCCTATTTGTGAGAGTTCACAAATACCGTCTGTGAAATCCGTGTGTGAGGTTATCAGCCACCAAAACCTAAGCAACAACATATATACTATCATGCCACTACTTATTACACTGCTAGTATTGATACTGCTACCACTATTCATTTTCCCTTGATATTAAGTCCGTATCGTTGCTCAGCATGCTGCAGATGAGTCAAAACAGCACGCAGAAGCCGAGCGCCAGAAAAACTTCAGTACAATTCGATTCAAATGTAGTGTGCTGTCAGTGTTAACTCATGCGAAATGCTTAGTTTTTTGCATGGATCGCTACGTAATTGTATCCTATCGTGAAAGATTCTCGTACGGATGCTTTAAATGGTCACGTGAGGCGGCAGCTGCATTCTCGCACCAGAAAGATCTATAAGAAGCTGCGAATACTGGCAATTAGGGCTCCGACCCAGACCAGTTTTAGTAGGTCGACCCGGTGTTTGACCCGGCTGGTCCGGGTCCCGGGTCGAGGTCTGACCCGGACCAATGACCCATTGGTCTCTTCTATTATTTCCCCATATTTTTGTCAATGCAACCATCCCAGATAGCATATATTTCTATCCAATTTGGGGTGCTGTATTGAGCTCTGTGTTCCAAATCTAGCACCCATTATACTGATTGGGGAGGCTTGTGTTGGTCTCTCATGATTACTGATCAGCATTTTATATTATACAAATTTTAGCCAATTTATAAAATCATTCCATGAAAATGTATATAGGACCGATGCAGCCAGAAACTGTACCTTCGGTCGCCTCCGCCGACAATGTCACCCAGAAAACAGAGGGTGTTGCCAGTACCAATGGTGGCAAGAAGACAAGCTCGGTTTGGACGTACTTTGTAAGGCTCAGAGAAGAAGGTAAAGCTCTTTGTCAGGTCCCAAAGCTTCGTGGTGGATCGGCAATTTGCGGAGCTACTTATGTATGTACAGCTATGAGTGGTACCTATAATTTAGCCAAGCATTTGATGAGCAAGCATCAGATAATGATAAGCTACCTGAACAAGGTGCAATGCGTGCATATTTAAAGTTTTGAAGGTGTGTGCATCGCATAAGTTAATGTAATTGAGTTCAATATGAAGGCGTTGCTCAAACTTATTATAAAGCATTCGTTGCCTTATCAGTTTATGGAATATAGGCAACTGCGTGATCTTCTCGAGATTCACAATCCTGCGACGAGCTTTTTGTAATCGCCTAAAAACGGCAGATAAACACAGTCGATCGTCTATACAAGCTTGTAATTAAAATAATTGGAAGATGTACATGCGTCTATACAATGTGAACGTACAGCGATATGTATCCGATGATCCGTGGAATAGGCAAGATCCAATTTAAAATTAGTGCATGATGAGCAGGGTCAAGGCATAAGAAAGATGCATGTTACAGATACACACGTATGGACGTCAACTACACATAAAATGCTACTCGATTTTAATGCTTATTTAGACGTCCATGTTGGCCCGTTTGACGGTTTCCTTGGAGGACTTTGCTACATGAACGCTTGTCTTACCCACTTGATCCGAAACACATTTCACACTAGGGCTCCGTCCCGCGCAGGATGGGGTGGGATTAGCCTATCCCGCGTCCCATCCTGCGCAGGACGGAATGGGTCACAGGATACTGCGGGACGATATCACTGAACATTTTACACTTCATACATATATTGTACGACTAGATCTGTAGACACATTATCGCATCCATATGCGTCAAGGGTGCTAAAGAATGAGGAATATAATCAAACGAAAACTTCTTCTTTATGTAATCAATACTTGCCCGCTACAACAAGGGTAAAAGCTCAATGCTTTATCCTCTCGATCCTTATATGCGCTGCTGATGGCAGACTCATGCAAGAAGGGCTCTTTTTAAACGTGGTGGTAACGACATTAGTAACATCTACCACATGAATCAACATCAATGCAGTAGAATTTTAGTCAGTAGCGACGTCTTGAAGCATGATTTTAGCCAAAATTTTCAAGCTATTGCGATTGCTCATAGGCAATTTTGACGTTTGGTGGAATAGTACATCCTCTTGACGAGACTTTTGAGCAATCGATTTATCACTAAAAGAAACTCACCTTCGCCATAGATTGAAGTCGCGAGGCTATAGTAGGCTAAGGATTTCATCGGATCGTCGCTAGGGACAACCACATCCTCTTTACAAGCACCTATAATCCCTGGATGTTTGCCTTGGCAGAAAGATCAAAAAATGACAGTATATACTGAATTTAACAAGATATACATAACCAAACAGATGACGCTTTCATTTTACGCTTTCTTGTTCCCCATGCAATTTTATGATCGTAGAAAATGAATAGAATCTCGACTTTATATACTAATATAATTATATAATGCGGGATGTGCAGGACGCGCGGGATGGGACCGGCTCATCCTGCGTTCCGTCCCGCGCAGGACAGGATGCGGGATCCCGTGGGATGGGACGTTACGGGACGGAGCCCTATTTCACACTTGTATATTCGGGGGAGGGCTCTGTTGCGGTTCTAAATTAGGCGGTACACACAAGTGTTTAGGACCAGGGCGACCCATTGGGTCGTCCTGGACCGGTTGGTCCGGGTCCTGGGTCGAGGTCGGACCCGGACCAATGACCCTGGGTTGGAGCCCTACTTACACCTCCACTTCTTTTGTCATGTCTTTTTTCGCTACACTTGCTCGAACTAATACCTACGAGACACTTGCCAAAGCACAGGAAGATAGCGAAATCTGTCAAAACTAAATGCTGTCATGAACGCGCTGCGGAGCAAAGTCAAGATCTCAAAGGTCAAAGGGAAGTGGCTTGGTTAATAGTTGTGGGGGCTTGTACAAGTCGGAGGGTTCACGGTGTACACAGCAGAAGCACACGTCGCCGTAGCTATCATTTTGCCTTATTGTATGGGAGGGTGGGGAGGAAGCTGCTGGAAGATTTACTTGAAGTACGCGGATTACGTTTCACCTCTCTCAGATTCTTTTTTTGTAATCTAGATATATACAGCACTATTGCACTCGATCAACGAACCTGATACACAAGTGAGCGGGAAGGTGAGGTATATACAGGTACGCGAGTGAGCCACTATATTTTATCTTATGGCTCCCGAAATTACAGTGCAGACATCCACTTACTTATTCTACGTAAGTACTAGACGACAGACATCTCACCTCGGCCGCGCGTGTTGTTTCATTTAACATAAGCACACTCTTTCGCGGTCGTAGACCTACTCAGATCGAAGTGGTCATCCATTGAGGTCCCCCACTAGTGATTGTCGTTATCCAGGGTTGCTGTGAGCTTCGAGTTTAGTGTTTTAAGTGCTTGTGTGTCATAGAAGTTGTGTCGGTAGGGTGTGTGGCTCCAATTATTAAGCATGTACTTTTATTTAAAGGTGGATGTGCGGACATCCATTCCCATAAACTTGCCGTTTGAATGCTTTCGTCTCGCATCTCGCAAAAACATTTCTATTTGTTTGGATTGGGTGACTACCAAAACCCTGATAAACCGAATTTATAAATAGTGTTTATAGCACCCCCATAAACCACATTTACAAACGAATCCGAGCAAATATTAATGCGATGTCGTGTCACCAAAACCAGTCGAGAACCATTCAAGTAAATAGAGAGGCTCAGACTGTCTATTATATCTACTTATCACTAATAAGATGTCTGGTTGTGTGGTTACCGCCTCGTGTCATCTACCATGACACAGTCTTACTACTCCTAGCTTTCTCATTCTGCTGGCTCAAGACGTCGGGCGTCACGGCGAGGCACTCCCAAAAGGGCCCGTGAAAATTGTCCGTTGACCAAGTCCGGGGTTAGATTCTTGTGTGCACTCTACCGGATGGCGGGGCTGCTCTCGCGCTCGGAGCGATTTGATTCAGGGGACAGAGGAAGATTGACTAGGAGTCCTGTTACCACTGCGGTAGTCCCAGCGAGCCATCTTGACGTAATCACTGCCCATCACCTCGTAGTCGACTTCTTGCTCTTCAGGTCGGCTCGGGCTTACAACGTGCTCAAATGTGCCCAGACGCACCACTGGACGAAGATTATCTGGCTCGGTGCTACTGTACATAAACAACTGGTACTGGATCTCAACGGGGGTCGTCACGGTCTTCGGGGAGTTCTCTTCGTGGGACTGGGCTCATGCTCAGCGAACGTGTCGGCGAGTTGTAGGCAGACCGCGAAGAGTAGGAATTTCTTCGTTTTGCAGGGTGATTCGATCCATCGTCGACGTGCCCTGCACTAGGATATCCCGCGCCGCTCTCTCTCAAGCTGCACGCTGCGCTGCCTCCCGTAGCGCACGGAGCGAGGAGAAACTCTCCCCCCTTTTTACCTTGGCCACACTATGGAGAACTTCCCGCCCAAGGAAAGGGGGCCAGTTTCCTAGCTCCCCGGAGGGTCTCGTCTCTGTCCGTTGTTGCAGCTGGCTGCCGATTGGGAAGTGTTGCAATAAATATTTATAAAACAGCAAATTTATCGAGACAATTTTTCGGCCTCGACAGATTTATGGTGCTCATAAACGAGTTTATGGGAAATTGATAGGTACACACCCACCCTTTGATGCGTACACACCACCCAAACTGTATAAACTAATTATTTGCCACAAATTGTAATGTATATGCAAAAAATATAAGTTACCAAACTAAACAGCACTGCGATCTTCGATCACCCTTTGATACGTACACACCCAGTCAAACTGTATAAATTTATCACATGCCACAAGTTGTAACGTAATGCATAAAATCTGTCTTACTAAATTAAACAGCACTGCGACATTTGATCAGGAGAAGGGTGTGACCAGGATATTGCGCTATTGAACGTAGATTGAAACAATAGACTATGCTTGCACCTCCTGTAGAGGCTGTCTACACATCACTGGCGGGCGCGGAAACTCTTGCTGCTCTTTGAAGGCGTGCGGTCGTACGTCGACGTTGATCTCATGCTCGAGCGGGTGGGCGATATGGAAGATGACGACGTCGTGGAATCGTCGTCCGTATTGTCGTGTTCGTCCGATCCGTCCCCGCCATGGCAAGAGGCATTGCCCATGCGCTTCTGGTACAAACGAAAAGATTCAATTGAGATTGCCAAGTCTGCTGGGCTGCCTCGACACTCGGCTGAAAATAGCGCCTCTGCACTACGGCACAATTCCATGGCCGTCGACTGCCGTGGCGTCTCTGGAATAGGCGCCACATTCGCCTGGACCGGTGCCATATTCTTAATCTCGACCACCACCTTCTTGGCAAACTCGCCGATGCCCTCGGTCGCACACTTCAGACCTTCCGTTGTCTCCTTCATGAGCTGGTCAAACGGCAGTCCTGAATGCTCATGCGCGCTGCCTCACCAGCTTCTCGGGCGTCCTGGACCACCATATTAAGCGCTTCGTTCGTCTGATCCAGCCCCGTTTGCGCCGTCTGCTACGCCTTGTCGGCCCACTCCTCGTGCTTGACCTTGCTCATGGCTACATTCAGCGTCTCAACGAGCTTCTTAATGGCCTCGAGGATCGGCGCCGCCACATTCTCTTGGAACGCGACGGCCGAGCGGCTCACGACTTCATAATGCACCGACGTGGCGTTGGCCGCAGCTGGCAAAAGCACGCGACACGCCTCCTCGTACTCGGCCTGCGACGTAACGTTCAAGCAGTCGCCCTTCACGTCCGTGTACTGCACCACAAAGCTGCCGGGCGCAAGGTTAAACGTCTCGGCAAAGAGCGCCGTCAGGGCCTCAAGCGAGAGCGACGTGAGGTCTACGCGCAGACGGTGCAGCTCGCCCTTGTACTTGATCTTGAGCACCGTTTGCTTGGCGTCCATCGTGAGGGATTGTTGAAGTGGAGTGAAGTGAAGGGAATCCATGCAGTGGAGTCTTGGTCATGGTCGAGATCGCAGTGCTGGCTAATTTTTTTAAATTTAGTAACGTATATTTTTATGTATTTACGTTACAATTTGTGGCAAATGATTAGTTTTTACAGTTTGGGTTGGTGTATACGCATCAAAGGGTGGGTTTGTACCTATCAATTTCCGGTTATAAATGCGGTTTATGGGGTGCTGTAAACACTATTTATATAAACCGGGTTTATCAGGGTTTTAGTCACCCACTGTATCACCTCTTAACCAATAAAATGCTCGAATCAAAACACAAGTCAAAATTAGTACCTCATGCACAAGTCGCAATTGCAGCTACTTCTGCGTGTCGTGCTCCATGTAGCCATCGCGTTGCTACTGAGTGTCCGCAGCGCCCAACTGGGCCGTACCCTGCACCCATTCCAGCGTGCTGTTGCTAACAGTTGGGTACACTTACTCTTCTACGTCAACGTGCCATTAACCAACATCCAAGAAAACCAAAACGAAGACGAAGCAGTTGAAACGCTGCCGCATTTTTTGCTCGAAATTGAAGAAGAAATTGCCGCAAACATCGGAGACGAGTTTTTTAGCGGTGGATTTGCAGCGAGGGCGTCGGCGTTGCCAGTGGGTGCGCTTTTTACCATTGAAGAGACGCGACAGCACTTGCACGGGGCCGTGGACAACTACTTTCGACTGGCGGACGTGGCGCTGGACTCGTTCGTGGTGTTTAGCAACAAGACAAGCTCATTTCTGTCGCCTCCACTGCTCACTGTGCGGGCGGATGTGGGAGATGAGGCACGGGACGAGCTTTACAATATCACGAACGGATCAGATTGTTGCGACCAGTGGCCTGCGCCGCTCCGCATGGGCGCAGAAGCCGCTTCAAGACAGGAAACGCGCGCGTTCTTGGACGCGTTGGATGCTATTGAGCTCAAGTTTGTCGTGGGTATGACGAAGAAGGATGCGAGAATGGAGGAGGATAACGTACGAGTGACGAGAGTGTACCAGTGGACAGTGGCAATGCGCTATGATTTGCTTAACCAGGGTCACCTGGAGGTCACTTTAAATTACAATCTTGACCATGTGTCGATACTTGAAGGTGGAAGAAGATATGCAGGTGAGGAAAAAAATATACCGCCTGTGCTATTGGACACGAGCGTCGCGCTTCATTGGGTCACGCTGGTCGTGATTGTACTGTTCCAGGTGAGCTCAGCGAAAGGGTTCTCAGTGCGTGTTAGAAAGTGCCTAAATTTGTTTTTCTTTGCTTTGTGGGTGACGTGCGGATGACAGGGAGTAGAGTGCTTTGTAAAGTGGGGGTCTGTCTCGAGTAGAGCAACCCAGCGTCCAAAAGAGTCGCGTCGCTCAATCGCTCTTGCTTTGGCAAAAGAGACGGCCAAAGACATTTGGTTTTGCTTTGCCCTGACAGTCAATGTGACAACTGCGGTCTGTCTTTTGGCTGCGTGGCGAAATACGTATCAGCTCTCTTTGGACGATTCGCTCTGTTTTACTTTTGCCTGCTGCTGCGCGCTGCAGTGGGGTAGCCTTGTGCGATATCTCCGGGTAAACACGCGATTCCACGTACTCGAACTCACCTTACGGCGCGGTTTTCCGCGCGTGTTACAGTTCCTTACAGGTGTTTTACCTATATTTGTCGGCTTTGTGTTGTTCGGCACGGTCATGTTTGGTACGAAGGTACCTCGATTTCGGAGTGCGAGCACTACAGCCACTGCACTGTTTTCCGTGGCGAACGGAGACGAAATTTACGACACATTTAATGACGTCGCGTACTCTCCGTGGATCGGACAAATCTACATTTACTGTTACATCGTACTGTTTAGCTACGTTGTCTTGATGGTGTGCATCGGCATTATCGAGGATGCTTTCTTTTCAGCTCTGTATGGACGCGATTCAAACACTCAGCATGAACCGGGATCTGGCAGGACGCCATCAAGAGCTCATGGAGGCAAACTGCATTGTACGTCGTAGGACACGCTTTGTCCTTGGGGGATACAATAGATGACAAGAGGCCATGATATACGCTTTGGCTCAACTCGTGATGTGGAAAGACTTTTCGTATGGAATGCCAGACAGTTCTCGAATGATGAGCAAAAAGCATGCAGGGTGTTAGTGCCGTTGCGATGTTGGCTTCAATTCTGCTTCGCGCCATGTTAACCTATGAATTACATACTGCAATGCTCTTGTCACGAGCTTGACTGCTGAAGCTTCACTGCGCCACACGAAATGCAGTTTAGTGAGGCTGAGTGTTGAACAGTTGTCCATTTGTGTCGCGCATTGTCAGCGGTTTGATGTCTCGTTCACAGCACACAAGACATGTCTTGCTGGACAGCATCGAACTACAGCACGCAACGGGTAAAGATCCCGCGTGTCGATCGCAGAAGTGTCTTGTGGTATCACAGCAGCGACTAAGGACGAATTGTGGAAACCACCTCGATAATTGCTTTGTGTCTGGTGTGCCAACCGAAATTAGTGGTGAAGGTAACATGAGTTGTATGAGCTGGGGTCATTACAGTTGCGGTCCAACAAGTCATATGAAAATAGTATGTCCAACGATGGTGGAGGTCTAGTATGAACTTTATCTTGATGAGTATGCTTTGGCCTGTAACACTTTTGGTCGGTGCCGATGGAAGCAGAACATGTGTTGTACGGATGTAAGCTTCTTCTGAACACTGACGATGCTAATCATGATGGAATCGCAAATGCGTGGATGACTCAATGTTGCGTCTGGAGGAACTTGATGTGAGCACTGTTTGATTGGAAGACTGCTGGTAGCCCAGGTTGAGATTATTTGGTTTGCTACAAGTACCCTGGTGAAGCAAACTTTGCCCTCGGCGCATCGCAGCTCTTCAGACTTTACCGCCATCTGATGTATTAGCAGCAGGCTATACCAGAAAGATACATAGTGGAGCGGTCCCGAATTTAGAGTTGGCAGAAGAATAGCTGCACCACTGGCATTCATATCAACCACAAACATTCATTTCCATGGCAATGATAGACTAACTGCGTATCACTATTGTCACCTCTGCTGGCTCATGAAATCACGACGAATGCACTCGACGATTGACAGCATTGTATTGTTTGGCCAGAACTCTTCGGCTACGCACTACTTCATGCTCAGAGTCAAACTGTACGTCACTGGTCTGCGCAATGACTTGAACTACAATAGCTCGGCCCAGACTCCCATTTTTTTATCACCGTACACTTTTCCTCCGCACTACAACACTTTGCATTGAAGTAGACCCACCGAGGCAGTTAACGTTGCCAGGATAGTACCATCACCCATCCTACCTATATAAAAGCACCATTTTCAGCTTTGTATCGAACTACCGAGTATGTAATTTGACCAAAAGCCGCGACTTTGGTTCCAACAAAAGTCGCACGTGGCAGCCCCTACTAATCATTAACTGACTCTTGTTGAGACCCAACATAGATCCAGCCCAATCATCGATGAATAAAGCGAGTTCGAACACATTATCGATTCCATCCAGCCAAGTCTGGACGGGTCCAGTCAGACAGACACCCACCCAATAGTTCCGCTCAAGTCCTTCAAGTCAACATGACCACCGACTCTGATCCGGACGCTGAGCGTCTAAGTAACGGCATTCGAGGCCGCAACAAGAAGTTGGACACCTTCTCCGAAGTAGAAAGCGGGAATTCCATCCCCGATACCATATCCAACAGCTCCTTTCCAGCTTCGGATACCGAGATCGACCTGTCCTCCATTTCCGAGAAGACTTCAAAAAAGAAGGACAACAAGACCAAAGCGACACTTTCCAGTGCAGCTGCTGTAGTCCATTGGTGCCAGTCGATGCGTCTGCAGTTTGGTGACGGTCTTTTGCTCCAGATCTTCTTTGTCTACTTGACTCAGGGAATCCGTAGTACACTTTGCTCCCTTGGCACGAGTTACTATCTGAACGAGACAATGGCGCTACCTCCTGCCCAGTCCGAGTCTTTGCGTGCCACTGCTGCAATTCCGTGGATCATTAAACCGCTCTATGGTCTACTATCAGACAGCGTGCCGATCTGGGGAACCCGTCGCAAGTCCTATCTACTCATCTTCAGCGCCATCTCAGCTGCTGCTTACTTTGCTCTCTCTGTACCTGGACTCATTACGACGTACGAGAGCGCATTGGCTGCGCTCGTGGTTTCAAGTCTTGGTATCGCGTTTTGCGACGTGGTCATTGATGGAAAAGTCGTGGAAGCAGCACGCAGTGAGCGTGAGGACATGGCCGGGAACTTGCAGACGCTGTCGTGGATCTCGCTCTCGATCGGGTCGGTCTTGGGCTCAATGGTGTCGGCCTACGCACTCAATAGCTTTGGGCCACTCGGGGTCTTCTTCATAACGGCCATGGGTCCGCTAAGCGTGATGCTGATCTCCAGTCGAATTGAAGAGACAACGTACGTGCCGCAAGAAGACCTGGGGTTCCTCCAGACTGTACAAGACCAATGCCGGGCCCTGGCATCGGTGGTAGTCGACCCTATCTGCTGGCGTCCCATGCTCTGGATATTCCTGTCCAACGCATTGCCCCCTAGTGTTGGTGAAGCCATGTTCACATTCAAGACAGCCGAGTTGGGCTTTTCCAAATCGTTTCTGGGCTTCATCTCCACCGCTGGCAGCTTCACACTCCTAGGCACAACTGCTGTCTACAACGCCTATTTCCGTGACATGCCATTCCGCCGCATGTTCTTCCGTATCCAGCTGGCATCAGCTTGCGTATCGCTCGCCGAGTTTGTCCTCGTCTCTCGTATAAACTTGGAGTTTGGGATGAGTGACCGGTTTTTCATCTTTGGCGACGAGATCCTCTCGGACGTCGTTGCTCGACTGAAGCACATGCCTTCGCTCGTCCTGTGTGCCAAGATATGTCCGCCGGGTATCGAGGGCACCATGTTTGCACTGCTCATGTCTATCTACAACTTCTCGTGGTCCGTCGCTTCATACGGTGGATCATGGCTGTGCAGCTACTTGCAGATCTCCAAGACAAACTTTTCAGGACTTGCCACTGCGGTGATTATCCGCAGCGTGGCCAAGGTGGTGCCGCTCTTGCTGCTCTTCATGGTACCTGCAACAATCGGGATCGGCAGCTCGTCCCTAGCGTCCAAAATGAAGGCTACTCGGACCAGAAAACAAAGCGAGAGTGCTAGTGACAGTGCGAGCGACAGTGCCGTGGAGCTTAACATACAGACGTGATTGCAGTTGGCACATGTAGGAGGCAGTACGTATGCTTAATTTGCTTGTCATGTACAGTAGATCAGCTCGGATGCAGTGTTCGTTGGGACCGGAACATGATCAGCAACGCCTCATTGTCGTAGACGAACCTTCTCAAGTCAATGTTGATGATGGATTGACCAAATGTGCGATGTTGAGTGATACGCCCACTTTGCATCATCGCTGTCGCGACGCCCAGTCTTGATCCGAAGGCGTAATATGCTTCTATTAATTTGCTCGCCAACGTCAAGAATGTACTCTCAAGCACATGATCTCATGCAGTTCATGTATAACTTCAACTTCGTTTACCTCGATGGAGCTGCCATTGCGCCACGAATAGTTGAGCTATATCGCAGGGCTTATATGTCGTCGGTGGTGACGGTAACGCCTTCCCCATAACGTGAGCTCGTATTCTATACATGTACTGAGCTTCTTTTGCTTTAGCCGCTTCCAGATAACAACACCTAACGACTCGTATCCCTTAAAAAAGCGAATACTTAACAACGAATGCGACACAAACAGTAGCTACGAGCCTGCCAACAATTACTGATAGTAACTTAATCTTTGGCAAGGCAGCAAGAGGCAGCAGGCAAAGTTCAAAGGTTCGAGAAAGCACTCGGTGATCCATTCCAGGCACAGAAGTACCCGATCAAACACCGGAATGCCTTGATGAAGTCTTGCTCTATACATTATCACGTTCTTCTGAGATTTGATTGTCGTTGATACGCGATAAGTATATTCATTGCGTTCCCTACGGTTCCATTAAGGACGTGCAAGACATTCTTAGAATCGCAAACGAAGTGTATTCTGCCCTGCCAGCGTATTACAATAAACGAAGAATACCTATCTGAATGGCCGATATATGTAAGCTAACATTGAGGTACAAGCGAATAGTTCTCGGTTGCGTCAGCGCTTTTTCGTGACATTTTTTTCGTTTCGCCTATTTAACATACTCTGCACCAACACGAATATGATGTTTGACGACATGTCAAGCAAGACTATGACATTCCTGCGTCCCATATTGCCGCTTTTAGTTCGTGTTAGAACTTTGATCGATAGCACTATTTCGAGACGCATCGTTGTAGCAACAGTTTTGGTAGAATGCGAAGGTTTTACGATCGTCCAAAAGTGGTGGTGGGGGTGTTGTGATCATTGCAACGGCTTCTACGACTGCGCGACTCTTCGTGGGCTGGCTGCGGTTCCTTGAAATTTAATATGTAAAAAGAGTGCCACCTCGCGCAGGACATGAAGTAACTTGTGGACTAACAAGTGCGAGGCGCTTGTAATCGATATTAATAGCGAGAATTCCATGCGGCTAGAAGGTTAGACAGCAATTATTATCAGGAGGACGTCAACACATAAGGTAGTCGATATTGGGGCTTGGCAAACACATTCTAAGACATGGTTGTTTTCAATCTATAGAGTACCATGTTGACATAGCACGATTAACCCTGTATGGCTAATCGATGTTATTCGAAGGTTTACACGCATCCTTCGTTTTCTGCTCAATCATTGAAAAAAAATGGTATCGATGGATACTGCTACAGCATCACGCTCTCAGTTTTAAGACAAAATTATCTTCCGCTCATGGTTCACGCCGGTCTGTCTCTATGACCTTAGACGATAAGAAGTTGAGTCAACAAAAACTTGCATGCTACGAGGGCACGGTTCCATTGCATCATCATCGATTAACTTTTTTTAGAGGAAATGCACACGATCCTCCTTCAAGCTACTCCTTCAAGCTACTTGCCTAGTAAGAATCAGTGCGTTCGGCGTTCACAAATGCCGCAAAAGATAGGTGTTACAGATTGGTTAAGTTGTAGCATATACCGAAGTATGCATCCAACTGAGAGTACAGTCCAATTTCACGTTCTGTAGGACGCGAGAACATCCAGAACGCAAGTTGGACCATTCGCGTAGCGATATAGCTTATAAGAATTTAGCCAGGCTCGCAGCTTCCAGCCACACATTGTGAGGCAAGCGTTCCCTACTGTATCGTCAAAGGTGGATGCTGCTGCTGTGAGACTTGCAAAACCAAATGTTCGACTCTATGTGCAGCCAGGGTCATGCGAAACAAGCACTTTTTCTATAGCCACATCAGCATAATTAGGCTTGTACACAATGTCAGGCAAAAACATAACGAATACAGGGTCGCCAAGTCATGCAGGGCTTTTATCGAGAGCGCTGTGCATCTGGTAGATCGCGAACATACTCGGCAAAACAACACCAAGGGTATGCAGAGACTGACAAGATCGCAAAGCTCGTCGAAAAACCATGATTGATGAGTGGATTATCCCAAAAGATGCAGCAATACAGAAGTAGACTAAGCCAGGAAAAGTATTCCAGAAATTTCAAAAGCATTATGGAGAACAGTCGAGGTACCAATGCGAATTCTGCATACGTTCCTCTTGTTCTCATTAGAATGCACATGCCGAAGTTGATACCTGCAAGGACAGTATTACTTTCGCAAGACCAGCCTCTGGCGGTCGAATGACCATTTCACCAACTATTTCGGCTATGTGAGAGCGACCACGAATTATCTGTCGTCCATTCATCACAAACGGAAATTGGCCTTCCTTCATCCTATTGGCGTATCAGCACTTTTCAGCTCCAACACTTACGGTTTGCAGATGCAACACAAATGCTGCAGCTCTTCACCGGTTACTTGCTAATGAACAAACGAAACTGTTCAAAAAAAATCATGTAGTTGCTTGAATCGTGAATAATAACATAGCATTCGACCACTTGTCCACAAATTTCACGCTGACGGCGTAACTAGACGGCATGGTTCTTGCCAGCGACAACCTCGGTCTTAAAATCTTTGCTTGGGCGGTTCAACAAAGGCGGAGCAAACACACTCGCCTTGCCTTGCTGACTTTTGGCCCACGAGTAAAACATGACACCACTCACAACGATCAAGGTGGCCACGCCGCGCTTGATATCGAAACATTGGGATTCCTGCTGGCTGCAGTACATCATCGAGCTGATCATAAACACACACACAGCGCGTAAACTCTGCATGATACCAGTCGTAACAGCGCCACTCGAGCCCAGCATCACAAAGTACGTGAGTCCGTGAGCCAGCTGAGACAGCGTATACGCTGCGAGTGCAAAGACAATCTGGATCGTATTTCCATTGGCGTTTACAATCGGCTTCGTCACCAATACATCCCATGAAGGCAGCACAAAGATGCTCTGATAAACGGCAATAACAGCAAGACAAATCGCGCCAATCCTGAGACACAACTCTTTTGGCTGCGGTCGCTCTACCAGCGCAAGCGTGTATTCTCCCGTGACGTAGTTACCTCCATAAAATGCAGCACCAACTAGCGTGTTCAGGCAGCCCATTAGAACAAGCGTGTTGTCACGCCCACTTCCAGACTCCCCGAGCGCGCTGAACGCCAGTCCAAATGTCACCAGGGCAATGCCACACCACTCCTCTTTCGACACGGTCTTTTTCAGAATGAACCGGGACAACAGCGCCGACCAGCAAATGACGCTCGAGTACACGACCTGGTACAGTCCACTTCCAGCCATGGATAACCCCAGATTAGAAAAGATGCAGCCGGCAAAGTCCAGCACGACCGATACAATGATACAAAGCTGCAGTGTCGACACTGAAAAGTGCACGGACGACGACGTGACTCGAAACCCAAGCGGCGCAGCTTTCTTCCCTTCACTGCTGCTATTACTACTTTCGTCATGATCTTTTGCCACCAGCAGCTGCGCCTCAACCTCGTCCTCCTTCGTATTGCACTCCCGCTCCAACATCGTTGAGCGTCGTGTAAGTGCGACCGTCTCCGGGGCTTCTAAGTCCACGGAATGAAGTCGCGTCGACACTGCGACTTCCGTCTGCAAATCGGGCGTCAGCTCTGGCTCCATGTCTTCTTCCGGTGACCTGTAAACCTGCGTCTCGGGTCGCTGCAGCTTCACCTGCTCCTCTTCTTCCTCCTCCTCCAAATTACTCTCTCCTACTTCTAAAGTAGCAGCAGCAGTAGCAGCTCCTATAGACGGCAATAACCCCACCAGCATCATCCCCAAGTAGTTACACAGTGGGAGGAGCATGGCTTTCTGGTCCCCTGCCCCCTGATAGAAGACAAACTGCGCCACGCATGTGGAAAAGACGCCCGTAGCGAGGAAAACCACCTGTATAAAGAGCTCGAATAGGTGAAACCGAGAGCTCTCCAGCGCCATGACGGACGGCGCAGCTCGCGTCTTGGTCGACTCCATGGTGGTAGAAAGGGAGACGCGGCTTGTCAGACAAAAAGTGGCAATAGCCAGTTTGAAGGTTCAGTTTGGACCGTTTTCTATACAGTTAAGGGAACCGCTATTTAGCCATCACCTTCTTGCTAATTGCCCCTCAATCCCAAATGTTTCGAAATCTAATTGGTCAAAATATAAAATGGGAACATCTCATTGAAATTACCCAAACGTTTGTACGTCACGAAGAGACTATTGCGCTTCTTGGAATTAAGTCGATCGACATGGTGCTGAGCTGTTGTCGTCTTATTGCTGCTGCTATGGACGTTCTACAAGCTTGTAACCGGTGACTAATCTATTTAATTGTGTGTGGTGTTTGCTGCTTTGGCAGCGTGTATGCTCATGATCACGGAAGAGTTCCAGTGGCTGCTGGTATCCGCGGGGATGTCCGTGTATATCATAGATCGCACTTTGCAGGGAAATTTCATGTAAAGAATTGGAGGTTATTGCTGCAACAGAACATTGACGCGAATCCACTAACAGTGTGTACTGGTTGCAAAATTGCAGATTATGCTAAAGTTTAAACAGGGCCACACGGACTAGTTGGTGCTCATCATGTTGGTGCTCATCATGTTGGTCCTGAAACTTGGCTGGATTGGTTGCGCGCTTGTTTACCACAATGCAGGAGACGGGCGACCCAGTGCAGGTTGCAAGTTTCGATGTGGGTATTTTGCTGAACGGAACGCTGATGGTACATGTACTTTTGTTTTTTATGAGCTATGAACAGGGTGCTTGGCCACGCATAGAAGAAGAAGGCGGAGGTGTAGCAGCAACGCAGCTCAAACACAACTGTCTTAATACTATCGTGTGTACGAGATCGTGTTGCTGGCAAACAAAGTACATTCTTGTCATAACTACTGGGACGGTAGACAGCCGCGTATTGTCATCATGAGCAATGTGATTACACTATTACGTACAACAGGTTGCTGTTTTTACATCTTTAAACCTTACAATCTAGTGCTTCTGAATCTACTGTTGTTGCTGCTGGTGTTGGAGTAGCTGATTCTTGTGCTTGCTTGACGACGACAGGTTCGGGCATTGTGACCTGTCTGCTGGCAATTCCGACATTGCCGGCGTCGCACAGGAGCTTCCAACGTAGCGGCAACATGCTCGACCTGTGATAGAAGTCGCTGTGTTGACCCTGTTGGTCGACCACGAGTCTGAGATTTTGTAGGATTGCGAATACCGGTGTCTGCCAAGGCATGGTCAAGCAGCACAAGCTTACGGTGTTTTGGGGCATTATCGTATTCTTGTGAAATCCTCTTCAATCCCATATGAATTTCAACTTGCACATCCTCAACATGCATCTGTGTTGGCTGTACCAGCCACCAATGTCGATCAAAATAACTGACCGACAATGGTATCACTCGGCTACGAAACTCATGAGCACATGGATGGCCCACCGTGGATTTCAGCAATCCTAAAATCGGCAACTGCAGTCAGTCACAGTCAATGGCACGTCAATTACAGCATAGAAACCTCGGCAATTCCCCTTTTCGCGAAACCACTGCCGATACTGTGTATACGCTGCCTTCAGACCTGCTACAGATCTTACCCATCACTTCTAAAAACATTGGTCCAAAGTGCATATTGGCAATGACATGCTGCTTTGCATTTTGCTGCATAATTACAGCAAGCTGACCTTCACATGCAAGGCGAACCGCTGAGCCCACTGATAATAGATCACCTGCAATAAATCACTCTTCAGCAGAAAAAAATAACTACAAAGCCAAGAGCTCAAAACTTTACCACCTTACCGGTTGACACAGATATCCATCTTTTGAGAGCGGCATGAGCACCTCCACACGCGACGTTGTAACATGGCCATAATGGCATTTATTTCATAAGAAAACAGAAACAAACTTTTCCTTGTACACAAGCCAAGTGTAATTAAAGTAGCGAATCGAGACGACAGGGAATGAAACATGCACTGATGCAAGTTTCGACACATAATCCACTATGGTTGTGGCAGCAACAAGCCTGTTCATAAGCGCAAGGTCTCGATCCGTGACAAAAGTGAGCTCAGCTTGTATATGATAATTCTGGAAAACTTCTCGTAAATGGCGCGATGCCCACAAGTAGTTCACCACATTTTCATTTCGCATAAAACAGTATGCAAAGGTAAATTTGCAGTTTGTTGCCGATACACCAACGATATGGAGGAGAGGGACTCCATACCTGTTGGTCTTATAGGTCGCATCAATAAGCCATACCGAGCCAGCACTGTACTTGCTGCGAATTTCCTTTGCAGATGGTGAGATAATTAACAGGTGAGTAAGACTCTGGTGTGCACCAACCTGAGTGAAGTAGCTGCTAGGAGGTAAGGAATTCACGAGAGCTATAAATGGAGAGCGTCCATCCAGCATCCTGTTACGTACTGAATCGCGTAGGTTGTAAATGTCTCGAGCCGTAACCGTGACATCGCTGTTCTGCCGCAGTAAAGCGATAATATGGCTGGGTTTCACACCAGCGCGTGTTAGGGACAAGACTGACTGCCGATTTGGTTCTTCCACATAGCGCCCTTGCGAATGGGCAGCCTTGTGTGTGAAGGGCTCGTGATTGTGTTCTCCATTGGCAACTTGTACCTGCCCACCTCCAGTTTTTAGTCGCCGTACACTTGCCTTGAAGAAGCATCCAGTTCAACTACTGGACGAGATAAGATGGCAAGGTTCTGTAAGCATGGACGGGAGGTGTGATCGGGAGCAGTCAAGATCAACAGCTTCGACGTCACCGTCTTTCCTGTTGCCGATCCTTCTTGTGCGTCTGATTGCAGCAGCATAGCCTTCCTGCTGTGCATGTGCATTAATGGAGACTCTTGTTTGTGTCAGGGAAGCATAAGCAAGCTGCGGAGGTTGTGCAAGGCTGTTCATTGTACTTTAATAAAGAATTATGTCTTTTATTACCGATGTCCCAGTTCTACTACAAAAAAAGAGTGCAAAACATTTCGACCAATCAGATTTCGAAACATTTGGGACTGAGGGGCAACTAGCAAGAAGGTGATGGCTAAATAGCGGTTCCCAAAGTTAATTATTGAACCACATGGTTTTACGACGACGAGGATAACTTTGAATTTAGTATGACTATGAGAAAAACTCGTTTCTTGTGAGATAATAATAGTCATTTTACGATACAGGTGCTACCTACAAAACATATGGGTAACCGCAAGACACGACACAACAACTACGAGGTTGAAAGCGACGACAATTTGACGACCTTTGTAGATATAGCGTAGAATCGTAACGTGGCATCGTTGTGACGATCTTGTAAAGGAATAATATATATACGGCAATTCACGGGCGTTCCGATGGCTACGTGTATCGTAACTCCTATGCTTTTCTAAGTGCATTCTAGAAGGCTTAATATTTGTGCACTGCTGTGCCGTAAAGGAAAGAAAGCAGAAGGTCACAGTTAAGGGTTGCAAATTTCGAAATTACAGCTTCACTGCTCTTGAGCAGCAGCATAATTGCCGTACGACTTGAGAGTGCTAAGGGATTTGCCAGCGTTCTTAGTTGAGCACGTGTGGGTTGTATCTACATAGCAAAACACTTCTTTATCCACTTTATGCGCTTCTTTACGGATTCTCAAGCTAATCTACATGATCTTTGTATCGCCGGACTAGTCGAAGAATGAAATAACTCTGGCTGCGGCTGTTAGTATCTCCAAGCATTCCCAAACAAGATCGAACACTATGCATTTGCCTATTTTGTAGTCTAGAAACTGTTACGGCTAGTATTGAGTTAGGGTGCGGTGCGTCGACTTAACACCTATCTCGACATGCAGCGACACGCTGCCGCGTTCTTGCTTTTCACAATTGTATATCATACTATAGACCAACGTGCGAGTATTAGTCTCACGCTGCGTACATGGGTCCTCCTCCCCCATTAGGTGATTTTATTTTTATACGATAGTAACGTGGCCGCAAAATTCGGTACCGAGGCCACGGGCTGACACTTTGGGTACGATCCGTGAATGTAGAGAGCTCAAATCGATCAGATACGCACAGATCGAGACTGTGGGAACGTCAGATCAAATCGAGGATAGACTTCACACGGGCTTGTCGCTCAAATATCACGTTTCCATCGAAGACTCGCCCGATGCTTATGAGTCCACACCCTCATTCGCCCTAATCTTCTCAGCGTCGCAGTGGTGGAATATTATGCCGAGGAGGAGATTATTATATTTTTTACAATAGATGCTACGGGCTTTGTACGAAAGATCTCCTATGTTCAGCTCTTCTATTCGTGTTTCTCCCGAGAAAACAATATTAGGAGACCATCAATCGGAATGTAGTCGTAATCATCGAGTTGTTATTGTCCAGATCAAGCGTAGCCTTTAATTCGATCGAAGGATCCTTGTGTATTCTTTTTTGAATGGTTTGTCTTTTCAATCGTCTTGGTCAGTTAGAGTATACGACGTTTCTCATATTCTTGAGCCAATTTAAGTCTCGCACTTGGACTCTTGACTGTCTTCCCTTAAAATTTTATTGGACACGATCATATCCTTCGCTACGTAGATGCTGCTTTCGCAGCATGATAATAATGCGCCTGTACGATACAAGTCTTTCCCGCGCCGACGATGCCATTTTCAATGTTTCAAGAAGCTTTTGTTTGAGCTCTCAGCGTCACATGAACTACATCATGATTCCGCTCTGTCAGTATCCGCACCACTACTCATAGAAAATATGATCACCAATATCGGTCAATCTCAGTCTGAATATCAGCCCTCCCTCTTAATTATCATACGCAGTTGGCTAGATTGGGACGACGGATCCGGACTACTCAACGATAAGCTTCTCGGTCTTATAGCACGACCGTAAGACACTACTTAGGATCTTGTCACTTAGTAGCACGGCGAAGCCTAAGCTACGATTGTGAAGACTAGTCACGGTAGCTTAATCTGCTTTATCAAAACTGTCATGAACGGGGGGGAGAGTGGAGCTACCGTCTGCGAACGCAGACTTTTAACACCATACTTGCGCAACTACGCGGCAATTTACTGCAGCACGTGGCATTTTTTTGGTTTATCGTGCAAATCTACCTGTTTCTTGCTTGTTGCAAATTTATCTGCAATCGTCAAATGTATTCACGGATATAAGACTTCGATCGTATGTATATAAAACCAAAGAAGCCCAAAAATTGATACAACATCCTTAAATTCCTCAAACTTACACGTCGATTCTATCCTGACCGATAATACGTATTCCCAGCCTATCCCAGTACTCCGTGTGAGACTTTCACCATTGATAGGAAAGGAATGGACGACGTAAAGAAGGTCACGGGAATTTCCACCAATCAAGTCGGCGTATCCTCCATGAAGGGCGCACGCGAAAGGGGCGGGCATGTTCGCCTCCCGCCTGGCCATTGTGGAGGCGTAACCGATGGAGAGAGAGCTGGGAGCGGGAGAGACGGCCAACCGAATGTGAATGACGATGGGTCGGCAACGCCTTCCTCCACCCCCCCCTGCGACTCACCTAACGAAGGTGAAGTGCAGCACTCGCATGACGACCGGGACGGCATAGCTAGTGCTTCGGCGGAGGACGCCGAGATGACCCACGTTCCTTGTGCACTGTCCCAGCCATCTCCCCCCGGTGATTATCCCGTGCAGCCGGCGAAAGGGGATGGCTCACCCGATCTCGCGCCGGTGGCAACAGTGCGATCCCGAGTAACTCAGTCCCGCCACCGGTAATCCCACTGACCGCGCGAAAGACGATCACACGCCCGTCCGCTTGGACGGAAAACACGATCAACGAGTTGAAGAAAGCGAAGGGAGCTCAAGTCCCGTCTTTCGGAGAAGATGTTACCCGTCATCTTTACGAGTGCGCGCAACAACGTGGCCGTCTTCGCAAGGATGGGTTCCTACGCAGCATGATGCCGATCGAGGTAAAGACTTTGGAAGCTGGGCTTAGAGACCAGCACCAGATCATTGGCGCGCCTCGCTTCCTCACGGAAACCCATGTAGCAGCTGAGCAGGAGGCTTTTGCAGTCCACCAGCGCACTCGCCTCGTGCACAAGCTTTACGCGCGACTCCCGGTCGGTTTATTTCTCCCCGACCTTGGTGCACGGGGAAAGTTGCTTAGCCTGATGTTTGCCGCTGCTGCGACTCCCGCGGAGAAGAAGCGCGTGAACTCGCTCATCATGGCACTGTCAAGAGTCGAGTGCTCGAGCCTATCGCCAATCGTGGCTTCCGTCTTCAACGAGCGTGCCACATGTGAAGCATTGGCAACGGCGGGCCTTCGAGTGGGCACCTTCCGCCTCCAACTGCTCGTAGCGGATGACCCGTCCACAGTGGATGATACTCTTGGCTACACCGAAGTTACGACCTCCATTCTCTATCAGGTGCATGTTCTTGGCAAGATCTCAGCCTTTCCGAGTGAAATCCGGACCTAGGTCACAGCCGCGACGTCGACAACTGTACTCTCAGTAGAGTCACATGAAGCTGACGGTGCATACGTTTTCGGTGCGCATCGTTGGGTAGTCACTTTTGACTCCCTGGAGTGCCCCGAGGAGCTGGATCGGAAGCACAGTCTTTTCGTCACGGCAGGAGATAAGCGGATCGAGGCAGTTCTGATGCATCCGCGGAAGAGTAATCGCGAGCCCTGTCAGAGATGCCTCAGTGTCAGTCTGTGCGACTGTTGACCCCGAGGGTACATCTGCAAGCTTCACGCTCTCTGTGACGACCCCGGTGACGCCCCAAGCGTCCTTAAATCCTAATGCGGGGAGTTCGATCAAGGCGGCCGATATTTTGCGCACGAAGGTGGCGCCAGGGCTTGACGCCAAACTTCGCCGAGCGGCATCGGTGAGAGCACCACCTACGTGGCGTAATAATAAGGACCACAAGCGAGACGTGACAGCTGAATTGAATGCAATTCGACGCTCGAAGCTGAAGGCGGGTACCAAGAGGTTGGCCGCGACCAAGAAAGCCGCAGCTTTGAATGCGGCTATGCGAGCCGCGGCAGCTCACGAGTCTAAGGGATCGTGCTACGCAACAAAGTCGGTGGTGCAAGATGCTAGTCCGGCGGTGGCAGATCCGCCGCAGACATCGCCGACATCGTTGCCGGAACCGGCTTCTGGTCAGCAGGTGAGCTCGGAAGCGCAACGGATGGCCCGGGAGGCAGCACCGACGGAACCGTCATCACCTTATCCAGATGCGCCGATTAAGCCTGCCGATACAAAGGCTATCGATGCGAGCGACGTGGCTAATCGTGCTGTACCTACTCGTTTTGTGTAGGCCGATGTGGATACGTCGACGACATCTGCGGCGTCACTGTAGGTTGCAGAAGTAGATCACAGCTAGGCGAAGGTCGTGGTTTTGGCAGTGGCCACGTTGCCAACTTCTCTTGCCGCAACCATGGCTATTGACGAGCTTGAGGCGTCTGTTTTTCCACATACCTCTTCTTCGGTTGTGTGTGGGGTATCTTCGTGCGTTGACGGATCTGCCATGACTATTGCCCCGTCCCTCGCATCCCCCCCTCCCGGGTTGGAAGCAGTGCTGGCCGCGCAGGACACTGATGCGATTCCACCCGTGGTCACCCCAGTTCTTAGCTTAGCCTGTCCGCTACCGATCAATCTGCATACCCAAAACCCGTCTACGGATGCCGCCGGGGCGTGGAACGTGGCTGCAGCGGTTCTTCGGGAGGCAGACGACCATGCCGCTACGCTTGCATCTCCTCGTCGACACAAAACTCGCGCGCTGCCCACACCGCAGGTGGGCTACCCACACACGGTGGCATCCGGTATGGTGATTGATGTCGCTAAGTTGTTGAAGCCGAAATCTGCCCACTCGAGGCTTACAACGAAAGAGGTTTCCGAGCACAATCGCCGCTACAGGGAGAACGGCACCGCTGTCGCAAAGTGGAGATGCCAGACTCCGACGGATCCAGTTCAGCTGACTAATGGAGCCAATTTCTCTTGCTGGATCAAGCACCACTCCGCCCAATTGGCGTAAATGCTCACGTCCCTACCATTCCACTAACGGAGCTTTTCAATTGGAGCAAGACGAAGCTGTTTACATTTGGCAGGTCTATTTGCAGCAACGCCCAACTCGCGCTAATTGCCATCATTCCATGGACCAGAACTTGGACATCCGGATGCACTCGATGTGCCAACGGCGTGCTATCGCGGTTCGATCGTTAGGCCATGTTTCTTGCCGCTGGAAGTTAGCTAATGCGGCTGAGTGGTGGCTAGAGGTGGAGCACTACGACAGCGACTTACTCACGGGTGCCACAGATCATGCCCTTGATGACACTCTCGGCTAGGTTCTATCCCTGCTTAGTCTTCTTTATCCCAGCCGCTTCCCGAAGCAGCTGGACTGTGATCTTGTGCTACCTGACACGTGTGCACGGATTTATGAACATGACGCTGAGATCAAGAGTGTCGCTGACGCCGTGCTTCAGTCTGGGACATTGATCGCGGTGCTTAGCATATGTGAAATCGGGCGCGGCAGAGCCGTGCGGCGTTCCTAAGGGCTTTTCGGCGTCATTGCGAGCGCGCTCACAGCATGCTCGGGGAAGCCGCATGACGCGCAAACGCGGGTCAGCACATGACATGTCCTGCGGATTTCTTACTCCAAATGGCATGGGGCTGGGAGCCAAGCCGGAACGGCAACGTCGCTGGTTTGCACACTTTCGTAAAAACATTCAGGTTGGCTGACTGGACATCACGTGCCTGCAGGTGACGCGGGTGCCTACAGATGCTACGGCAGCGGCAACAGATCTGCATCTTCGCTCGTGCGGTTTCGTAGCTGATTATAAGCAGAAGTTCTCGCTTTGGAGTCTGAGCGCCGGGCGTTCCGGGGGTCTCGCTATTCTTTACGTCCGTACAGTTGGATATCGGCACTGCAGGAATTCCACGCGGAGCACTGGAACGCGCGCTGGATGGCTGCAACGGCAGTGCTTGACAAGCAAACGTTTAAGATTATTAACGTGTATGCGCCGGTCACTGTGTCCGGGTGGGAGAAGCTGTTTGAATTTCTTGACAGTGTGGTGACTCACGCTGTTGGCCTGGTACTCCTGTGTGGAGACTTCAATCGCACGCTTCTTGATACTAGAGGTGGGTCTTACACTTCGCGCTGGAACCGACACGACTCGCTTGCACTGCGTCATCTTGTCGCTAGCGGTGGTTTAAGTGATGTTCTGGACGACGACCTCGACGAAAATGAAACAGGCATTGACTGGCCCGTCAAACACCACATGTATTTCTATAGGATGTCAGGAAGGCGTGAGGCCAGCTGTCGTCTAGACCGGTGGTACTGCTCTTCATCAGACGGAGATTGGGTCCGCGCGACTAGCACGTCGATTCCTGGACCATTTTCCGTACACAACGGCGTCGCACTTCGGGTGGCAGTACCAGACCGGACGATGAAAGTGAAGCCGCGGCGGCAGGTGTACCCTCCGCCTCGGTACGCGGCACGGGCGTTCGAGGTGGTGACGACAGATTTTTTTACAGGCGCTTCAGCGCAACTTGAAGGTGTCATCGCGAATGTGGTCAACGCAGAAGAACAGGCTCGTGCTGCTGCCATGTGGTGGGACACAAAAAAAATGATCTTCGGCAGCGATACTCCCAGATGCCCCAGGATGCTCGTCGAAAATCAACGACCGGCTACTGCAGAGACTTAAGCGCCTTACTGCCAGCCTGGAGGTTACCATCCGCGGATACCATGGTACGAGCGCGGATCCGGTTCAACCTGTTACGCAGGCTCGATGAACTGTAGCTGATTGCAAATCCAGCTGGCAGCAGGTGAAGCGACGATCGCTATTTAGGTTAGATGTGCACCATCCGGCACGGTTGTGGTTTTTTTTCTACTGTCGGGTCTCTACTAAGTTTATCGGCAATATAATGTACAGCCTACAGGGTGAGGCGGGTGGCGGAAGTCGCCGATCTCGCGAGCTTGCGGAGGACACGCGCGAGGGATGGCGTGAAATTATGTAGCAAACGCCACCAGATAATGCAGTAGTCGCATCATTCCTCGACTCGCTCCCACCGCGTGCTATGGTCCCGACCTTGCATTCGTCTGCAAAGAAGTGACAGAAGAAGAGGTGCAGACGTCTATTCGGCGTTGCAAGCAGGGAAAGGCGTGGGGGCCTGACAGGATTGGTAACGACTGGTATCGCGACAACGAGGCCTGCCTTGCCCCCCTGTTGACGCGTATATTCAACGTGTGCTCACTCGGCAACGTCCTGTCGGGCACTTTTGGTGAAGCGGTGGTAGCGTGTATTAAAACGTCAAAGAGCGCAGCATCACCACTGGACTATCTCCCGATCTCTCTTTTAAACTCTGATTACAAGATATTCACCAGGATTTACGCGTCCGCCTCGGACCGATGCTACCACATCTCGTGCATCCGCTGCAGACTGATCTCGTACTGTGACGTGAGATAGCGACGGTCATCGACATCCTCGCTGCTACTAAAATATGTGCCAGTAGAGACCCGGATCTCCAGTGCGCGCTGGTGCTGTTTTTAGATTTCTCAAAGGCATACGATTCGCTTTCGCGTAACTTCCTTCTCGCCGTGATGAAGCGAATCGGAGCGAATCGGCTTCCCGGCATCTTTCGTTCGCCTAGTCGCGGGGCATATGGGCACGAGGAGTCAGTTCATAATCAACGACTTCCTGTCTGACCCGATTGATGTCGGATGTGGAATCCGCCAGGTTTGCCCGCTGGCACCTTTGTTGTTCATCATGGCTGTGGAGCCTCTTTACGAACTACCAAATAACACTGTCAGGGGTATTCGGATAGCTAACCAGTCGGAGACAATGAAGATCAAGGTCTGCGGGTACGCTGATGACACTGCTGTCTACGTCCAGTCTCCGAGGGAAGTGTCCGATGTCATGCGGACTCTAACACGGTTTGGGGCAGTTTCTGGACTGGTGACCAATACAGCAAAGTCTGTGGCTGTGCCTCTGTGCGACGGTGTGACAATCGACCCCATACTAATGCACGGAGTAAGACTGGTACGAGCGGGAGAGAGGTGCACGTATCTGGGTGTTCTTGTCGGAAAGGGACGCACGGTACGGGACAATTGGAACGCATGTCTGGTCGCGCTGAACGCTCGGCTGGTGCTGGCCCGGCGAAAGACGAACACGGTTCGGAGCCGAGCTGAATTAGCTGCGGCTTCGGTAATCCCTAAGGTCACGTTCCTGGCAAGACACTCGTGGCCTACCTGTGATATTGTTTCCTCGCTCCAGAGTTTGGTAAAACGTTTCATTTGGGGATCGCGACTTGGCGTACCATTCCGCACGTGGGTGAGTGATGCGCAGGCCGGGTACGTGTATGCGATGAGGGGGGCTCGCTATCTCAAATGTAGCAACGGAGCTGCTGGCAATGGCCAACACCGCGGTGGTTAAATGGGCATTCTTTGCAAATGGACCACCTCGGGTCGCGAGAGACATATTGATATCAAGAAGAGCAGGTGTTGATGTGTACCTAACTCCGGCTCGGCGATGCGAGACCGTAAATAGCATTACGATCACTAATAGCATGTGGCGAGCGGAACCGCTGTGGTGTGCGGTGTACACTGCGAACCGCTCGGTTCCTGTATCGCTGCCTAAGTCGCCGCAACGGAGTTGTAGCTTCGACGGCATCTGTCTGCTGCACACTGGGAGGGTGACATGTTGCAGATCGTTATCGATGCTGACGCAATGCACTTAATCGTCTTGCGAATGATAACCGCCTCTTACGTGTTACTTTTCGTCAGGAATGGCTCGATCACGTAGGGATCGACACGCGCCGATGGTTGATCAACGGAAGGGGGACGCAGTCAATATCCAGATTCTGCGGCGTGGAGGTCAGTGGCTAAAGCTCCGCGATATCCTCACCTGGAAGTGGCAAGGGAACAGTGCCATCACATTTGAACTACAGCGGTCCCGTTCACCGGTATATCGACGGGCAGTCTCGGTACTGTGCAAGGCGATGGTGTGCAACTATTCTGAGTTGTTCCTCGAGCCGAGTCTGCTAACCCGCTTAAAGCCGATCAGTGCAGGGACGCCAGCGCACCTCTCGTGGCACCTTTCAGACACCGCAGACAGCATTATCTTCTATGACGGCAAATTGAGCGTCCAGCCCGCCCGGTCGAGTCGCGTTACGACTGCGAACGACGAGCCCGTGCGGACATCAACAACAAGGACTTTAGTTTTCATGATCATCCGGCGCTGTCGCGCCTCGTGCAGCTGTACCGGAGTGGGTGTTTGGCGACCCAACCGTAGTCAGTACAAGAAATCAGCTGCTATGACTTGCGAGGCACAGGGAAAACTAGAGCGAGATCGAGCGATATTGGTTCAAGCTGCGAACAATATTGAACTACAGGGTGCTTTCGTCCAACTGGGGTGGAGTGACATTCGAGCAGTGACGGGAGGGGGAGCTACTACGATACAGACACTTTTTCGCTTAAAAACCAACAAGCTCAACTTGTGGAACTACGTACACAGTGACTGGTCTTGTCCACACGAAGCGTGTCCCCGTGACGTTACTGCTACACTCCAGCATGTATTTTGGGAATGCTCAATTGCGAAGGCAGCGTGGGCTGATTTTGTCACTCGGTGGTGAAGACTCGGCGACAACGTGCTGGTCGATCTCATGGATTTGTGCTTCAGTTTGTCTCTCGTCGACACGCCGGCACGCGCGTGGATGGCGGTCCGTAATCGTGTTGAAGCGGTCGTTGATGCCCATCAAGACGTTTGAAGTATCCAGCGCCCTCTGGCGACTAACGGCTGCGTCGACGATACACGCCATCTGGTGCGCTCGACTTCGTCTTCGTCACGAGCCGGATGCACTTCAGTCGACGCTGAGGGCGGTGGTGAGCACTACAGTCGACAACGCTTTGCGCGATTTTGTATACTTGTCGTCCGAGTTTGACACAGATGTGTCCTCTTTTCCGAAGAAGGCAGTTACTGGTGCGCTAGCGGCTCGACTCACGGAGCATACTGAGGAGTAGCTTCTACAGCCTCCGATGCGCGATCGGAGCGTCTATGTGCTGTTTTTTTATGGAGGCTAGCGTGGTAATTCGGGCCCAGGCGGGTCCGGTTCGGTCCTGGTGCGCGTTGACATGGACACGCGCGCGGCGGAGAATATCTGGGTGGCAAGCATGTCTTATGCTCAGATTGACACAACCAGCAACATGGCGGTGTACTGGGGGCTCATCTATGGTCTCCGGCGGGCTGAGGCTGAGCATCTAACTCCTTTGTGTATGGTAGGCGATAGCTCTGATTATTGAGCAAGTGCGGCGGCATCGGCCTCCTCGCCAACCCCGACTTCGGCAATCCTATGTGAGGGCGAGGCGATGTGAGGACAGCCTCGGAATTTGCGGCTGGACTCATCTATTCCGAGCACACAACAAGATGGCAGAGTTAGCGGCGAATGTCGCGATGGACTCAAGAGCGTCACAGTAAACAAGCGTTACTGGTAATCGCTCGCTGATCGTGGACCTGCAACGGTATCTACGCAACGACGTGCAACAGTGGCAGGCGTGTCCAGAAGCACATAACCCGGGCCTGCGTATCACAACGCCAACTGCGTGTGTTCCTCCGGGTCAAAAGGTAGCGGTATTACCCCCCTTTACATTTAGCTTGGCGGTGTAGACCCCCATCCTAGCCATTAAAGATCTGTTAAGTACCTATGAAGCTCACTCACTCGCAAGTGGTGACACTTGAAACACGCTGCCTACCTTTATTATAAACAACGATTATTTCCCTGATAAGAGGCTGTATTTATTGTGTCCAAAGAGAACGACGGTAAGGACAACAGATCTGCCCACCTGATGCGTCAGTATTAGCAGCAGAGTAACCCATATTAGCTTCCCTGTGCCCAATCGGTCCTTGCTGCTTGCATCCTTTGCCGAAGGTTTTCATGATGTGATTATTCAACACCAGTCAGTTGGTTACGATGTAGATAGCAAGCAGCATTACGTTCCAGATTCTTGTTTTCAAAGCATATGCGGTGGCAGCAGAATGTTGTTGCGAGAGGGAAAAGTTACGACAACTCCTACAACGGCTACCTATTTAATATTATCTTAAAGAAGGCGATAAAATTGTGACGGCATTATTCTATCATCTCGTCGAAGCCACGCAATTGCTACAAATATGGCTGCCACTGAAGAACGATTTCAGAGGGTTGTCAACTTCCGCCGGTCGACTATGCGGCCACTCGACAGATGACATCCGCATACGTCCGGCGTTGATAGCACTATCCGTGACCACTATCCACTAGGTGCCCATGTGAGAATATCATCCGACAATTTGTCTCATCCGTTGTCCAAATAGTGACCAAACCGTGGTTGTTGTAATTGCACGGTCAGTATAATGCTTGAATATGCTGGTCGAGCCCAAAGAACATATGATTTCAGCAGGTAAACATGACAATTTTAGCCGAGCATACACTATGTTGATGACATTATTAAAGACCCACACTGATACAGCGCAAGTGAACAAGACACTATCACCCCATTGATAATATGCTAGCAATGTACGAATTTCACGAGCAGAATACAATGTGGAGGACTTTCGTCGACACTGGACCATTAACGGATATTTTCAATGAACGACTACAAACAGCTTGCTGTTGTTAGTACGGAAAATGAGCTTTAAAATCCACTTAAGTTATAGCTTGCATATCATGGCCTAAGTTAGAATGAGCTATTACTTCGAACCGATGTTACTCACGTTCGGTAAGCAAGAAATATGAGCCATTCGTAACTGATGGCATTGTGTTAATCAATATCATCAGTTACTAGTATCTTGTTTACATGTCAATGTAAACAATATACTAGTACTAGCGAATAATATTCAACAATATTCCAATGATGTATAGTATTTTGAAAATATGACTATAGCAGGGAATATTATACAGCACTCTGCTCATTGGATGAAATAGGCTATAATTTTCAGCCAACAGAGTTTCCAATCAATCATAGACTCGCCCAAGGAGTGGTGATCTGGTAGCAAGCATATGTACTCGGAACTTAATATATTGTAGAGAAATAATAAGAATATACCAAAAGCCTCATGTCGCGAGCTACACAGTTGTTTAGTCGGGGTAAGACTTTTGTCTCAAATCCACTTAACTATTTGGAACTCGATACAACGACCGAAGTCCACTCGTTCTAAGTAACTGATGGTTATACTCTAAGGTCAACAAGCTAGAATTTTATCAGTTCCGACAGAACTAACAGCACGAGGTGACCTAGTGTAACAAGTGCTTAAGACTTGTACGGTATTATCGATGGCATATATAACGACCTACGCTTAATATCCTAATAATGACTCTGTATGAAGTTTGTATTAATCATTCACACCGATCATACAAGCGTCGCGTGACCCATAACAATCCACGAAAGTACGTTATCACAGAGTGTCACTCAATATATATATCATAGCGGCATATGTACAAGCCTAAACCCCCCCGGTTGTTCAACGAGCACATATCGTCACCTTACATAACATAAAAGGCTCGTCATGTCTCCCTCTAAGAAATTATAGAGGAGGTGGTTGACCATAAGAGTGACACCAACCTCAATAGAGAAGATGAGCCCAAACCCAGCACACAGAGGTAAAGACGAACCTCGGCTTGCGACACATGCAAAATCCGTTCCTGAATCGTGGTGTTGTGAATATGCTTGCTACGTTACGTGTGAAGCCCGACTTCGAGTCAACACGGATCATCATAAATCGTCTCGATGGGCTACACAATGGATGGTCGACGAAAAGGAGAGAGCTTGACGCGGATTCCGGATCATGGCCACATGCCAACACCACAAATACTTTGTCTTTTGTACGCCACCCAAAGTGAAGTAACGTATTTTTAGGACGTTCGGTCGAAAGTAGGTGACATGGATTACCAGTCTGAGGCCACTACAACCGACGAAACAGCAGTGAATAAGGCTCTTGAAATGAAATGTATCTTGGTCCACACGTTAAGGACGCAAAGCCTCCCACAGCACATATATAATGAAGCAAGCACGGGATGCACGGGTATCGGTCCTCAAAGTATTCATATCCTCCTATTCGCGGAAGAGTCGATAGAGGAAGAGGATGACACTATCTTCCGGTAGGTTTATCAAGCACATCGCTCAGGTAGGATAAAGGCTCGAAGCGATAGTGCCCCTGTGGCTGATTCGTCTTGAACTGAATATTTTCTATGAATTTGTGAAGTTAAGGATAAATACTAGTTGCGGTCGGCATTATAATATTGCTACGCGTTCCCCGCTAACCAGCACCCAAGTGATTCAGCTACTCATGTAACCATGAGTTCACGCCATAACTTGGTCATTGACCCGCCACTCCAACCGAATCTGGTGAGAAGCGTCATGGTTCGCATCCTGACCCTGTCCACAGCATTAAAAATACCAACGGCGTATAAAAATCATGCCTGGGGTGCACCTAAAATCACAACAGTTCTGTGACTAGTTGTACTCTCGCCTCTTCGCTATAGTCTATTCGCCAAAACGAAGATGTTGCTGAAAAAGTTTCCGTATAAATCTTGAAACTTCTTCGGTCACGAGCAACGCCATCATGTGACGGAAGTATTGTCCCAATCTCATGCGGAGTTGGATCACGGAGTGAAATTTCCTCATGAAACTCTGACTTTGACTCAAAGCACACATAACGCGTTGTAGACTCGTATTCAGTTGGATCGTGTGAAGCGTCCGATGGAAACGAATTTACGTCCTATTACTGATATAACATACCAGCAGTTGCCCTTCTTCTCGGTGCAAACGCCTCCACATCATGTGATCGGATCCCGATACGGCATAAGCCTGCCAACGTACATATTAAGTATGTGCGCATCGGTGCGGTAAATTCTGCCTATACACAGTTTCTTTCTTCGCTACTATCGTAAAAGCGTGAGCGCAGCTTTATTTAGATCATATCACGCATTGCACTTTTGGAAAGGGTTTAGCTTGTTCTCCGACCTTATGCCTCTCAATAAGGCATCTGTCTTTTTCGTAATAATGTTACGCAAAAACGATATAACCGGGAATATCGGGTCACATAGTTACTACGTATACTGCCGAATGTAATTTGTCTGTCGGTTCTATTTAAAATAATGATCCGGAAGTCACATCTTCAGGTATGTACACTAAAAAACTGGTTAAAATAGTTTAGTGGATGACACATGTCAGACACCGAAGTAGGTATGCACGTAGGGATACACAAATTGAGTAGTGAAATCTTAAAATTGGAGGTATTCGTACTTGGCTTACCATTTTGGATCAAAACTAAATAAAATGCAGTTCACGTTTAACACCGTAGAGAAGAACCTGTGTGAAGGCTACAGTCTCTGAAAGCACTTTGTGCTTCCGGTGTTCGTTGTGGTATCACACAGTGCGATAATTCCGTAAGAATTGAGTATCTGTACGGTCTTAAAGGCTCTCTGAGTCGATGTTATTAGTTCTCTCGAACTAATTGGCTTGAAGAAAAATGTATTGCACTAAAATAAGCGTTGTGGTAACTCCGCTACATATACCATTCACCTTCTTCTTCGGTTCGTATTGGTTTCATCCTTTGCGTCGCGCACATGTCGTAAGGCATTTGAACGTGTCGCAATAACACTTTACTCTTTTAAAAGTTAATAGAGCTAAAATTAGCAAGCCGATCGGTCACCTCTCCCTCACTGAGCCTAAAACTACGTATTGGTAGCGTTAACAGTACAAATGGTGCGCGTGGTCGCTCACATAGAACGTATTGTGGCCAGTAGAGATGTGATCCACGTTCTTTAATGCAAAATCAAACACGGGGACCATATAGCTTTAACTTTGAGGCGTATCAGCACGAAAGAGGCGTAGACTATGTTCAATAAACTCGCTCTGTGTGACTATCGGTCTGCGGATGATCCTATGTGGACATTTATAAACGTATGCCGAGCACCCACAACATGAAATTACCAGACTGACTCGTGAAATGAGGGTCTCGGTAATAGATAATTGCCACATACAAATGTTTTTGAAGAAATACGCGATCGAATAACAGTATAGGATTTGCCTTTACCATCGAGAAAATTCGGAACGGCCGCTGAGTGATCCATATTGTTCAAACGGTCAACAAATACCACAATACCTGTGTTACCTTCCCTACATTTCGGTAGGACAACTATAAATCCATACTAATGGGATCTTAACATACAGAGGAAATGGACAATCTAGCCAGGCAGGTCACCCTATGGGCCTAGGGTTCGACTGTAAACTCATTTCGTTCGTACGTGCATATGTGTTCTCTAATTTGTAGTAGTAATGTTGGATTACCAAAACATTGGGCTCACGACCAAGATAACTGTTCAATGCAGCATCAGGCGCCTCATAGACTATCCGTACTGTGTTGTCTCATCATGAATTAAAGATACGAGAGGTATTCTCAAAATCCCTGCAATAATTTAAAAGGCCTTGGTCGATATTATATCGATGTATCTTTGCACGTAAGCGTGCTGACATTATCACTTCCGTGTCCGTAACTATTTTCTTTTAATGCCACGAAGAAAATCTACTTAGTGATCAAGAATATAAACTGCACGGATAAAGTCCGAAATGAACGACGACAAAAGTCGTTATATGAGCAAGCTCATAATCATGTCTGCGTTACAACGCGTCCGCCAAAGCGGTCTGCTATCCTGTATACATTTACCTCGAAGTTATGTTCGTAAATAATGATAACCAACATCCATTCTCTGTGTGAGATGATAAAATTGGGTCGAAGTGCATAATGATTTATGATCGGTATATATCACAAACTTCTGAGAGCCAAGAACTATACAGTTCATTTCAAATGCCTAAAGGTGGTGGGACTTAAAGCGATAATACGCCAACGTTTTTCAGCATCTTTTGGTATCAGAGCAATACCAATGAAAATGTAGAATGATCATATACGTATATAAAAGGTCTCTTAGATCCAAAAAAGCCAAAATCAGGGCATGAAGGAGGGAGACCTTTTTACGGATTTGAAAGCATCATTTTTGTCTTACTTCAGCATGATCGCATTCTTTTAAGGATATCGGTTAAAGGCCTTGCCATGCTAGCGTCACTCTCAATATACTTGCGTGATTAATTAGCACGGGGAATCCATTTATGCACCTCCTATTGGTTCTTAGGAACTGACCAATTATCTGTACATTTGATCAGCCAAGGATATGCTCTCAGACCACGATTCCCAGTGAAACACCCAAGCAAGAGAATCGCCTTAACACCAAATATGCAATTGATGCATTAGCGTGTAGATAATCGGTGCGTATGCACTTGAGCATTGCTCGAAAAAGGTCGATGTAACTATTCGCATCCGTCTTTACGTTCTCCACGCGACCATGGCCAAATATATAATCAAAATAAGTACATGCACAAACTTTATGAGGACGTGACCGTGCATCACAAGGATATTTAGTGCACCAGACAATTAGAAATACCTGGGCTTAACCAGATTCCTCCACAGCACAAAGATCATAGTAAATACTGCTGTAAGCGGAGTACTGCTTACCCGTGTGGTAAATGATTGCGACGAACTCTATACAGTTGCGTGCAAACTGAAATCACAAAGATCACGTCCTCAGGCAATCTCGAAGCAATCATGATTGGTAGATTTGGAGCTGGGACGTGTTGCTAACGATCTCCAGTCAACGATTGACAAATATAAATTCAAGTGGACAGATGGAAGATGAGAACCAAAATTGAAGCAAGGTTACAACTATCAATTGTACCAGGTTAAATATCAGAGAATCTTCGTACGGCGCTATCCACGGATCGCGAATCACAAGGACTACATGCGTAATAAAAACGGGAAGAATCACATGATGATTGCGTAGTCGACATGCGAGGTAAGCCAGTTACGGAAGGGGGGGGGGTATTACACCACGGACGATGCAAATCGCGATTCCATTATTTGGGACACACGATGGAGCGATCGCACAGCAATGTGCAGAGTACGTAAATGGTACAAGCTGCACCACGGATGATACGCTATCACGATCTCGTAGTCTTTAATCGCTAGCACGAGATTAGTGACCCCGACCCCATAATCTGCAATCGCGATCTCACGAAGAAGGGATTGCAAGATATGGTGTGGAGTAAGAATATGTGTATATCGCATTGGATTCTGAGATGTAGATAGAATATGTTATAAGTTTAGAGTTTTGGTTTGGTTAGCATTAAACAGAGCTCAAAATTTTTGCTATAAAAGACACGTGTCCACTTCTCTTCCGGGATGGACATTTGGCCTTTCGACGCAAAAGATAGGGGAGCAAGCTCTGGATCTCGCCCTTTGATATAAGTAATCCAGTTCGGTGAACTTGAATCAAGTTGCAAAATACTATTCCACAGCAGCAGTCACTGAAGAAGGAGTATGATGCTATTATTGTATGTATAAACCCAGTAAAGTATACTTGGGCAACGCGATTGGCCTTTTCTTATGAGCGTCCAGCATTTTCTTATACAATAACATTCACCTTGGATCAATTTTAAGCCAATCACATGCGTGCATCACAATATTGATCTAGCCAAGAAGTGAATTTGGATATGCCTATATAACTATGAGGGGGGACAGGCTAGATCGTACTTAGTACATACGAGCTACACCTAACCGCGTTATTTACAGACAAACACACAGATAAGTACGATTTAAAAAGTTCGATATTTAGCTTGCGCACTGTCACTAATAGCTTCACCCTTCGGGCTTGCAATACATCTTGCATAATTCAATCATGTCATATCCCCAGATTTATTGACTTGGGAATACGAACCCTTAACAAAAATGCAGGGACAAATTAATGCAAAAAGTGCAAAATCGCGAGACGGCTCAAGTGGTCAGAAGTGCAAGCGGGAGTAGATACGCATGTTGGACAAGGCGATCTCAAGAAGATAGATCCGGGCAACTCGAATCGATTCCTCCTAGAACCCGCGATTGCGTAACGTTTTCCACGCGATCACTCTGTGTAGGTAATCTTTGAAGTGGTATTCTCTACTATTGGCTGGTTATGGAGGTCGAAGCTCGACGAGACAGAGGGATGGTCCCGACACGACGGGCACGACCAGCGAGTCTCGACGAGTTAAGACTCAGCGATTCAAGGTTAAAATGTAAGATCCGTCGAGTGAGGCTTGTTGAGTTTATGCTCATCGAGTTAAGTCTCGTCAAGTTAAGCCTCGTCAAGTGAAGGCTCTTCGATTTAAGTCTCGTCGAATTATGACTCTCGAGTTAAGGCTCGTTGATATGAGGCTCGTCGAGGTTAGGCATGTCAAGGTGAGGCTTGTCGATCTAAGGATTGTCGAGGTTAAGCTCGTCGAGTTAATACCCGTTATGTTCACGCTCGTTGAGTTCAGGCTCGTTAAGTTCAGGCTCGCAGACCTATAGACTCGACTAAGGTGCTAGAAGCTCGACAGCTTATTTCACTGGATACTTGTATAGGAGAAGCAGGGGGATAAAAGGAAGCCACACAATTGGCTCCCTCCCAGTATGAAAATAGATACCTAAATACACCGCAGAGAATTTTCCAAGTCCTTGTAATGCGTTTAATCTTCCGATGAGTCCCTGCGTCGGTCAGAGTTTGCCTGCTATGAAGAAGTGATTTCTGCAGTTGTGTGGTGAAGCAGATGGGGAGACTGTGACTGGAAGTCTGAAGGCGAGCACGGAAATGAAAGTTGGAACGTGCACAAGTCAGGCAGATACTGCGAATCAGCCATTTGTGCAGGGGACGATTGTGGTAAAGCTGATTGTATAAAGAAGATCGCTGGGTCTAGTGATCCCAAAAATACGACGGATCGCTGAGAAGGATTGATTGGCTGTTGAGCTGCGTGATACCAAGATCAAAGAGCACAATAACAATATCGGGAATACACAAGGGTGATCAAGATTAGAAATACGATCGGCGATCAAGTGTGATAGCGATCTGGAATGGAGGTCGACGGTCAATGGTGATCGCGATCTGGAAAAATGATCGACTATCGGAATGTGATCGTGATCTAGAATGGTGATCGGCGATCAGTGTTGATCGCGATCAATCCCACCGATCTATATCAAGACCACGATCACCTAACCAGTGTAAGATCTTTGATTTAGACCAAATAATTAATTTGGTTACATAGAAGGGACCGCGATTAGTGACCGCGAGCAGGGACCGCGATCAGAGACCGCGACCAGGGACTGCGATTGGAAGGACCGCGGTCAGGGACGCGATCAGGGATCACGATAGGGAGGGAGGTGATCAAGGATCGTGATCCCACGTAGGCCACCTGATATGGAAGGACTGCAAAAACATTTGGCATGGAGACGACACCTGGCGGTCTTTCCTGGCATAGGGGGTAAACGTATTCATAGGTTTAGTGTTTGGGTTGGTTAACATTAAGAAGAGTTCAGTTCAATTCTAAACGCACATGTGTCGTTCTTCTTCCGGGTAGGATATTTGGCCTCCCGACATCAGAGAACTCCGTCATCAATAGCCGGAATAGTACTCCTGGAACGGTTTGGTGATATTTGCAATGACTCTCACCCCCCCCCCCTCCGGATTGCGATCGGACGCAGGTAACCTTACCGGTTGAAGTACAAGATCGTGAGACGGCTCAAGTAGTCAGAAGGCTCAAATCTCAAGCACCACATTTTTGGCATAAGTCGATTAAGGTTAATTGCGGCGAATCTAGGATAGCGCCAACCATAAACACGCGATCGGATGAGAAATTTCCACCCGATCGACACCAATCTCTACAACGGTCAAGTTTAACATCTAATAGGGTCCTTCTAGAAGAGTGCAACCCGCCCTCCCGACGGGTACACAAGGTGTGGAAGGATCAAGTGCGATCGGAGTACCCCCTCCGTTAATCGATCGTCTGGGCGCCAGTGGAGAGTTGGAAATCGCTTCATAAAATGAGCGAATACCACTCCACCACACTGCCGTCGAACCTCAAGAGGCATATCTCATAATTTTTTTGACTGGAAGCGTGAAGAGTTCAAGTTGGTCCGGGGTGGGAATTACTCGCTTCCGGCGAAAGAAAGAGCCTCGTTGACGACGACCCGGTCAACCCACCGCTAAAGCCTTGTCGAGTGACAAGAGATCGACCCGATAAATGGTACCGCTAAAGCCTTGTCGATTGACAAGCTGGTCAACCCAATATATGGTACCTCTAAATCCTTGTTGAGTGACAAGCCAGTCAAAACAATAGATGGTACTGTTAAAGAATTGTCGATCGACGAACCGGTGCTTTTATAACTAAGGACACAGTAAGGATTCTAGTCGCGTATACTGCGCCCAGTGACCTGTAAACGCGTGAAAGTGCCTACATCCACCCATTGGTGTGAAGTCACAGGATTGAAGGAGCAAAAGCTGCTGAGTTCAGGTATACTTCTGAGCGTGAGAGTGCTTGTAGGTACTCAACAAGACTAAAAGCCGCAACTGAACCCGAAAGGATAAACCGCTAAGGGATTTATCATGACTTACTAGCCCAATTGCGCTGACTTACTGGGCGATTGTTGTGTTGTTATGTTGAGACTGTATTACTACATATTTAATTAACTACTATACCACAGCTCCCACCGCATCTCAAAAATGTTCAAGTTTTCCGTCAATACGAGTCCACCGAGAAGAGTTCAGTCCGCCCTACCGACGGGTAAACAAGATGAAGAAAAAAAGAAGCGCGGAAAGGGAGCACTTCTGCGATAGTCGGTTGTCTGGGTGCCAGTAGGATTTGGGATCACATCACATTTTTTGCGAACCACGCTCCACCACATCCGCATAAAAATTGTTAATACCCATCTACTAAGTCGAGTGCGATGTACATGTATATAGCAGCACCCTGTAATTCTGAAAACAATCTTTTTAGGAACCGGCGTCTGTGCACGAATAGTGGCCGCGGAAAGCTCACTGTAGTAATAAACAGTGTGTTTAAAGTCAAGCTTCAAGATGATGAACCAACACAGCGGTAAAGTATCCTTTTTGGTTATCATGTTTGCGCCGAACGACTGTCGGGAGCTTCATTCTCTGATTTTTATTGCTGTGGAGATTCGTAGCAAGCTAAATGATGATGAAACTAATACTGCTTTCTTTTTTGTATCTAATTGTGCGTCCTCTATTTGTTACGTTACATTCGACTTTCTACAGGTTATAAGCCAAAATCATGCGGCAAAGAGGAGGTGCGCGCGACGGCGCACGTGCAAAAGCAGTCCCTTCTACTGGTCACGAAAGGGGCAGTGAGCATAAAATTATGAAGAGAAGAGCAAGCTAGGTGTTTTCCATGTGGTCAACGATTCCAACATCAATAATGACGATGCTTCGGAACTCCTTGTGTTGATGGGGGGGATAATTGGACGTCTGTACAGTCTCGAGGGGTCACAGAAAAAAGTTACTAGTTGCCAAGGAAGGGCGTGGGTGACATATGGACACACCAGTGACTCCACCTAGACATTCAAGTTTGTTTGTTTCGGCCCTGGAAAGGAACGAGGATGCACATGAATAATTTATAAGGTTTTTGAATGCACCAGTATTTACTCCGAGGTTACCGGTTTAAGGAAATATGTCATTTGGCGCAGGACAATCAGAGTATGCTCGTCGAAATCACACTGTTCGTGCCCAGGTTGCTCCAGGATTTAAAATTCCAGGTATGTTTTCCGAAGGTATAGAACATGGATATGTGCAACACCAAGACCAAATAGTTTTATTGAGCTTATGGACAATAAATTCAAGTACGGTATCTGGATGCAGAACAAAAGAATCTGGGTATTCGACCCTTTTATGTAAGGGAGCTGTACGAAGACCATGGATCCAATTTTCTGGAATGGAGTCGAGGATTCGAGTAACAAATTTCTTAGGCGCAGTCGTCTTGTGGATTTGAGTGTCCAGAAAACGTGGAAGTAAATTTGATTGGTTTGTATGTCTCTGGGAATGCAGAGAGGTACTACAACAGACAAAATGCGATGTGGTGGAGTCAATTACCCACTTTGTAATATGGTATGGATAAAAATATGGAAGGACTCAAGACAAGCATCACGCCGGCCCTGAAGTGTTTTACGCAGCGGGAGGATCCAAAGCGAAGTCGATTAGAAGATTTTATGTATCTGATAGTAATTTCCGAAGTTAATGGAAATGGTGATGAGTGATTGGTTTTGGACAACATTTTGCAGTATTCTTTTGAGGGAATGCGGACAATTCTTTTGTCCAAGGTTGGTAACACGAGAATTGATTGCCTCGTGCAGCATAACGACTCGCCATTTTGCTCGAGCGTATGAGCTGAATCTTGTTCGGGACATAATCTTGGTAGAGAAAGAACCTCATGCAAGAGAAATTGTTACATCTTAGATTGACAACGCAAAGAAACGCGTCGGTGTTACCTGTGCCACGAGGTGGTAAATTTTCAGGAAGGCATTACCAAACGAAAACGTTCGCATGGGACTCAGCCGAATTTGTCATCTGTCGTATATATTTTTTCAAGTACATGTGATGATGTTTCGATTTTGGATGAGTGAAGCCAGCGGACATCTCGTCACCAATGGGTCATCGTTTGACAAACGCTAAAGCTTGTCTAGGAGTTTGTCACTTACGCGATGGAAAACGTCCAAAGCGACAGTTCCATAAAAATATTGAATAGCACACGTTGTGGACCAATGTACTCAAGCGTACCATTTTGCTCATATGAAGAGGCTTTCTAGCTGGTCGGTAATGTTCTTTTGTTTTCGTGTCGAGTAATTAAAGATGTCAAGGAGCTGGTTGGAGCCACAATGTAAATCTTAATTGAAGGGGCAGATGTCCAAGTTTGCTCCGATGTTCAAAATGACAGTTTAATGGATTTCTACAAACGTTTTGGACACTTAAGCTACGTCACTATTACAAAATAAGCTCAAGATCCTTACTGTGATTTTTTGCTTACGGACAGGCGTCGTAAGATTTGTTGCACTTTCTTTTAAGTTAACCAGACCAAGAATAAAGACTCAATGCAAGAATCTGGACAATACCCACCCATTGATAGGGTTGGCGTCAATATTTGTTTAGATGTTAAGGGCTTAATGAATCCAAAGTACCGACTGAATAACCGCTATAATATTAATTTAGTCGATCATAAGAGCTTTTGTTGATGTGTGTTCCTTGCAAGCTCGAAGGAAGCTGCGGCAGAGGTTTGAATATTTTCTGAGATTTTTTGAGAAACAGTTTAATTATCGCGTTCACGTTCTTCCACGGATTCAGAGGAAAAGTACCAGAATGTATACTTCTTCTGCAAGAAGTTGCAAGACAACTCATGAAGAAAGGAACCAAGCCAGCAATAGGAAGGTGAGCGGGTGCTTTGAACCATTATGGATGTGGCTCATTCTATGGTCTTTGCTTCTGGATTGTCACTAAATTTTGTGTTATGCAATTAAATATGCTGCATAAATCTTAAACAAATTTCAATGTCACCGATGAAGATGCTGACAAATTAGACCCCGTCACTCGGTAATTGTCGTATTTGGTCGCCATGTACGGTGTACAGAGAACCAGAAAGAATAATTTTGCCCCACGAGGACACAAAAGGATTACCATGAGCATTGGTGAAGAAACTATAAGGTATCGTGTTTACCTGCCGAAACAGAAAGTGGTCGTTATCGCTCAGCATGTGACAAAACATTGATACAATTAACAAGACCCACAACAGGCAAATTCAAATGCTGCATTTGCAGAATAATCCAGATCTGGAAAAGAATGACTCCGCGTGAGATTAAGTCCACAGAGAAAACAATCCTAGATTTTGAAGAATTGGAGGAGGCGCCGAGTCGCCAAGGAAAAAAGCACAAGATGAAGAAAAGGACACCGTGGACAAGAAAAACGAAGGTTGTGACAAGGTCGGCGATAAAGGCCAATAGATGAAGACATGGTTATGGAACTGAGCATTCGGAAAACAAATATTGCATTGAAAACGCTGTCATAACTCCTAACCTAAGAAACTTTGGTGAAGCTTTGTGTAGCGATTACAAGGAAGGATAGATAAAAGCATTTGTGAAGAAAATCAAGATCTGGAGAGCAATGGAGTTTGGAATATTGTCAGGCTTCAGAAAATGCTCTAGCATTAAACGCAAAGTAGGTTTTCAAGACGAAGTGCGAAGTTAAAGGTGATGTTGAGCGTTTAAAGGCGAGATTGGTAGCCTGTGGAAATGAACACATTTTCGGAGTGAATTTTGGAGTTACAGTTGTAATTGACATGTCCAGCGTTAAACTGATTTTTGATCTAGCAAGAAAAACTGGGTGTGTCAAGGTAAAATGACATTGTATTGGAGCTGAAGAAAGCATTTTATGTGCTGAAGCAATCGGAAAGACTGGAGTAAATTGCTGCACCAGAAGATGGTAGAGATTGGGTTTTAAACTTTACATATAGGTGTGTTTACATTAGATGGAGACATTCTTATCTTTTGAATCTAGGGGTTTACGTGGATGATCTGCTTATTACGGGAACTCAAAAAAGTTCTGTGGATGTATTCTTCAATGATTTAATTTGATATCGGTCAAGGACCTAGTACGTGCTCGTAAGTTTTGTGGTATGCATATCCAATACGACAAAGAAAGTGGTGTACAGTTTAAATCAAGAATTGTGTATTGTAAACATGCTCAAAGACCACGGTCTCGAAATGGGACATAGTGTACGTGTACCCATAACTCAAGAATGGAACAAGATCGATGAAGCAGTTAATGTACTTTAACGATATCCGGAGGAGATGGTGTGGTAACTGTAAAGTCTTTCAATCTCTTGCTGGGAGTTTACTATGGATTTCAAGATGCACCAGACCAGAAATCGTATCTGCAGTGCACAAAGCGTCCAGACGGACCCACAGGCCTACAATGGGAGATTAGCGTTGATAATAAAAAAATGTTGCCAGGTACCTGAATAGCACGAAAAAATTGTGTATTTCTATGATTGGAGGAATAATTTATTTCGACATGTTGCACGTGGTTGGACACAGTGATGCAGAGTTCGCTGTTGACAAGGGTGGCAGGAAGTCTGTCACTGGTATTTTTATCACGATTGATGACTTCCAGTGATCTGGGTATGCAAGAAACAGTCAGTAGCTTTTACTCATACCCGTCTTTCTAATTTGCTATTTGTTTGGCTTTTACCGTCGATTAGCCTAATACTTTATCTCATCTTAAAATTTATTTTTGGAAGAAAGGGATTTGAAACTTTGATCTTTTGTTTTTAAAAACAGAGGCGTTGGACAGACAATGCTACGTTCTAAACAATGAAATAAAACCTATAATATATATTTTTAGATGCAGATACTCGAGCTTATTTTCAGCAGCTACTACGATTATTGCTGTACAAGGTGGAGTATTACTTTCGACCATGGATGACAAATTTACTGCTGCATCTATAATAGTTCGAGAATTATTGGATGTTCTCGAGCTTTTACAAGAGTTAAATGTAAGTTTAAAAAAACGATGCCACTGCGAGTGGATAACCAAGAAGCTCCAAAACACCTCGACGGTGAAAAGACATCTGCAAAGGACAAACATATCGATGTTCGCATCAAATTTGTCGGCGTTTTTACTTAGCGTGGAATTATTACCGGCAATCACGACCGGATCGTTTAGTATTTTGCTATGTTCCTATCTCTTCTCACTGCACAGCTTCATGCGTTCATTTGCACGGCGCGCTGCCTCTACCTATGATCTTTATCGCGGCGAGGAGCACCTGCGCTCAGCATTTTGACGCGGGGTGTCCAAGTTCCAGGTGTCTCGCTGCTGCCGCATCTGCATCATGATGTATTCTACCAGATTGCTGGTCCTCTAGTAGGGACGTCGTAAGGGCTTGTTGAGGCCCCCCAAATCTCGATCGGTGCGGAATCGACTTCTTGCAGCGCTTTTACCGATATCAAGTAAATTTGGCATGTGTAACGCCAGACGGCCTTCTATATCTGCACTTCGATCCCGTGTAATAGTTCTGCGACAGCGTCAGACAACGTCCTTATTCCATCAAGATCCGTCTTTGTGCGTCGCGCTCCCGATGGATTCGCGGTCGCTGTCCTTCATCATATCAAGGAGAGACCCATTCTATTGAGTTGGGCTTATGGAACGTATTCCGGCAGTGTTGACGTAATACCTGTCATCACGCAAGAAGCCACGTAATTAGCATCGAATGTAACTTAAGAAGATCATTATGTTGGTATGCGTAATTTTTTCTTGGACCGTCGTTCAGTGTTCTGAGGCACCACAGCGGCTCGCGAGAGCTCTCTCTTTAGAAGGTATGTTGCTCCCGGTGTGACGCGTGTCGTGGGATTCGTATATTAAGGTGTGAATGTACCGTCTGTAAAATTACGAAGTGTGGCAGTTCTGTGATAACTAACAAAATCTGTAAAGACGATTTTGTCGCCTCTACAGGTTTTGTGAGGGCCCACAAACACCATTTGTGAAGGGTTCACAGACGGTGTTTGTGAAATCTCACAAATTGGGGTTTTGGTGGCCTTCCACTCACTCAAAGGATAACGCAATGAATGGTGACCAGATATTTCAATAAATGTTTTTAGTGATATATAGTTAAAAGTAGATTATTTAGGACTTATAATAACAGGAGATTAACTATACTAAAATCAGTTATACCTTTTGGCCTTATTAAGTACCCTTAATTTGTATTAAAACTTTTCTCTGCAAGTACGTGTACGTAAAGTTCTGAGGTAACTCCCTACTCTGTGTTCAGATTGAGTAGTTCGTACTTTAACAGCACAAGTGCTTGGTGCCCCGTTATATACGCAGTAAAAATATTATAGGATCGTCTGTGGGCCACCCAGGTTTACAACTAGCACACTTGCCAACCAGGCGGACTGAATTCGCACTCTGTGACAATGGTTAGCTACGGCATCCCGGATTGAACCCCTGTAGAATTACATTTACAACCTGGAATGTCATAGTCGTTCTATCGATATTGTTTACTACACCCATATGAGCTGAGCGACACATTGAATTTCGAAACTCATTATTTATATATCAGCGCTTGACATCAACGAGACACACTAATTTAGAACAGTGATAAGTTAAACTGGAATCATAAGTTTTAACGATAAAACACAACAGTTGTTGATGTGGTGTATGAAATTTTGAAAGTGGTATTCTCTACTATTGGCTGATTATACAGTTTGGAACTCGCGAGACAGGGATGGACCCGACACGAGGGCACGACCAGCGAGTCTCGCTGAGTTAAGCCTCAGCGATTCAATGGTAAAACGAGGTAAGGCTCATCGAGTGGAAATCTTCGAGTTAAGAATCGTCGAGTTAAGGCTCATCGAGTTAAGGTCCGTCGGGTTAAGGTTCATCAAGTTAAGAATAGTCGAGATAATACTCGTCGTGTTAAGGCTCGTCGAGTTAAGACTCGAAGTGTCAAGACTCGACTACATAAAGACTCGTCGAAGCTCCTAGAAGCTCTACGCCTTATTTCACTAGGTATCTGTATAGGAGAATCAGGCGATGAATGGGAGCCACGCAATTGGCTCCCTCCCAGTAGAAAAAGAATAATTGAGTACAGAGCATAATTTTTCCAAAAAGTCAAGACACGTGTACACTGTTCGATTAAGGAGGGTCCCTGCGTGGGTTAGTTTGTGTCTGCCGTCGAACCTCGAGAGGCATAAATTGTAGAGGTTTTACTGTAAGCGCCAAGAGTTCAAGTTGGTCCGGATGGTCAATATTCGCTTACAGCGAAATAAAGAGCCTCGTCGACGACGAGTCGGTCAACCCAAAGATGGTACTGCTAAAGCCTTGTCGATTGAAAATCCGGTCGAATCAAGAGATGGTACCGCTAAAGCTTGTCAAGTTACAAGGCGGTCAACACAGTAGATGGTACATCCAAATCCTTGTCAAGTGACAAGCCGGTCAACCCAATAGATGGTACCGCAAAAGACTCGTCGAGCGACGACCCAGTGGGTCGTTAGCCAAGGACACCGTTAGTCTTCTTGTCGGGCGTATACTGTGCCCGGTGACCTGTAAACGCGTGAAAACGCCGACATCCACCCATTGGTGTGAAGTCAGAGGAGTGTGAAATTTAGAAGATGCTGAGTTCAGGAAGTCTTCAGGAGAAATTGGTTGCGAGGAATCGGCTTGGCGATAGTCACAACTGAACCCGAACGAGCAAGCCATGAAGGGATTTTATCCCAACATACTAGACTATTTCGCCGACCTAACTTGGTGATTGTTGTTAACGCGCGTTGAGGCTACATTAATAAAGATCTGACTACATACTACACTTCACTCGTTGATGAACTCCCTTGCCAGTTTAGTGTCTGCTTTACAGGTATAGAGCTGTATCAACTCCTGTATAATCTATCGCCTCTATGCACTATAGTATTATGAGACAGTACCTGTTCTATATAATGGTGACTTTGATGATGATGAATTTACTAATAAGCGGGATGGGAATGATGAAAATATCGGTGGCGATGATGAAGAGCTTCCAGTATCGATACTAGGCCTAAGAATTTCCAGATATATAAATGAGGACACTATTTGGAAGAGGCAGTAGTAGAGCAAATGTAACGGGGTTACACAACTGGTTATGATAACCTGGTACATTGGTGTTGTACACAGAAACAGAGATCAGTATCACTGATAAGGCATACTTTTGTATCACATACGCTAAGCGATAATACCGTACCCTATCGGTTATGGTTAGAGGATATCTATCGTCATAGGGTCTTCACAGAGGCGACGTAGTTCTGGTGTGGTACACAAGAAGAACTACGATGAGGACTATTCGATTAGGTAGCATAGTTTTAAGGTTAAAGACGTAAGTAAGGTTTATTATCGCTATAAATCAGTAAATATATTCAGTTACCCTTTTGATCAGTTTTAGACACGTGTCTTTTTAAGACGTCTCTGGTCGTAAGAGTTAAGTGCCTGAGTTAAGGCTAAGTACTCTTGGGCATTAGTGCCACGTGATTCCTTGGAGTCGTAGTCCCCTGATCCAGGACTAGAATCTTAAGAGCTTATACATACACTTAGAGTTAAGTCTCACTAAGTCTGTAAGACTTGAGACCCTTTAAGTTAATACCCGTTTAGTTTAATATACTAAGAGACTCTACGAGTCTAGAAGTCTTCCTCTGACAAAGGATTAAGGGTAGCTCCGCTACAGCAAAGGCATCGACAGTTCCTCGTCCTTTACCTTCATCGTCACCAATTTACTTCCTACATGCTAAGAAATGTTCGTGCTGGTGTTTTCTCCTGTTCTTCGTCTTCGCCCCTCTCGTTTACGATTACTACTCAGTCCAGTCCTATCTCAAAGAATCTATTTTAATCTTTTTTCATTCTCCGCCGTTTGTATCGTTTTGCTCTATAATGACCACCATCGGCCCACTAAAGTGAGACAAGAGATGAAGCCTGCACAATACTGTGTTTCTTAATGAAGAAGAGCGCTCGCAACTAATGGCGTCATGACGTGTGAGTAGCAGACCTCTCTATTCTAATTCGCATCATCATGACTCACTAAAATGAGAAAATACTTGTGTAAGCGAGGAGGAGCGACTTGGTATCGTTATCATCATCGTCGGTTTGATTATCTAGCTATACCTTATAGTTCTTACCATTGTTTATACTAACCTGCATCCATTGTCAATGATTTAAAGCTTTTTGTACAGATTCCTAGCCACTCGTTACAATATATGCTTGCCATTATTAAGGGCTCTATCCTATGATTGCTAATGCTTCCTTGGCATTGTTCAGAAACCGTTTCCATACACCGGTTTACAAATTATGGTCGGACCTGAAAATTATACTTAGTCAGGGTGGGTGGACATCATATTATTTGATGCGGGAATTCGTTATTTTTTATTCAGACGACGCATTATACTCCAGACACATTAATCACATTCACTTTAAGGCTGTTTTCACTTCCGACTTCGCTATCCGTTACTTGAACAATTGACAGCATCAGTAGACCGATCGATTGACATCTTCGCTTGACCTCGGTAGGTCAAACAAATCCTTGCTGGGTATTTTGCTCTTTATATGTGAAGTGCTCACTTTGTTGTGGAGTCATTGCACGGAGATATCGTCCGTTCATATAAGCAAGAGTATCACGGACTGCAAACACCTGAATCAACAGTATTTGCGAGCACTTTTGCTAATGAAGGATACAGTCAACAATGTAAAAAAGATGAGATTTGTGAATGCTTGTTTATCACCTGAGCATTGACCAGCATCGTTTGCTTCCTCTTTTCTGGATATGGGATAGAGAACATCGGCTAGATTAACTCGGTGAGTGGAATGTAGTACTTATTACCCCACAAGATCCCAAAGGTTTAGTTTGCTGATGAGTAAGGGTGGAGTTGTGGCACTCCTGATCAGTTCGAAAATACGGGCGATGGAAACAATCTTGCTGCACCGACCGAAAGGATCCTATACCACCTCAACGATGCCTTGCTGAGGAGATGATATGCATATAAGCTATGTTATATTCCTTTTGTTGTGTACTTTACAGGAGTCTGGATAGAGCTGAGCTGGTGGGTCATCAAATAATAGGCTCGAAAGCGTGCGCGCGACATGGACGCATGAAACTCGGTAAATTAGATCGGTCCATTAAAGAAACATTGATCAACAGGTGAGCAAAAGTATATAATCTTCACTACATTACGTCTCACGATATGTGTTTTTTCTAGTTTGTGTCCTACTCATGAGTATGAGATATCCCGGGCAAGAATCTTCTCAAAAATGACAAGCCAAAATGAATACCAGAGGAAAAGCGAGGTCTTGCGCATCTACTATCTCACACGATTTCTCATTGTAGTGATAACATATGCTGGAGTCGTAAAAGACGGCATCATCTCTGGCTGGCTGACAGATCTATCGTTTGCTTATATTGTCAGACAGCTTTTTCAAACAACACTTTGTAAAAGCCAGCACACCCATTTTAACGGATTCGCCGTCAAAAACTCTAGCAGAATTTCGCAGATCTCTGCTGAATGGTAACGATGATCATCGGTGCTACTTCAATGGCCAGAAGTAGAGTATTTATTGCGAACGGCATCCCGATGACTAAAGCTGAAGTACCGTCTGCTTGCGCTGTCGTTGGTCAACAGCCAACACAAACTACAATCCACAGACTACAGCCTTGACTGAATTCAACAATATTTTACAAAAGGGAGACTGCAAGCTGGTTATCGTACCTGGACCTTGGCAATACCTGGCACGAACACTACAAATTCAGGGCAGATACTCTTCGTTGCGGATACATCTCGCAAAAGCAGGAGCAACAGCGCATCAACTGGAGCGTTGCAATTATGAGGCGAGGGATCAAGCGTCCAGAATGTTGCCGCGCAGTCCAGCCATGTGTTGGAAGCGTATCAACAATTCGTGAATCCAGCTGATTGATCATGATGTCTTCAGTTGGACTGCTTGTATAAAACGGATCGAGGCTAATCTTGGCCAGGCGACATTCTCCGAAAATAGGCATAAATCGTCTTCCACGAGGGCCGGATGGCGAGGATCATTATAAACCAGATGTGCAAGCGCCATCACAGTAGACTTCTTAGGCTCAGAAACAACAACCCATGGGGCCAACGGTCGCTTATATGGTGGCAGCAGAATCAATTAGCACGGGCTAGCGTTCCGAATCCCTGCGGAAACATGACTCCAATAGCCGGGCCAGCTTGGTTCGTTTAGTAAAAGTGTAACAAGCAAATCCACGTGCAATAGTCCAGCATCCTAGCCCTCGGATTAAGACTATTCCATATCATTGTCTGGCCAAAGACAGAGTGCTCACTGCACTTACGAGAACGAACGAAACTGTCACCAGACGTCATCTGCCGTATCAATCTCAGGCTCTGGGCCACTCCAGTCCGTATCGTGACCAAAGATATTCAGAAGTCAGGAATTGAGTGTTTAACAACTTGATGGACAACCTCATCTGGAGATCACGGTAGTAATGTGCGTTCAGCCGAAAGCAAGGTCCATTTAATCAAAATGATGGATTGACTGTATATCGAAATATCGCGCAGACTAAGTGTCCATCGATGAGCTCCATCTCGACCTAGCTTTCTCGAGGTCGTTGCCATCGTCATCTGGGGGCCCAGCCGGTGTCTCAAGATGGCCGGTCGTGCTATTAGTATCAGAAAAAAGTCTTGACATCTTAAAGTTGCCAGGGCTCTTGTTATTGTTGCACTCGTGTCATGCTGCAAGACCTGACTTGCATCCTGTCGCCAACATTTTTGATCGTTTCAGGCTCTATATGCTGCTATAGGCACCAACAATGTCGTCTTTACAAAGTAAACACATTACATCCGAGTTGGCCGTACGTGCCTCCCTCTGCTAGTGAGCTCTCTAAGCTTTTCGATAGGCATATGTCAATTGTGCAGATCTCGGTTGCGTGGAACAGGGCCATCTTGGTGGGTACAACCCTAATGCCACAATTTCTGATCTCACCCGAGTGCTGCCAAACATTGTTTACAACGCGCTTCAGTTCTTTAATCATCATGGTTTGCTTCTGCCTCCGTGCTACGCGCAAATACCATGATCTCTTCTTCACCACGACACTTTATGCCGTGTGCTGCTAGCTTTCAGTGACAATAAGTGACAAGTGTGACGTTGCCCACCAGCTCCTGTCTGGAGATTAGGTACCCCACCAGCCCACTTCGATGCAAATAAGACCAACGCGCCGTTACAATGCTACCCGCATCACCTTCTTTCAACAAACATTTCTGTACATCCCTTTTCTCCATCTAGTGTCACCATTCAAGAAATAGGGCCAGCCTTTCATCTTGTCCAGCATAAGGTAGCTCTCCGACCGTATTGAATTGCAGCCAACATGCTTACTATTGCTGGGATGTTTTCTTGTGAGGCTTGGGCGATGGCGCCAGGTTCACGACATAGAAGAGCTTTTCAGACATACGATACGAACGTTTGTCGCCGTCATCATACACCACAAAGTGTTCATACGTGTCCTCGTTAAATTGTTGGACATTCCCTTCGTACCACTTGTCCTTGGCCCATTTTACACGGACTCGCTTGCCGACAAGCCGGTGTGGGTTGTCGTCACTGTCGTAAAAGGTCTCCACAACAGCCTCAGGATTTAAAATGCTGCGAATGCGTGGAAGCAATTTCGTGGTCAAGCGGTCAATAGCCTTAATGAGCCCAGCACTTGTTACGCTAACGTTTACCCACGATGAGGTACTGTTGGGTTTCACTAAAACACTGTTGTGCTGCTGCAGACAACCGTCAGCACCGCGATGGGACTCCAGCCATTGCTCCATCCACTCACAACTCTGGCGATTTTCCCTCAGCCACTGGGTTACGCCGCTGTGGCGTTTCGCGAGTCTCGTGAGCATATCGAGTGACGTTTCGGTGGCCTTAAAGTACCGCTGTTGCGACGTCATTACGGCAACGAGCTTGGCGAGGCTGTCCGTCAGACGCTTTACTGCAAGCGAATCTCGAATCTTTAGGAGCGAGTTTAGCGTACGAAAGTATGGCTTGACGTCGTGATGGTCCTCTACTTCAATGCCATGCACTATCGTTTTCACGAATTCAGCTGTGATACGTCGACTTTCCCAACATAAATGAGTCACAATCTGCTCAAGCGGCTTCGTCTCCTTTGTATAGTGATTCGCGCGCTGCGTAAGCAGGGTAATAAAGCGTTCATTGAGAAGGACGCTATGGTCTGCCGGTGTGAGACCCACATGGTCATGAGCCATGCTGGACGGAAGGACAAGCGGGTGCTCGTCATCCGCTTCGACATCCATTGCAGGAGGTAAGCTACAACGAATGAGTACGGACAACAGCTTTAAAATCGTGACATTGAGGTCGATGCGCTTCAAAATTTGGCTTGGCTTGTGCTTTTTCAGTTGTCGTTGGAGTAGTGGTTGTGAACTTCCCATTCCCGTAAGCAGTGCCACGATCGCACCAACAACGCTATTCACGACGAGAAAAGATCCTTCGTTGCGTCCCGTCTGGACGAAGTCGTACATTACGAGAAAATACTGGCGATGGTTAGGATTTGGAACTGTGAGCAACGCGGGCATCAACTGGATCAGGAAGAACATAAACTCGAACGACGCAGGAAGTTGCTTCTTTCCACTAACGCGAGGAGCTCGAAGCTCTTCGTCAACCTCTTCTTCGAACTCCATGTTTGACGTGGTGGCAATGGCTTCTGATACCACATTAGCCATCAATTCACGAACTTCGCAATGTTCATTGAAGACGAGCAGCTCGAGAAGCAGCGACTCGTTCGCCTCCATGGTTGATAGGAACCAGCGACAGCCAGCAATATCAGTGTGATAAAGTGCCTGGAGAATAGGGCGCCATTCTAGCACCTTGGTCACGTCACCACCTTGCCACAATGTGCCAAATACAAACCTCGTTGCCACCTGTAGGGCCTCAAGCTGCGCTTCTGCTGGCTCGAAGCACGGCATCACCGCTACTGTCGCGGAGTTATCCAGCCCAACGAGGCAAGATCGTAAAAGGTTGTACGTAAACTTTAGGCATTTTGTGTCGTACAGATACCTTTTACGCCAAAACAAGCGGTTTTCCGTCGCAACAAGTTTTCGAATAGGCTCTGGTGCAATAATGGAAGCCACACTGCGCATATGTGCTAGCTTTGCAGATGCCCTCCTCTTTAGGCGAACGCAAAACGCTGTCACAAATACAGCACTTGAGAAGCTGATACAGGCAACGTCGTTTTTGCTGATGGCACGCAGATCAGGAGGCACTCGAGCGTAGAACAGCATGAAACTGCTCCGGTTTTTCATCTTCGCTGGCAGCGTGGAAGCTTCTTCTGGTGATATAGATTTACTGTTCATTGTATCACGCGTTGGTTCTTCACCACCGAAACACTCGTCCGGAATTTGCAATGGATCGAACGGGGTCACCACTGTATCGTTAAACTCGTACCACTGGCTCTTGTCACGTGGCACTTGCTGGTCTCGCAAAAATGAATAGTAGTGTCCCGAGAGAGCCGTACCAAGATGCACAACCGTTCCGACGAGCTCATATTGAGAGTACTCTGGAGCAGTCGTTCGTCTGTCATTCATGCTGTCCGAGCGCGTACTCAGCCGTATCTTGTGGCTGGTGGTGCCATCGTCTCCAGATGAAGCCAATGCTTTCCTCTTCTCTTGCTGACCTTCTTTTGTGTACGGGTACATATCCAGTTCGGTGGGGAACTCAAAACGGTCGTGAAGTTTGGTTTGCTGCATTTTTTCGAAGTCGAACTCAAAGCGTTTAAGATGGATGATCAAGTACGAAGGCAGCTTCGAAATGGAGATTCGCTTGTGCGTCTCTAGTGTCACTTTTGCGTCATGTCCACCGTAACTTTCTGTTTCGCCATCAATTTTTGAGTCACTGCCTGTTTCCCAAGTATAACTAACCTTATCGCCTTCGACCCACCCATTCAGCGACTCCTTCAAGTTTTTGCGGTCGCGAACTGGTACAGAAATAAAGTGAAAAGGCTCACAGCGCTCGCTGTATCGGCCCCCTTCAGCAATGAGCTCGTTACTGAACTCACCTCCAAAAAATGTGTTCAAAATATTCTCATCGCCTGTGTAGTGACCACCCGTTCCGGCACTGATGCCGTTCATCTCTGACTCAATCTGCTGAAAAAAAGACGTGAGGAACTCACTAGCGTCCTGCTGGACGTTCACATCCACACTTTCACCATCCCATGTCTTCATTGCGCAAATGAATGGTAGCGGGTTGTAGTAGGGTTTGGCACTGCCCTCCAGATGAGCGAATAATGACTGCAGCTCATACGTCAAACTTGCCACGTCCGATTTAGTACTGCTTGATTGGAGCCGCAAGATGTGGTGACGAAAGCGCGGCATCATAAAAAAGCTTTGTATCGTCGAGTTTAGATAGCAAGTACATCCAAGGTTCTTCAGCCCCACAAACTTTTTTCGCTGAAGTGACCGATCTTTGGACACCTTTGAGCTCTTCTTTTTTGACATTGAAGCTGCCAAGGTTTTGGTGCGGGCACCTGAAGGGCGTTCAAGTGTGTGCTGGTTTGCTATTTGCGTCAACAAAAAGCGCAGGCCACCAGTGTTGTCAATCGAAAGCTCCCTCAATAGGTCAAATGCAACCTCGCGGCATGTGTCGCTACGGCACTTGGGCTGCTCAAGATAGTAATGTGATGTAGGTGACGCCTGAATATCAGCATCGTCCTTGTAAACTCTGCCGATTTCAGTCTCAACCTTCGTTTGCTTGTCGGAAGATGAAAACAAACACTCATGAAAAAGCTCGTTTATAATCCCTTCCTCTTCATGAAGGGTTTGTGCAATAACTCCACGTAAACTGCGACCGTCACATGGTGCATCAAGAACATCACCTGCTAGCACCACCGGGATACGCTTTACGATAGCAAGCATAGTAGACAATTGTCCTTCTAAAAGCACATCGGGAGAAGGAGGAGGAACGAGACTACTCGGTGTAGGTCCAGCTGATGTCCTGCATTCCTTTTCTTCCACGCTACTTCTTCGAGCCGAAAGAAACGTAGAACCAGGCGACCTAGCATGCACGTCGTCGGTTATTCTAAACGTCTTAATTCGACGGCACAAAGTTCGGCAAGAATCGAGTATCGCGAACTCGGTCAAATTCTCTGCATTTGTTACGAGTAGCGCGAACACATTGTAGTACTCCTCGTCGTGTACTGCCCCAACATATCCACCCAATAGACGCAAGAAATAGTTGCAATATGCCGTACGATCTTCTTTATTCTCGTTTGTAGTGGTCGATAGGATAGTAATCGCGTTGGCAGCTTCTTGCCGAACAGGCTGAAGGCGGCTCTCCACCAAACAGCGAAGTATAACATCGCCATGCCCTGGACAGCTTGTCAGCAGTGCTAATGCACCTTGCGTAGTCATCAGCGCACATGTTGCGATACAGGAAAGTAAACGGGTCATTAAATGGGCATCTTCCGGAATATTGTTGATATTGTTCCGGTCTTCAACCTGCGGGCGATCGTACACAGTTAGTAAAAGAGGCTGTGCTACGTCGAGCCGATCTTCTCCTGCCGTTAAAAGTTGCAGTTGTGATGACGCGCTTGTTTGAGAAAGCATGGTGACCGGATCAGTTTCGCTGGGTTCTTCGTGAATACTCTGAAGATTGATCAGCATTCCCAAAAGATGACGATTTAATTGTTGAAGATTCGTCTCAGAAGTTATACCGCCATCTTTCGCCAACTTAGATTCTACTAGCACAAAATGGCGCAGCAGCAACAACAGTTTAGACAGGCACATGACAGAAAGTGTTCTTTGTGCAAGCAGCTGGCATGGGCTGGACAACAAAACAAACTTTTCGAGTTGTGCCAGACCGCCAAGCTCCAGAAAGGATGCACTCCATGTATTGATTGCGCCAATCCCCCCATCGACTCTACTCATGTTATCGTTGTCTATGTGGATGGAGTCGTTACCGTCGGCATTTTCGTTCTCATCGGCCGGACGCCCATCACCACATAGCGCAAACTTTTCCACTAATTCAAGTTGATACAACAACTTTCCAGGACACGTTAAATCCAACACCATATCCCAACTGAACGAGCCCAATGTCCCGCGAATGGAGCCATCAATTGCTAGCATGCCGGTCAATAAGCGCATTTGCTTTTCCATATCCTCATTTGGTGTGAGCAGCCTAAGTACCTTCCAGGCTTCCTCAGCAATTCCATTACTGTAGGACAGCAAATTAAACATGAGTGCTACCCAGATATCATTCCCTGAAATCTCCAATCTGATCGCATGCCAATCGCTCTCTGAACTGCTAATATTTCCAGCAGCGGCAACCCCAGCTGCCCCGTGGAAGTCCACGACGCTACGACTGGTGTGGCCGCTCGTATCACTTTCCACTTTTGACAGCAAAATTGCCTCAACATAATTCGTGTACTTGGACGTCATATGGGGTGTACCTGTTGATGTTTGCGTTTGCGACCGCCTTGGCGATAATCGTGACGACACAGATGACGGACCAAATACACGCGCTTTCTCAAGCGTAAATTTTCCGTGCCCTTGCGCTGTTAGTTTGGTCTTCGCGGAATTCACAATGCGAACTCGGTCAGCTGGATGACCTGTGTCATTGGCGATTCGATCACGTAGCTCTGACACGAGGGACGTCCGTCTCACGTAGTATTGAAAAGGTGCTGCAACTCGACCACCTTGTGTCCGAATGTAGACCGTTATCCCTTCCGGTCCAGAAAGCCCTCCATTATCTTGAGGCTGTACAACGGATTGATAAAGAAACGTACTTAGCAGCACTAGTAGACGAAAAATTTCGCGTGTCTTCGACTCGTGAACAGTGCTCTCAACCGTCTCCTTTAGTCTGCTAAGACACCTTGTTACAAAATCTGTCCACACCTCGCGCCGGACGAGTTTTGAGCCGACGTGAAGCTGTAGATAAATTAAATAGTTGGTTGCCTGCTGGCTCACAACATCATTCTCTGCGAACAGCGCCACGTCATACAACGTCTCAAGACCTTGCAAGTCCAGCGCTTCCACGACAAACGGACCAGTCTCCACCTTGTCGTTTGACACACTTCGCAATGGAGCGCTTCCAGCTACACTGATGGAAACCATTCGCCTCGCGCTTGTGTTAACAAACCGAAAAAGCCGCTCTAACACCCAAAACGACTCCTTGCTCATAGTCCGCAAGTCCAACCGAATTTGAGCGTCATTTCCAACAGTGCTGGCAGATTGTGGCTCAATCAACGACTGGAATATTTCACATACTACGGCCCCGGAAAACCCCGTGTGTCCCGAGTAGGCTCGATGGACGAAATTGTTTGGGTCGGGGATAACTGTCGTCAGCCACGCAAAAAATACGTCTCGCTCCTCAGCTGTGTTGCTGGGGCAATTAAAACAAGTCCATAGCTGGCATACAGCGTCATAAGGCAACTTAAGATCGGACCTGGTCACAATGTACCCTAGAAACGCCAAGCGCTTTTTTAAAGCTGCGACGCGAGCTTTGGCGTGAATTGCATCGATTGAACGCGACGCGGCGGCGTAATCTTTGATCGCCTCGACGACAACTGACACAATGTTGTGCATACTATCCAATTCTTTGAGAAGTTCGCCGGGTGTCGTGGGAGAAGTGTTCATTCTTGTCAGCGCCAATGTTGAAGCCGCAAGCGAAGATGTACTTCCCCCGTACCCATTCACAATGCGGTAGATCAAGCTCATGCATGTCTCCACCAGTGTGCCAGATTTAATGTTCTTGGCGCACTTGCGGAGGTAGTCGCTCAACAGCTGTTGGTGCTCTTTTCCCGACGCAAATGATGATGCTCCAACAGAAATCCATAGCCTTTGCACGTGATTCAATGAGTCAGCTAAAGCAGTCTCCACTTCACTGCGCATCGAACCACGCAGCCCGAAACTAATGGTCGTCCCTTCTTCGTTCGGTACATCGGTTTGGAGGAGTGCATTCCAGTACAGCATGCAACACAAGCTCACTACCTTGTTCAAAACCTCAACATCTTTTTGAGCGCAAACACTGAGCTGTTTTAATCCGGACGCAGCACTAACCAGGGACGTCAATGTCATCTTGAGGCTGCCCGTCTCCATGTCTACTATAAGCTTAGAAGCAATCATGATAACACGCTTGATGAAATTCACAATAAGCTCGTCATAGTCACTTGTAGGTACTTGAGTCAGAAGCATCATGACGACGTCAATCAAATCAGCTGACAAAACACTGCAAAGCGATATCAAGATATTGAAGACCGTCTTTCTGCCTGAGCGCAGTTGACTGAGCGCTGTTTTCCACATCAACACAATGTGCTGCTCCGTCAAAAGGCCATGAGCCGCTACGAAGCCAAATATCTTTTCGGAGCGCTTGAGAATTTCCAAATGAGCTCCACCTTGAAGAGAGTACTTGGCACAGCTTTGACGGTCGCCTAAAATCACCTCTAAAATGTCAGACGCCACCAACCACTCTGCAATGTATGTCGTCCGCAGCCATTTCGTCATGGGCTGGTCGCCAAAAGTTGAAGCTTGTAAAGACGGCGTTGTACTCAAAGTAGTCGTGCTGATGGACGTCGCTGTACTTATCGATGACGATGTTCGCATCGAAGTTGAGCTTGATTTTTTCTGTAGCGTATCCTTTCGTTGAGCCATTAAAATCAAATCATTGGTACGCGATATACCTAGGAGACGCTGTGATAAGTACGGACAACAAATGAGCTTTTTTGATAGATCCAGATGAAAGGTCTCGATTGCTTCGGTAAATTCCACGTCACACGACGGAGCCAAATGAGAAACGGCATCAGTTTCATCGGTCACAGCTCCAGAAGAGTCGCCAAGCAAAAGCCCATCACGGCAAAGCAAATCGAGCACACCGACGATTTGGTCAATGAGTCCGCTGTCATCTTTCAGCTCTTCACCACTCATACGGCGCAACCGTGAGAACGTCGCGTTTAGAAAGTCCCGGACAAAATCTCCAGTCTGAGCTTCTATTGTCGAGCGACGACGAACTGGTGAGCGACGTTTTTGCTGCGTAAGGCAAGGTTTTGCCCACTTGAGAATCGTGCAATAGAGCAATACTTCAGTCAAGGCAACTTCTGTACCCTCAAGGCGGTCGAGAATCAACTGGAATCCTCCTGCTTGCACAAACAAGTCGACGTTGTCAACGAAGTGAAGCGATCGACACGGATGGCAAGCCGGGAGTGCTGTCAGTGCATCTGAGCTCACTAGGTATGACGTATACACCAGACGTTGGTATTTTGCCGCCGTGTAGCTTCCAGGATACTTGCTATAGAAAAACATACACGAACTGTGTCCGTTGAGGATCATTCGCAAGATCGACAGCATGTACACCATAACACTGCCCGCATCTTTGCCAAGCATACACGCCACAACATTCTTAAGTACGTGCTGGTAGAATGCATTCATCTCGTCAGCAAGATCACTCGACCGAAGCGTACTCAGCAGTGACTTTTCAATAAACGGGATAAGTAATCGCGGCAGATACGACTGCTGCTTGTCGCGGTCGTAAAAGTACTTGTCAAACTGTTCCCGAGCGTGGTGCAAGTCCTTCATATTGGCATTCCACAAAATTCCTTGCTTGCGCGGCAACGGGTACGCTGGTGACATGTACACATTTGTGTGCTTACCTAGCTTATCGACGCGATTCGCACAGGTTAAACGCGATAAAAACTCGTCGCGTCCTTTCCTCCACGTCGGGATGTGCACACGAATTTCTGATGCTGTTTGGTGCACAATCTGCGCCACGCTCCACTTGTTGGAAGACAAGTCCTTGACATCGATCCACTCGCCTACTTTCCGGTTTAGGATCGACCACTTGGAGTCGGAAAAGTCTTCAATTGCCAATCGGCGGAAACACAAATACGTCCGTAGCTCATCTACACCAAATAATCACGACACCACAACCCAATCGTTAGCATCCCTACACTCATCTTACATCATTTCAACTACAAAAAAAAACACAAATGGCAGGTAGACGACAAAAAAATACACACACAAAAAAGAGAGAAAGTCGACGACAACGTAACGTACCGCGTCCGTCTTCAGCGTTCACGAGCGGCTCATTAAGTGCTTCAAAGCCTTCCGGCAGGTCCTCGAGATGCCGCACGACGCGAATCTCCTTCAACGGCATGAGCTGCTGCTTTGTTCGGGTTGACGGCGACGTCGGGGCCTTGAATTGTGTCACCTGGAACCATAGATAACGTCTGTTCGTCCGGTCAATCGACTTGTCCAGCTTAATCCAGTTGTCTCCCTCCTGCTCCGTGCCAATACGTAGCTGCATGATGGCGAAGTGCGAATCAGAATCCGAATCAGAAGTCGCGGCCATTGGAGGACGCGGCGACGAGAGTTTGTACCAGAGATAAGTGTGGGGCGAGACCTCGGCAGCTGTGCTCTCGGCCGTCGTGACACGGTGAAAGCCTCCGCCGGCCGCCAGCGCGTTGCCATACGTCACCTCTAATCCGCTGATAAACTCGCACCACATTCTCAAGCAAATTATGCGCCTCTCCCCCCTTGTCTTCTCGTGCGGAATCAGATGCCGATGCGCAATCCCATGGAAATAAGAACCGACGTAGGGAAGATCTGATTGGCTGAAGGCTGAAACGGGCAAGTGGGTAGGGATATACGAGTATGGCACACCATGAAGTAACGCTTGACAAGACGATCACAATAACGAATTAGGGTCCCTTATTTTCCTGATGTCAGAGTGCATGCTGTCGTTACCCATTCATGAAAACACGATCTACTAGGCACTTACTTGCTTAGTCCCACAGCGGCAGTATCGAGTGCACGCCGCAAAACCAGCGATCGCACTTGTACATTGCCTCGTGGTCAATTCGATTCCGGCATTCGTGCTCATCTGGAAGCGCCTTCGATGGACAGGGACTCGTGAGGTGCACCATTGGTGGGGTCGAATACGAGATCACGCCTTCCGTCATAAACAGGTTTAGCGCCTGCACGCGGTTGGTCACGAGATGGTGCTCCCGAACGTACTCCATGCCGGTGCGACGAATCCGGTCGATCTCGGGCCAGTTGCTCTGGTCACTCACCCACCAGATGATTGCTTCCGGGTCCTGACGATCGAAACCCACATAATGCTCGCCTTCGTTCATTCCCAATGCAGCAAGCAGTGGTGCGGTATCGCGGTTTACAGCCAGTAGTGCTCCTGTTGAAGGAATCTCAAAAATCTTGGCAATGACATACTGGAATATCAGAGTCGTGGTGATGGCAGTGCGGTACGAACGCAAATAGGACGCATAGATAGCAGATTGATTGTCGCTGACGTGATAACCCGAGTGCGGGTACAAGTCCATGAGGTCCTGGTGGTTTTGCTGGTACATGCCGATCCAGTGGCGTAGCGCATACCAGTTTGAGCCAAGTCGACCGGAGAGAATTATCTTGTTGATAGGGTACTCGTTAAACGAGGCATTCACAAAGTCTGGACCGGACGAATGTGGCGACCAGACTGTAATGGGCAAATCGCGCTCATCCACCAAGTTGGTAACCGAGGCAAAGTAGTCATCCATCAAGTACGTGTACGTGCCCACGAGCACATCCACCTTGGTCAGAATACTGTCCCGCAGTACAATGGGATTGAACTGGTCGTAGTAGTGCAAATCGTCATTCCACACGACCAAGATTGTGCCCAATACACGCAGCTCGTGAAAGTAGGCGCTGTAATTCTGCAGCAGCGCCATCGGCTGATAGAACGAGTTGAGGCAAAAGATCATGACGCTCGGGGCTCGTTTCCGATCCATGTTGACGATCGACTTCATCGGGTCCATCGACGTGTCCAAATCCTCCCATCCGTACTCGCTCTTGAGCTCCTCAAATAGCGACAAAAATGACCGCAGCACGTACCCTTTCCAGAATGACGTGCAGCCGACGAGAAATTTGCGTCCGTTGGTGCGTTTCCTGCGCTCTCCAACCCACGCCTGAACCTCCCTCGGGTTC
>JH597876.1:730735-761460 GCA_000173235.2 Hyaloperonospora arabidopsidis Emoy2
ATGGACCCGATGAAGTCGATCGTCAACATGGATCGGAAACGAGCCCCGAGCGTCATGATCTTTTGCCTCAACTCGTTCTATCAGCCGATGGCGCTGCTGCAGAATTACAGAGAAGCTTGGGAAAGGCTCATTTGGCCGTCGAAAGACCCATTTGCTCCCTTTATTTAGTGATAATTTTTTAGTTCGACTTTCTAACGACGGCAGCAAGAAGTAGCAAAGTTAACCTCGAACAACCACACCTGAAGTTTCTGCGTGAGAGATCGTACTTTTGTCAGATGAAAACATGATAGATGCAAGTCTGAAGCTGGGATCGGGACTACTGCGTATAGTCTAGATCAGGCATGGTATGTGTTCTGCGCCGTTTCATGTTGCTGTTGAAATGTGAAACGTCTAATATTTGGTAACCTTTCAAAAATGACGTCGATCGAGATAAAAGCGGTACAATTGGTTTAAAAGCTGTTTAATAATCAGTGCCCCGAATGGAGTATATGTGTTGAAACGAACTAGGTTTGTGCATTAGAAATGGATGGGTACATTGCATTCATACAACCAAGCTCGCGTCGCTTAGTACTTTGGTTGCCCCCTGTCATATGCAAAGTGATAGCCGAATGCTAAATCTCGTCGCTCTCTTTAGCATGCAGACATATCCGTTGTGCTACGACAAATACTTGCCGCAACAAGGCAACTTCCTTGACAGCCAGCGTTGCTTTCCTATTTGGCTCCACCACACTTTATAGGATCTGTACAATATAACTGCAACGTTGACATGCAAACGCATTCATTCAGAGAGTATGTCTCGTCGAGAAATTTATGTCAGCGCGGCCGGATGAACTATAACAAGTCGTATCTGATAATGTCACGAGCGATATATTTAGGGTATTGATATTTTCACCCTCTGAATTCAGAACAGGGTGTATTTTACAACATATACAGAATCAATTTATGGCAACTATATCGATTGGTCCTTATCGTGATGTGTGCGTATTTGCGTTGTTACATACACAAAAAATGAAAACAGCAAAATAAAACGGAAGCATACATGCAGGTCGTACTGCTCGAATAAATCAGCCTGTTCACAATTTGCTGTTTTCCAATCATTATCCAAGAACTGTAGTAGGCGCGTAGTGCAACACTCGCTCACTCATGGGGTAAGCAGCAAGACTTTTTGTAGGTACAGTGGGTACATTTAGTATTTCTAGCGACCAAACTCTGCCCTCTTCGGCGGGGCCTAAACATCCCCAGCCGGATGGCCACTACTAACTGAAATCTCTGGGGGCCAGCCAGTCCAGGGCCCCCGACTATTCGATGTCAAGGATTTATGCTTCTTCGAGAGGCCAAGCTCAGTGGTACCGGGGTTCCCGGGTGGTACAACTAAGACTTGTGTGTCACACATTTTTAACGACCTTGGGTTGGTCGCAAGGGGGATCGAACCGGCAATCATTGGATTGGAATGGTGGTGCTTACCCAAGGCACCAGGAGGAAACCCCGAGACCATGTTCCATGTTCCAGCATGCACTAGATGTCGTCCGCAAATTCCCTAATTGCACTACGGGGAGCCCCTTATTTACCTTTGAAGGAAGAGGAAGACTGATCTTCACATCAGTGGACCGCCGCTTGAGTTTGCTCTCGTGATCTAGCTCGCGCTGCTGTTGCTAGCGGCCTTCTTTCTCTCCAGCATCCATCTCCAGAGACGTGCTCGTCATCAGGTTTTAATTCTCAGAAACATTGATCTCATAGTGATCAACTCTGGCCTAAAGTATCTATCCACTCTCTGGACAACACGTAGATTATCGTTTACGCGGTACGTGACCTTATGCAGCGCTCTGTGTTATAAAATTGAAAACAACCCTATTTTAGTTTCAAGGGGGTGAAAATAGTAAAAATGGGGGGGTGAAAATAAGATAGGGGAGCAAGCCCTGGAGCTCGCCCCTTGATATAAGTAATTCAGTTCATAGAACTGAATCAAGTTGCAAAATGCTATACAGCAGTAGTCACTGAAGAATGAGTACGATGTTATTAATGTCTGTGTTGACCTGATGTCTGTATTGACCTAGTATAGTTGGCTGGGTCAACGCGATCGGCCTTTGCTTATGAGCAGCCAGCATTTCATTATGTGATCATATACACCTTTGATCGATTTTAAGACAATCAGAAGCGTGCGTCTCAATATTGACCTAGCCAAATAGTGACTACATGTATACCTCTATACAAATGTGGTGCGGACAGGCTAGATCGCACTTAGTACGGGTAAGCTACACCTGGCCGCTCTATTTACAGACACAGACAGACACGTAGACACACATAAGAAAGTACGATTTAATAGTTCGGCATTCGGGATAGCAATAAATTTTATAGAACATACACATGTATAGGAACGAAAGTATGAAACCAAAATGTACAATTAAATCTATCTAGAAGATAAAATCGTTCTAGGTTGTGTCAATTAATAAAAATGAGCTGCCTCATGTTGAGTATTCCTGGCTAGCTCGGTCAACCTCAACTCTTCTACCTTTCGTGGCAGAAAACTCTTCGATTCTCTGACTTTGTACAGCCGTTCGTATGAGCATGGTATGGCAGCCAGATGTGAATGTATCGAACTCTTGATAGCGCGACAAAAGCCAATCCAAGAGTTCTCTCTCTCTTTCCCAAATTAACAACAACACGATCCAATTTCTGCCCTTGGATATTATTTATGGTCATTGCATATGACAATCGGAGCGGGTATTGCGTCCGGTTGTGTCTGAAATCATCAGAAAAGAACTTAGAATCCGACATTGAAATCCATTTTCTCTGTCTTTCACTATCCACGAAAAATGGTGGACCAATGTAGTTGTACCACTCCACAACAATAAAGATGGGCATATCAGTGATGGCTTGACCGTTCTCATAAATGATATCTCGGATCACGCCCCTGCATCCATTTGTTAGCCCGACGCCCTGCCAAATATTAGATGTCAAATTCACCTGTGCTCCAACAGCAAGATATAATGAGTTCTCCAAGCCCCTGAACTTGTCAGAAGTCATTGACTTTCCTCGGGAAGAACTGTTAATTGTCATTATTCGCGTGACAGGGTTTCCAATTTTGTTCAACTTTTCTGCATTGTAGCGATCGACTCCGGCATTTTCAGCAAAAAGTCTCACAGCATCCTTGAAATCTTCCTCAAATGTAACACCAATATTTGACGGTGATCGAGTCATTAAGATCTCCCGATGAGACTTAGATATAACACCGTCATGAAGTTCCTTAAGTAGACACAGAAATTGAGCTTGAAGAGGGTCACTTGGATCCTCTTGTTGCCGGACAACCTGGTCCAATATAACAACCTTCTTGAAATTTGCATATGAAATTTCTTTGCAAACAAATGGTGCATCTGAATGTCCATACAGAGGTGTCCCACCAACAGAAAGTAGTTGGCCCGGATATCCAACTAGTATCACAATAATATCACCACAAGGCACGTCGCGTCTTCCCTTAGCTTGACGCAATCGGCTCTGAATTTTTCCCAGCAAGTCTAAACTGACCATAGAGTACTCGTCAATAATTACTACGAAAACTTTGTTCAACCTGTCTTGAATTTTCTTTAGCGATTCTCCTTTAAGCTCTACAAGACCGAGACCCCGCCTCAACAGATATCGAAAATAACGAATGTAAGGTAAATCCACGAATTAAAAATGACGCTTTCGCCGTAAAATATCCACGAATAACATCATCACGACCAAGTGCTGTAGAAATCCCGCATATAGGGTGCGACTTACTAGTCCCCGCCGTTCTATTTACGATCAAAAAAGTTGATATTCATTGCGCACAGCTTCAATAACCATATCAAAGTATAACATCTGATTTTGATTTAAATAGCGACGAGTAACAGCTGGGATTTCAGCATACGAGAAATCTGAAGGGTATTGTTTGATCATAAGATTCAGCCAATTCGAAGCATTCGCATAAGATGTCTCGGTGTAACTCAACTGAATGTTTGCACTCCAGTATCCGGGATAATTTCAGCCTTTGAACTCAAAAAGTGTCTCAAGAATTTCGAGAGGAAAACAGAAGATAAAGCTTGTTGCACAATGTTTTTCACCTCGACAATGGGCATCCCTTGTGATCACAGGCTAAGAGAAATTAAGAATAGCAAGTGTGCATTGGGCAAAAACGATTTTCATGAGCAATGGCATCTGGATTGTCGACGTGACGTAACGGTATGGCATTTATCTGATAGTTTGTGTATCTGACTAAAGTCTACTAATGTGGTTCTGTTGTGTAATAGGAAGCAAGCGATGAAGTTGAGGCTATCAAAGTAAAATGGAATATACTTGAAAAGAGGTTAAAGAAATTACCAGATGACCAGGAAAAATTTCTCTTTGCCCAAGTGACCCAAATGTTGGAATGCCGCAGCACAGTGGTGGAGCCGAAAGATCCGGGAAAAAACACACTGAAACTCGCGGTCGTCCCCCTGGCTCCCGAAACCTTCCGAAAAGCAGCACAAAACGAGACTTATCCACGTTCGAGCATGTCGAAAAGGCAGATTATCAAAACCAAAGGAAATGTGGGTGCTGCGGTCAACCAGGTCAATACAAACGAACTTCTCAGTTTCGAAAGTAATAAGAGGTTGAAGATTAATATACATACTTTTCAAGCAAATCATAACAATTCGGCAATAATAATCCTCGATGTTGATCAGTTGCCGATCGTCCTACTTCCTTCTATTGTGCCTGTGGTGGATGGAGCTCTGAAATAAGAAGATATGTCCAATGCAATCTTAGCAATACGAAAATTGTCAAACATCTGCATGTACGCATCAACCAGTCACCACTGAAGTCCCTTAATATAGATGCTTTCTCGCTTTCAGTATTTGCAAACGACTTCATTCTATCATTCATCATTCTACGGTCCACCTTTTTGGTCGGAATTGTACCACGCAGTAGTACTTTGCGCTAGTTCAGCCATTTCGTAGCAGTGTGTGGAAGTTGTTTCAGATAATTTACCTACACAATTCTGTGCTGATAGAGCAGAAACCGATTCGGTATTGACTTGATGCTTCAGCATTGTTGTGATACATCGCGTCATCGCACAGCGGCCTCAGCAGATAAGCACCATCGAACTCTTAAACGTGCAGTATTATACCTTCCCATGCTTCAGAGGACCTGGACACAATTGAAGCTCGTCTCACTCTCTAAAGACATAAAGTTTCTTGCGCCGTCAGCACTGTACCAACGCCGAAGGTACCGATTTTTTTTAATTTGTTTAGAGCCTGAGCTGCGTTGTCAAGTACGTACTCCGCTGTGGGACACCAGAAGTATCGCGAGATGACGATATATCAGTTTCAGTCTGTTCTCCGTTACTGCGGGTCCGGAGATGCCGCGACATTTGCGGTCCTATTAGTGTCTGCGTAAAGAAACGATATGCAAAGCACCCAAGCGTCGTCACACATGTCAAAAGGGCGCCATATGTTGCCAAAGTTGGTTCAACATCCATCCGACACTTGCAAGATGATCGCAATCTCGTTCGTGAGCGTCATCTCGTTGGATCATCTGGGTTCATAGCCGACGGTGGCACCTCTGTGCAAAGGCGTAGCGGCTATTTGAGCTGTTCGAATGCTGAACATATGGACACTTGGCATGGTCATATCAATCGCTAGTATAATTACATTTCGCTTGCTCAGACCGATGGAAAGTAGCGTATAGGTAGCATGATGCGACGTATCGAGCATTGGTCCGAGCTTATGCTACATATCCCTAGAAAATCACACTAACATGTAAATGGATTCGATACAGCAAAATAGCACGCACCAATCACGCCAACGATTGACCCAGCAGTTTCTTGGATTTGCGGGTTGTAGCTTATGCTACAGACTTGTCAGAATTTTACTACAGGCTTGTCCGCTTCATGCTAAGCTGCCTAAAAACGATAAATTTTGACACACCGACGAGCCGCAACAACAACAACAAAAATGCACAGGAAAAAAACAGGAGAAAGTGATTTAGATATGTATTCTGCAGCAGCACGAAAAGTGTACAATACAGTAATAGTCACTGGACAATTATTTTCCTGTGAGCTGCTGATGCTGCTACACAGCCAGCTGTGCATCGCAGCTAGTATAAACCGCGCACATGAATCTGCTGCCCAGTCAAGCATCCACGTGGCTGTCTGTAACAATGATTCAGATGGCTAACCTGTAGAGTTGTGGTGTCGCCCGCTCTTCTTCTCATACGGATAGCCCAGGATATTAAGCGACTCGACGCTGTAGACGCCGCTCTCACGCATCGAGCCCAAGCTGCGCTGAGAAGTACACAAATTTGCACTTTGCTGAGTAGCAGGAGATGCATAGCTGTCTCAAACATCTGAAAAGTCCGTCATCGTGTTAGCATCCGTCGAGTAACTAGGTCGGGCACTCAATGAGCCATCGTCGGGTACCGACGAAGGGTATGCCCTACCAGATGCCAGACTTGTTCCATTTGATATAAATAACCCGTCTGTCTGGAGTGGGGCTTCTGACTCGTAGCTGTCCGTGTATGAACCCGCCGAGTCATTGACACAGCGACCTGAATCACCGCGACCTGAAAATTTAGCCAAATTCAGATTTAAACCTGGACGACGCAGGTTCGTAGCATGGACATTGCTCTGAGGAGACGTCACTGTGTTAGCGTACGGGTCGGTTGCACTGTAGTGTGGAAATGACGGCTCCGAGTCCAGTCGGTGCGAGAGACCGATCGAAGTCGATCGGGCTTCAGTCTCCCGCATGTCATTTAATGTCAAATCTTGAGCGCTTCTCTTTTACGTCATCTTCATAGAAATCCGGACGCGATGATGAGGATGGCTGATGGTACATCACAGGAGCTGACAGCGTCAGTACAGTCTTCACTAAAAAGGTACGGGAACTCGGATCCATGTTGATGCTGGTAAAAAGTGGTAGGAGCATATGCCGATTCGGCGAAGTCGATTTTCCACCAATCACACCGGCCGGACTCGATGCAGGTGCGGTCTTCATATGCCCAGCTGGCTTTAAAGTCTTTGCAGGGGGAGATGATGCAGGAATAGCCGCAGTAGAAACAGCCGCAGCTGCTGAGGAGGAAGCATGTTATCGCGTGGCGCCCTACCAGGAAACGCCGGAGGAGCTAGTACACAGGCGTGAGTAGTATGTTAGGCATTTCTTACGTATTACTTGTCCATTAATGGCAAAGATTATCGAGTAATACCTTTGTCAGAAAACAATTCTTAAAATGAATAGGGTTTGAATATATAAGATATTGAAGGAAGGGAGTGAAGTTAAGGGAAAGGGGTGTGAATTTAGCAATTCCCTAATCAAAAACATGTACAAATACATAATACATACCTTGAATATCCTGAGCATGTCTTGCTTGAGTCTCAGCTTCTGTTTCAGTATGACGGCTTGCGATGGTTGCTTGATAATGTCGAGGAAAAGGTATAAATATTAGGCAGAAAAAAAGGTTAATGACAACGTATCATTCGCAAGTTCTTGAACTAATCGCCATATACCTAGATAGCGAGCTTGCCTTTGAGATTCTGTTTCCGCTGCGCGCCTAGCACTCATATCTACAATTTTTATAGATACGTAGAGATGGTTAGGCTCTTGATTACTCTAATCCAAAAACCTTTTGGTATAAACGTTTTAACATACTTTCGACACGATGAAGATTAAGATCATTCATTTATAAAAGCACAAATAATGACATTGTAATAAACCATAATTCAACAAAATACAAAAAATACATAAGATAGGGGAGCAAGCTCTGGAGCTCGCCCTTTAATATTATAATTCAGTTTGGAGAACTGAATCAAGTTGCAAAACACTATACAATAGCAGTCACTGAAGAAGGAGTATGGTGTTGTTAATGTATGTATAATTCAATACAGTATACTAAAGTAACGCAATCAGCCTTTGCTTTATCAGCGTCCAGCATTCGCTTATGTGATAAAATTCACCTTTGATCGATTTAAGCCAATCACAAGCGTGCGCCAGAATAGTGACTAAGCCAAAGAGTGAATTCGGATATGCCTATATATCTATGAGGGGGGACAGGCTAGATCGTACTTAGTTCGCGCGAGATACACCTAGCCGCATTATTTACAGACAGACGGACACACACAGATAAGTACGATTAAAAAGTTCGGCATTCAACCTTGCGCACAGTCACTAGTAGCTGCACCCTTTGGGCTCGCAATAAAATATATAGGGTATATATGAAGGTAAAGAAAATAATTATCAGCCCGAAACAACTTGCCTGCTGCTGCCTGTTCTCGAAGAGCAATTGTAGTAGTGTCACTCGATGATGAGGCAAGTCTGGCGCGGTAACTTTGGGCACGCCGCCTATTCAGACGACGTCGCTTACTTCTTGGCGACTCTGAAGACTCCGGCGTATCTACAGGGAGAAGCCTTCTCCCCACCCTTAGTTCTAGTGGACGAGTATCTATTTGCTTGAGTGCAACTGGTGGTACCAATGTTGATTCAATTATGCCAGATGTGAAACCACTTCATTTTAGAGCTCTTAAGGGTCGTGCGTTTTCGTTTTTCATTTTGTTAGCCCCGTACGACGTTTGAGCTATTCACATGCGTGCGTTAGTCGTGCGGCTTTTACTATTTATTCGGTTGCAATTAGTAACCTACCTAAAGAGTTACACCTATCATGCTAATCGACATATGAGGGGGGGACAGGCTAGCTCGCACTTAGAACGGGTAAGGTACACCTAACCGCGTTATTTACAGACAGACACACACACACAGATAAATACGATTAAAAGTTCGGTATTCAAACTTGCGCATAGTCACTACTAGCTTCACCCTTCGGGCTCACAATCATTACCCTCTATTTAGCTTGTATCTTGTAAAGATCTTTGGAGCCTTGTTGTAACGGGGCACCGAGCAACACACTAGACAACCAGTGTGGAGCTACTATCACCGACATCAGCGTGAGTGGTGCCTCGCTACCTCTGTTAACTCGGCAGAGGAAGGGAAAGCAACTAGGAACTGACTAGTTGCTGGTAAAAGTAAAACTATCGAATATAATTAAGTCCTAATCGTTAACCTATGTTTTAGTCCTAATTTAATTATATTTATCTACAAAAATGTATGCTAAAGTCTTGCTCACCACTCATTGTCGTTGATTGGACCGCTAGAGCTGGCTGATATGATTACCCATATTAGCCAATCGGTGAGTGTTTCTGAATATTACCCCTTATGGTAATATTCACGAACATTATCAACCTTTATGATAATATTCTAATTAACCAAGTATCAAGGCTTGATTACATGTAACAGGCTCACCCCGTTACACTTGTTGTGTGTTGTGCATAAATGGCACGTCAAAGGATTTACCTGATTGCACATTGCAAATCTCCAACCAATGCCTTTACTTCATCGGGATGTGCTGTTCATAGACTGATTGCGCACATCATATGTTGCAGTAGTTTGCACGACGAAATGCAGGTACAGGGAACATTCCGATCATTGTAAAGACGCTGGCTCACGTGGCACTGCTTTCCTTTCTCGTGTACGAATGCCACATCAAGAAGCGATCTCGCATGTGTTGAAGTATAATATACAAAAACACAAGAGGACTCATACCGGTTGTAAATTACAAACTTCCCATGGTGCCGCAGCACCAACATCCGACGGCACATATATCCCGAATATGGTGATCTAGTTGTCGGAAGTCATGACAACGTATGTATCGAGCGAGATCTGGCGTCAGAAGCTATGATCGTCAAGCAAAACTTACGCGGACAGGTCGCTTTTTCGGCCGCTGTGCTTGTGAGCATAGTGTACAGCATTTCCGCATCACATATGCACCTGAAAGCTCTTGAACCTCTTCTGGCTTGACAACTACTTCTGGTACGGCCGAATCTGTTCATAGTGCTTTCGCATACATGGCTAAGGACTAAAAAGCTCGTGTGAGTGGTAAAAGGGAAGCTATCGAACCGTTCATATTTTTGAGCTATCTATGACCCGGCTTGCATACTTACCCTCTATTGTATCAGTTTTGAGCTTTATTGCGATCTAGATTAGGCATGCTATGAAATTGAACTATGTAGTATTCTGGTAGCGATACCTTCCTCAATTGCATCGGCGTTATTGGCAATAAGTGCTCGGTCTGTGCATACCGGTAAAAGTGTCGTGCACACCTGCTTCATCGACTTGTTCACTGGTAAGATCACGTGCTCCGACAATACCGCGATGCTTCGCAAATGCCAGAATGTTTCATTCTGTCAAGCATTGGAAACGCTACCTTCATAAATGGTGTTCTTGTGTTTACGGTGAAGTAGGTGAGACCAGCACGATGGACTACGCCGGGAACATCTCATCAAAGGGAACACTAGTGCATTTCGGTCGATAGCACTTTACGCTCACACCATAGTGTGGCCCAATATTAAGCAGAGTGAATCGATGCCTGAAGAGAGCAGATCATTGCAACATTTATTATCTTGCGTTGCAAAAACTTATATTATTCATACGTGGAAAAGCCATATCAGGTGCGCCAATCATTTTAAATTTTTTTAAAAAATTACACAAAATACACAAAAACATCCTTATCATTTAGTAGATCCTAGTCCTTGGCCGTTTATAATTTCATTTGGACTTTTTTTTTTAACATTTGGAAGTGTTGTGTCGTCGAGTGCACATCTCATGACTAAGCACTCTTAGATCCGATGTTGTCATAATCTAGTACATATCGTCTATGCACGGTCGTTGAGTAATTAATTACTTCCAGTTCCTTTTAATGACACCTGTACATCACTTCCAGATGGTTTCTGCTGTCTAGGAACCTGCTTTCGTAACTGTTTAAAACATGTGTTCTTTTCAGCACCTCCTATACTGCATATTTGAGCATACCACGTGTCCGCATCCAACATACCGTCTCGGACATATCTCCTTGTCAAATGGCGACTAAGAACCCGCGCATTCTCGCCCTCTTCGACGTGGATGGCACGCTCACGGTCGCTCGCAAGACTGTGACCTCCGAGATGCTGATCCGTCTCCAGAAACTACGCAAGTGCATCACTATTGGTGTCGTTGGCGGTTCGGACCTTGTTAAGCAAAAGGAGCAGCTGGGTGACAACGGCATGTCCTGTTTGTGCATCACTTGTTGCTGCTATGTTGGCTCGAGTTTTGACGTTTTAATGCTTTAACGTTTCAACATCCAGTGATCAATAACTTTGACTACAGTTTTTCGGAAAACGGTCTTGTGGCTTATCACAATGGGAAACTCGTGGGCGAGACGGTAAGCAGACGTGGCTGTCGGTTGACATCTTTTGTGATCTTGTATCGCTAACTCGTTTGCTGGTACTATAGAACCTCAAGAGTCAGTTCTCGAACGAGCAGCTCAATCATCTGGTCAACTTTTGCTTGCGGTACATTGCAGACTTGGACATCCCCGTGAAGCGCGGGACGTTCGTGGAGTTCCGTATGGGCATGATCAACGTGTCCCCCATTGGCCGCAACTGCTCCCAAGAGGAACGCGATGAGTTTGAAAAATACGACCACATCCACAAGATCCGAGAAGTTTTTGTGGAGAAGCTCCGGGCTGAGTTTCCTCAGTACAATCTGACGTTCTCCATTGGTGGGCAGGTACGGGTAGTAGAGGCTTTGGATCGAACTCGTGTATCCTGGTGCAATGTCGTTGACATGACACTGTACTCATGTCTTGTTTGCTGTGAATCTATGGTCTGCAGATATCCTTTGACGTGTTTCCGAAGGTACCTAGGGCTCGTCATTGTCTTTTGCTTGACCAGTTCATGTGCATGGTTGACGTTTTCCTTTGTGCTTGGTAGGGCTGGGACAAGACCTTTTGCCTTCGGTACCTGGATGCAAAGGACTACGACGAGATTCACTTTTTTGGCGACAAGACCGACAAGGTGAGTTGAAATTGGTCGGAAATGCTCTCGTCTAGTCTAGTCAGGAACAGACGGTGTTTTTTTACCTGGTGTGTACAGGGCGGCAACGATTACGAGATCTACACGAGCGACCGCACCATTGGCCACTCGGTCAAGAACCCGGAGGAGACGATCGCGATCTTGGACCAGCTCTTTCCATAGAAAACTGTCTGCTTCAAGACACGCTACAACAGGTGATGCACGCAAGGTGGCCATCACGCCGAATAAGCTGCGTGCAAAATGCAAATGATTAGCGCAGTGACCGTCTTCCATTGCCTACGTCTTCGTCAAGCAGCACACCTGTGCCGAGGACTTTCGCCATGGGGTCATCACCACGCGACTTGAGTAACTTGTATGCTTCCATCTCCTCGGTGTTCACCTCGCTATTACTCACAGAGTTGTACTTGCGTTTCTTGTCGTTCTTCTCCGTTCGCCTTCTCTTCTCTTTAGCTGCCTTTTCGATGGCTCTCTTCAGCTTCTTCTCATCAAGTTTTGGAGCAACATTTTCGCCGTACAGCTCGCTGCGCTTGCTGATTACACCATCTGCATGAGCGGATACAGTCGCATCGGTCAATCCAGACTTGAGTTTCTCAGGCACCTTGAGCATCGGCCGCTCTGTATTCACCAACTTTGCTTCAGCAGACGCTTGCTTTCCATCATCGCCCGTGCAGTACGACTTCCGGACCTTTAAGTGGCAGCAAGCATAACCCCATACCATTTCACTGCGATCAAACCACGAGCCCCAAATACTCGTGTGATTGTTCTCCAACGCATCCTCGATATACTTGGAACGTGCTGGCGCGCGTTCGCGGCCCTTGACGATACGGCCGTCGCGCGAGTATTCCACATAGTGCTCGCTCTGTGCCAACAAAAACTCTTTCGGTGGTGCTTCCAGGTGTTCCTGGCCACCGTATTTGTCCAGAATTTTGCGGCTCTTATCCTTTTCCAGTGCCGCTTTCCTCTCTTCATACTGCTTTTTCAAAAACTCAGCCTGCGAAGGGTTCGCAAGCGAATGAATGTCCGTACCTTTGGCATATGCCTCCCACGCGAAAAGCTGCGCCGACGCCAACTTCTGCGCGTCACCCGTAAAACGAGCCATGTTATCGCCAACAAACGTCGTGTCTTCTGGATTTAGCTCCGGATTCGGATTATCACGCATGGATCGCGTCTTTGGGTCGTAATAGGCCGAGTTCGGGTTCAAATTGCGAAGGTACTTGGCCGTGTCTTCCCGGATACGCAGATTCCGCACCGTCGTTTTCATCTGCGCACCACCCACGCCTCCCTGACGCGCTACGCGCTCTGTGAACATGGGCCCTTCATCATAATCACGAAATGCTTCGTCCTCCGACTGCACGTCCGAGTCATAGTCTGAGTCCGAGTCCGAACCCGACTGACACGCGGTGTCTTCCTTCCCTTGCCCCGATCCTTTCTTCAGCTGCTCATCCATCTCCTTCTTCTTCTTCTTCTTCAGCTTATTATCCACTGAATCTTGCAACTTCTTGTTAATCTCTTCCGTGCGCAACTGTTTGCGAGCCGCGTCCACTTTCTCGTATCGCTCAATCGTCTTGGCGTGTTCCTTCGGGTCATACCCGAGCCACTGGTCGCGCTTCGCATCAAACGCGAGTTTCCCAAACTTTTCCGACCGCACGTCCACTTTCAAATCGTCCGTCATGACGTTCTTATGGGTCTTCCACGCCCCCACTTTCCGCGGTCGCTCGACGCACTCGTTCGTCTTGTGGCTCCCCGCGCCGCAGTTGGTGCACGCGCCTTTGCGCCACTTGCGCTGTCTACCTGAGACCGCTGTCGACTGCTTCCTGTCCTTGAGATAGAGCTCATCGGCTTCGTGAATCGACAAGAGATGCGCCTGTTGCTGCAGCGTCTGATGCTTGAGCGACGGCCCCGAGTCTCCCAAGTACCACGGCCGCTTGCTAATGTACTCGGGGTTGTGCGGATTGATGAGATTCCCGTCCGCGTCTTGTTCCGGCGGCAACATGCCGTTCTTGCGCGCCTCCTCGATCTCGCGCTTCTTCTTAAAGTCGCTGCTCGACAACCGCTCGCCGCCTGCAGACGCCATGCGCAAAACAGAGTTGAGTGTACGACGAGAAAGGAGGAAGGAACTAACAAAATTGTACGACGAGTGGAGTGGTGTCTTTTGATTGGACGATAACGACAACCACAACACACGAGCCGTGCGTGTTTCTGATTCGTCAATAAGAACTTCCTCTCGAAGGCCCTTTCCAGTCACGCGAGAAAGAGTGATTGTCACGCTCGCTTCCCCATGATCTCCGAGGTGGCGCATCTGGAGTGCGTGCGGCTGCTGGAGCTACTCACGAATGCGCGTGTCCAGGAGAGCTGGTCCTGGGTGTTTATGACGCCTGTGGACATCCCTGGCTACGACCAGGTGATTAAAAAGCCCATGGATCTGGGCACGATCACGAAGAACTTGGGCTCGAAACCCTCGCGGTGCCGCTTCAAGTCGCACGAGAAGTTCGCGCGGGACGTGCGTCTCGTCTTTAACAACGCGCTCGTGTATAACAAGGACGACCAGGACGTCAAGGGGTCGGTCTACGCCGCCGCGCAGCACCTGCTGCGTGTGTTTGAGACGGCGTATACGAAGGCGATTGACAGCGTCTTGAAGGTAGATGACGTGAAAGCGGCAGCAGAAAAGGAGGCGCATCGAGAAACGAAGAAGAAGAAGAGGAGGAAGGAGGAGGAGGAAAAGACGAAGGAGAAGAAGGAGGAGACGAGCCATTACTTTCAAAGCAGCAGCAGCGGTAGTAGCAGTAGCAAATTGACGGAGTTGCAAGCAAAAGAGGGAGAAAAGAAAGAGAGAAGAGACGATGGAGAGGGAGAAGACGAAGGCAGTAAACACCGGCACAAACACCAACACAAAAAGGACAAGAAAGCAAAGAAAAAGTCGAAGAAAAAGAGCAAAGACAGGGACAGGGACAGGGAGAAGACCCGACACTCGAGTTCTCGCTCTGGAGAAAACAAGAAGAAGGCCCATCGAAGCGACCACTTGAATCAAGGGGCAGCGCCTCGAGGTAGTGGAGCGGAGAACGTTGTGGAAGGACGTACGGTGACAGTGTCCAAAATGAATGATGTGACGCCGCCAGCTACGACTGGTTCAGTTATCCCTCCAAGCAGTAGCGTAGTGGTGAAGCAAGAGCCTGTTGCAGATCGGGCTCTTGTAAACAAAATGCTGGACTCAGAAGTGGCCGTGTGCCTCGCATTAATCATGAGGCTGATCAAGTATAAGGATGGAAACATCAGTCCGGCAGCCCCGTTTCTCCAGCCAGTGGACGTGACCCATTTCCCAGACTATCGCATCAAAGTCCCGAATCGAATGCATCTATATGGAGTCCAAAAGAAACTACGCAGTGGGAGCTACAGTACCATTGATGCGTTTGCATATGACGTGCGTTTAATTTTCTCGAATTGTTTGGTGTACAACAGCGACGTTATCGTGAGCAAGGTGATGCGGAATCACGCAGTAACTCTGATGAAGCTGTTTGAGAGTCAGTTTGCTAAAATTGGTGGGTCCTGGCCGGGCATCCCGGAGCGGTGGAAGTGTCACCAGATCATTCACGACGTTCTCGCGCATCGCACGGATGGTCAAGAGACGGCACAGTGGTTCAAGTACCCCATCGAGGCTTACTATGACGCCCCCGACCAAATTCCGTACAACTACTACGAGACGGTTAAGGAACCTATGGATATCGGCTCGGTATCGTCGAGATTGCACCTGGGCAAGTACAAGCACGTTTCCGAATTTGTGGTGGGCTTGAAACTGGTTTTCGATAACTGCATTCGCTACTGGAAGTCTGATTCTCAGGGGCAGACGTACTGCAAGTCTGCGGAGACTTTGCTAAACGTGTTGCACGCTCGGAGTGCTGTACTCATATCATCATCGAACAACGCTGATTCGTCTAGAGAAAAGCAACAACCTTCGTCTACAACCTCATCGAAGGACAAGAGTCCGCATCCTTCGTCTGGGCAACAATCTTCGACAGTAATGACCAGCGTGCCCAATCACGAGGGTGAAGCGACCACGAAGAAGGCGTTGTCGTCTTCGAAGTCCTCAAAGAATGGCAAGACCTCAAAGTCATCGAAGTCTCGTGAGTCAAGTGGGGGATTGCCTGAAAAGGGTATATGCTTAGGAATAATGAAGCAACTACGAGGCCACAAAATGAAGGGCTATGGTGGAATTGAAATCAAGACGGCTGGCCCTTTTTTGACTGCTGTAGATACAACTAAGTACACGGATTATCTTGCAATCGTCTCGGAGCCTATGGATTTTGCGAAGATTGAGCGCAAGCTTAGGAGTGATCGGTACGGCAGCGTTGACGAGTTTAGCGCTGACGTGCATTTGATATTTTCCAACTGCCACAAGTATAATAGTGATCCGGTGGAAGGTGCTGACATTCGGGCAATGGCCACAAATTTACGCACGTATTTCGTAAAACTTTGCAACGAAAAGCTGGGTCCTCTTGACGGTATGGTAAATGGACCGAATGGTTCGCCAACACATACGTCAATATTCCCGTCATTTCCGGCTGCATCGGAGCCAAAGCTAGCAGTGTCAGCGGGACCTATCGAAGCTAACACATGTACGGCGACCGCTGGAAAGGGGTATTTCGCGCTTCAGAAAGCAATGAGAAAATCTCCTAACAAGGACTTGCTATCGACTCCATCAGTGGTGGCCTCCAGTAGCGCTAGTCCCACTCGGGAACCAAAGAAGGATAAATCAGCAAGTCGCAGCAAAAAAGAAGCCAAGGCGGACTGTGCTGGTATTACAACTTTACCACCAGTAGCTCCGCTGGAGCCGGCGGTTCTAGGAGAACCAGAGCCTACCGCCCTATTGGAGGCCCCTTCATGTATTATAAAGAAGGAAGTGTCCCGCGATAGCACAAACTCAGCAGGGCTCACTATCGAGGAAGCAAAACGATTACGCAAAGAGATGAAAGTGAAGAGAAAAAAGGAGAAGAGGGAAAAGAAAGAGAAGAAGAAGAAAGACAAAGAGAAAAAACGCGAGAAAAAGGAGAGAAGCAAGATTTTGAGCTCCGTCCCACAGGTACGCCTTGATTTTACGTTCAATTTGTCTACACATCTTGTACATAACTGATATTTGACTTGTATTCATTTTGCAGGAGAGTAAACTGCCCTCTCAGGGTAGTTCAACAGCAGTATCAGTTCTGCCCCATCTGGCCTCTGCTGCAGTAGCAGGACATGCTTCGCCTGCTGCTGGGTCCGCCACCCTTGCTGCCGGGTCCGCCTCTCTTGCTGCTGGGTCCGCCACTCCTGCTGCCGGGTCCGCCACTCCTGCTGCTGGGCCCGCTGCTCCTACTGGTGTACCCCCCGCAACTGCCCCGGCAGCAATTGCCTCTAAACGAGGTTTGTTGGAGCTCCATGGTACTGCTAGTTCGGTACCGAGCAAAAAGAGCAAAAGGCACAAGAAGTCAGACCTTACTTCATGGGAGACTTCCTGTGAGCGCGTGCTGAACCGTTTGGGCAAGATTGAGCAAGTAGTGAAGCTGCATTTCAACCACCCCCTACTGGAGGTATTCCCGCACCTCGCCAGCGAGTACACAGCTTTGATCACAGAGCCAATGGACTTGCGGACATTGCGCGAACAGCTGCATGCCCATGCACTAACCCAAGCTGAGTTCTTGCGCAAAGGTCGCCTTATTTTTCGGAATGCTGTCAAATTCAACTGTGCTGATGACCCGGCTTCGATTCAGGTGCGCAACATGTCGGCGCATCTGCTGTGGTACTTTGATTCGCTGTGCGCTGAGCTACAAATTTATCCGGCGCCAGGAGAGCAGAGTCGTGCAAAGCGCTATGAGCTCAGGCGTGAGCGCGTGGATGTTGTGAATGCCGTGCCAGTTGAGCTGAAAGCCAAAGAGTGTCAAAAACTGCTCCGCGTCCTCAACAGTCAGAAACACGACAAGAACTGCTGGCCTTTTCGCAAGCCTGTCCGCGTGCTGTTTCCAGCCTTATCGCCGGACTACTTCGACATTATTAAGACTCCTATGGATTTGTCAACCATTGCGGGGAAGTTGAATGAGTTTGAGTATAAGTCGCACGGCGAGTTCATTCGAGACATGCGGTTGACATTCGAAAACGCCATGGTTTACAACCGTGCTGACAAGGATCGCGAAGGATGGAGCGTGTATTCCGCAGCTTCGCACATGCTAGCAGTGGTGGAAGATTTATGGGGAGATGTGACGCTGGAGGTGACTGAGAAAACTCGCCGTCGTGAGCTGTTGCGTAAGGAGCGCATGAATGAGTCAAAACGAAGGCGAACTGATGTCTCTGACGTCAGTGGCGAACGTGAGGACAGAGTACATAAACACAATCATCTCTCAACAGGCGAGAGTGAATCCGGACATAAGCACGGAAAGCACCAGCATGAAGTCAGCGGATATCGAGTAGAAGAAGGCGCTGGTGTTGCATCTATAGCTGCTAGTGCCGCGTCGAGCACTTCAATGCCCCCAAAAAGCCCGGGCTTCACAACACCTGGTGCCACCTCACATTCTGTCGTTGGAACAATAGTTGTTGGTAGCGGAAGTGGCTTGCGCGATGACAACGGTGGAATGGATGCAACAGCAACCCGAGTTAAGTTGCAACTGATGCCGAACAGACCGAACATGGAGCGCATGAACAAGCAAGAGCGCAAGGCCGAAGAGAAGAGGCGGAAGCGTGCTAGACGCGAAGAGGAAATGGCACGGACAGAGAAGAGGCGCCGAACCGCTGTAGCTGCTACAGATGACGCCTTGCGCGAGGCTGAGATCCGGAGTCGTCGCAAGCAACTGAAGCTAGAAATGGCCGAAGCAGTACGTTTGCGTGAAGAACGAGATCGCCGCGTCGTGGAAGAGGAGGCTGAGCGGGTCCGTCGAGCGCAGATGAAGCTCAACGCTGCCGCCTGGACAGGTGTATTGGTACCAGCTGGAGGTGCTGCATCCAGTAAACGAAGAGTTTTCTGGGCGAAGAAACACTTGAAGCTGCAGATACCTCCAGCTTTCCAACCTCCAGCTATCAATGCGTAGGCAGCACAGTCCTACCGGTTAATGCTCGCCTGCAGGAAGTCTGCTTGCTGAGTAAAAATATGCGCATACATGTGCCTTGTGGCACATGTCTCTTTCTCAATCACATTGACATTTTTTAGTATTGCTTCTGCAGCACGTCAAATTGTGCGTTGACTTGGTTTGCTCAAGGTAAAAAAGAAGCTTTCATTCAATCAGGTAAGAGGACATACAGACCGATGTCATAATCGTCTCTACTGCTCCTCAGTCGGTCATCATCGTTCGCTCAACTTTTTCGTAGTTTTTATCCTGCGTGGTGCAACACCCTGCGGGGTCTGTTTTGATTTTTGTGTTATCTCTCACCTTCTTTTCCTCCAGATATGCGGTAACAAGTCCGCAAGTGAGCCTTGCAGATCACTCGCCGGCTTGCTCGCTTCTTGTTCCAATCAAGATCGCGGCTTTTTTTTCTTGGTCCTGCTCTCCGCTTCTTGCTTCGCCATACCCCTCCTTTTTCCTTCCATCACTCGTGCAAGTGCCATTTACGGGTGCTGCATGCGTGGCTCTTGTTGATTTCCACCAAAGGTAGGCTCTGCCAAGAGACCCGCTTCAAAGCCTTGCCAGCCATACTTAAAGTGGTACACATGTGGACCGGGCGTTTCTTCTCCACCGCACGAATGGTAGCTGCCACTACACATGCACGTTGGCGGCGGTGCCACCACAGCATAATTGTTGCTAGGCGAGCATGGGGACGGACACGTCTCCAGCCCGTAGCCTTTTCCCAGCGGAGTGTTCATGCCAGTCGAGTACAAATCAACCACAGTGTTCGGCCGCAACAGACCACACGCCAGGTGACTTGGCACCACAACCTGGGACTGGATAAACAGCCGCTCCTCGGTCGGTACTTTGACCCAGCGGTCTTTAGCCTGCGTGCTTGTAGCCTCCAGATCGCACACGCCATAGGCGATGACATACAGCCACGACTTGCACTCCCACAGCACATTGGGGTCTAGCTGCAAAAACTGCGCGACAAACATAAAGTCCAACGCCGGATCCACCAGCAGCACAGCCGCACCAGCCAGTACACTGGGCCAGTACTCGATTGCCTGGTAGTCCAGCAGCGCAATGTCCACCAGACGAATAGCGTTCGCAAACAGCTCTTTCGTGCCCGACAGATTGCGTGCTGGATCGACAAAATCGCCCATAGTGTCCAGAGGCCTTTGATCGGCCGAGCCGCCCGCTACCATAAACAGCAGCCACGCGTACGGTGTCGTTGGGTGAAGGTTCCATTGCAGCTCCTACAATAGCAACAGCAATACCCATAACAACAGAACAACAACATGCGTCAGTCAGCGAACCCCCCCCACACACAATCTTTCTTTAACCCTCTCTAACCCTCATTCTCTCTCTGATCCTCTCTATCCACCACCTAAACAAAACCGCCCTTTTACCCACTCACTCAGCCACTTCCTTCTTTTTTCTCGAAACGTACCCCAATATACTCGACTTCAAAGCGCGCGAGGTCTTGTGCCACCAACTGTGTACCCCCTCGGTCCGCTAGAAACACCACCAACTCGGCAGCTTTCGGCGGATGGACCTCTTCAATCTTGGCCGCCATAAAAACGCAGACGAGGCCCAGCACGCGCAGCTGCTTCTGCACGTGCGGCACGTCGCGTTGCCACGTCGTCGTCGCCATGTCCTGCAACGTTGCCGCCCGACGCCGCAGCAGCACTTGTGCGTACTGATTGGCAAAGTGCGCCGTCTGCCGCTGGAGCGCAAAGTGCGTCGTCGTGTCGACAATCCAGCGCCACGTGAAGCCAAAGTGCTCGTAGGTCGTGGCCGTAACTTCGGTCTCGAGGCGGATCGGGAGGGGTAGGTGACGGTCCGACTCCAGAGACGACGTGGTGAGACTTGGGCGGCCGTCCAGCGCCAGATGGTGGTAGGACATTTCTCTCTGGCGCATGCTCAGCACCGTCATGAGGTCGGGATTCATGGTGCAACGAAGGCTCTGGGGGCCGTTCTTGCTCTCTGTGTCCTTCTCTCTTCTTCCTAGACACTCACACTCACTCAGTCACTCTTGTCCGTCCCCCTTGGCTTCCCCCCGTCACTTCCACACTCGTCAAAACCCGCTCGCTCGCTGCTCGCTGCTGCCACAAAAAGAAAGCCAGAAAGCACGCACTAAGTTCGACTGCTTGCGACACCCCAAGAGCCCTAGTGCTAGTTGCGACATGTGGCAGGTGCGGCAACCCTTTGCGCGGCGTTTTTCTGTCGGTGGTTTAGTTTTGTCTCGAGCTGACAGATAGCGAACGCCTCCTATGGTGACGCACGAGTCCGTCCAGCTCGTGCCGAGAGGTCGCAGCTTCGGTTGGCATCTATCTGTCTTTACAGCTACGTGCCTCTAATGAAAAAAGAAGCTTCTCTAACCTTGTTGTTGCGTAAGCTTGCCCGCGTTACTTTTTCCAGGCTCACAGTAGCGATAGAGGAAAAAGAAATTGCGTCAACGGCTAACGGTAGCACTGCGAAGGTTCTCGATACCTAACGGCTGTGCCTTTTTGCCACTTCGCTCGAGCTTTTCTCGACTGTCGGTTTATTTTTGATGGATTGATGAGCACTTCCTTGAAATGCAGAGATCACTATGCACCTTTCTACGTCAGGTCAGGCGTATATACACCCACCCTTTTTCTAAATACCAGATTATACTGCCGAACGTGCAGGTTTTACTTCTGGTAAGCTGAACAGCCGCCAGCATTCTCTGGCTGCCAGGCGTCGCCCAGTTTACCAGACATTTTAGAAACGATCCGTACTCGACGAAGACAAGCAAAACACGAGCGATCTCCAAGATCTGGCGCAGTTGCTTCGGGAACGAAAGCGATGGACGTTGATGGCAAGCCATTGTGACACCCACGGCCAGCTTTACCGCATCAAATTTCCTCGAGAATTCACATACATCGATTCCTCGCAGGCACAACACAACACTTCCCTCCACAAGTGGATGCACTCTGGATCGACGTAGTCTTTGCTCCTTTCAAACGCTGGTAGAACAATGTAGCCGCTACTGAGAAACGGTTGCGCGTGCGACACTTTATAGCTGTTGATAGTACGTTCTTTTGTACATTTTGTTGTACCGAATCGATCATGCATACTGTAATCAAGCGCGCCAAATTGTTGAAGATCCGAACCTCTGTCGACAACTGGGCTGGATCAGCCCGATTGCCTGGATGTTACGAGGGTTGCAGTCTGACCCTTAAAAACGCCCAGTGGCTTTGAAATATACTTGAAGACGCCCAGCTGGACTACACACTGAAATTAGTGAAGCAAGTGAACCCTTGATGACATCTGTGGGGATCAGACGCAGTCGAAATACCGTTCAGTTGGGTCTGCGCGTTGCTTGTTTTATGAAACGAGCAATGTGCTTGACCACCACCGGGAAGCTACTGATGCCTTGTTTGCGCTTAAGTGTATAACGAGGAAGAAGACGCACATGAGACTCGCTGCATGTGCGGATGCAGCCTAAATCATAATGACGTGTACCGAAGTGATATGGCTTCGCACGAACGATGCTTGTCGTACTAGGCAGAATACAGAGAACCAGGAAGTTGGATGAAGAGTCGGGGACCTAGACTGCTTTGACATTTATCTTGCTTGATACAAATGAACGACCTAAATGACTTTGGTTACAGATCTGCTTGTCAAATAGCGTGGTTGCGATGAAGACAGCTTACAATTCTGTGTGTGTACATGTCTGTCTGTACGTATTTACAAACTGCTTGCTTTACTAGTTGCATGTTCGCGATCCATCATAAAAGAGTGGATGCTGACATTCTGTCGATTGGTCTGTCAAGTGATGTAGAAGCTGACTTGTTCGTTTTTACTGGAAGCACAGGTATTTGTCGCTTGCCTCTTCCTACGCCTATACGGCTCTCAGATGCAATATGCATAGTTCATGTGCGCGATGGTTTCTCCTAGCTCCATCATCTGGACGCGAAAGAATAAAGAATATAGTTTCGGGCGTGTAACGCAAGACTTGAGCTGCTTCGCGGAACTACATCGTCGTCTTCACGGAGAATTTACTGACGACAGAAGAGGGGGAGGGGTTGTTCTTGAGCCTGTGGTAGCAATGTGAACAAACATTGGGAAAATCGTTTGGCTGTCTTAACCGAAATTTTATATACCGTAGTAATTTGCTAGATCGACTTTACTTAAACCGATGGCGCGCGTGGAGGTATGTATGGCTAGAATTGTGGTGGTCCTGCCACACGAGCATCGCAGAAGCTCACCCTTAAATTGCAAGCGAAAGTGTATTGTAAACTTCGACCATTTACTGTGCTTCTTCTTGTAGCGCAAATAAGACCAGTTTCTTGCTTGCGCGACATGGGGACTACCCACGCAGAGCCATGCGAAGGTCGAGTGGATCGTTCTGAGTCCATCGGATCAGAAAAGAAGTGTCGCGCTGTGCGGCTGAGAATTCTCAAAAGCATTCTCTACATTGTGACGTACGTGCAAAAACAGCGTCGTAACGCGAATATCGGGCATTATCCTATGGACGCAATCTACAAGGTAAGGTGATTAGATGTCATAGAGGGCGTAAGCTCGTGATGGAAACAGCCTGAGTATTAACTTTCGTTCAACAAGTGGCGTGTACAATCTAAAATACGACGGATCAGTAGTTGGACATACCACTGCTCTGGTGCCTGGATGTCGCTAGTGAAGGGATGTCATTACCTGTCGATGCTGAAAACAGGCCAATGAGTAGCACATGTAACGTAAATATGACGGATCAGTAGTTGGACGAGCCACGGCTCTTTCGCAGGCTTTAATTTCTGTCGAGGTGAACGGATGTTGCTAATGAAAGGATGTCATTACTTATCGATGTCACACGGTACACATCAGAACACCCCGATACGGCATATGCATCGCACCCTTTGTTTCTCTTCACTATTCTCTTCAAACCCACATGGTCAGTAAATAAAAACACATTGAATCTTCGACAAAGACCACTTCTTATCCGATCGCAGGTACTTGCCACGCTGACAGTCTATCCCGTGCTTCATGGGTACGCCAAGCGTAAAACAAATCAGCCAAGCACTATTCTTGTGACGAATAAAGTGGACACATATGATTGCACTCGCTTTCGCAGGCAGCAAAACGCATATCAGGACATACATGCTATCGTTGCAAACTTACGAGTAATTCGAAAGCAAACCTGATGCACGTACACTGGTCAGCAGCCGATCGCGTGAGAGCAAAAAAGGACAACTACCACCTGGTGCTTCCCGTCTGTACAATGGTGATAGAGCCGGTCACTGCAGCATGTTTGGAGCAATTGTGCGGCGCCTTCGAACGGACGCTTCGGTCGTCGTCTGCTACAAATCGTGTCCTTGTCTGAATATCTATCCCTCGTCATCAATTAAAGCAAGAGACTGGGCTAGTAGTCGCTCACGGATGGCGTCGCTTGCGTCGATATGTCGGCGTTTTCCATCTCTCGGCCATTCACAATCGACACGAAGTAAATGAGTAACGGGCGAGCCGCAGCGTACGCGTTTAAACACCACATTGACTCTTTTTTTTCATGTCCGGCTTTTTTTAATCAAACGAAACATTTGGAAGTAGGCTTTGAGAGGTTTAGCCTCGGTCATACAGACGTTTGGTCTCATTTGGGAACCCTTCTTTAATATGTGCTGAGTCGTCTAAAATTTCGAATAGGGGTAGGGCTACAAATGACTTCACTTCTCGTAAATCAACAGGCATAACATGTAATTCAGCCATATAAATGCTTCTGACATCCATCTTCCAGCTTGTAGCAGTAGTCCAACGGTCTTATCCTTATTGTCAACGTTTGCATTCACTCGCGATCGAATCACAGGACGACAAATCGAGCCAAAAAAAGCTGATCCTTTTTTTGGCCACTCCTCCACGCATTTGAGTCTTTTTTTTCACTCTGCTTTTTTTCGCCTCATACCAACTCTTGCCAAGAGAACGAGAATGGGCCGAAAACTTTGGTGCGTCGCTGGCGTGGCGCTCGCAGCGCTGCTCCTGGCAGTAATGGCTGCCGTCGTGCGCCTCGTGATGCTCGTTGTGCACCTTGTGACACTGCGCTACACGCTGGTGATTGGCTCAATGGCCTTCACGCTCTGGTTCGGACTATCGCGGCGACAGCGGTGCGCCAGGGGCTTTTATTCCTGTTCGCAGGTACCTCCTGTGCAGCAGACAGAGCGAGCGAAGCCAATATCTGAGGAGCAAGAAGAAGAAGGAGAAACACAGAAGCTGCAGCTGGTGGCAGCAGTGTTACCCCTTGCTGGGAGGGTCATGGACCAGCTCAAGAAGGTCGCAACGACCGCACCATCCGAGACGGAGTCCGAAGATGACGAGATCGAGGCAGCTGTTGGACACGTGGCTAATGTTACCATAACGCTGCCAAGTAGTAATTGTGGCTCCTCTGCTTCTTCTGGACATGACAAGAGGCTTGCGGACGTGTGGACGCGTAGAGATCCGATGGTCGACGAGCTGCTGCAGCAGCGACGAAGTTCGCGTCCACGATCGTCCTCGGCTTTTGACGACAGCAGATACGGTCGTGTGACGGCCAGAAGCACGGACTCTGGTAGGAGAGTTGACTTGAATGAGATGGAGTCGATGTGCGGAGTCGCGCGACGTCGGGCGGATACGGGCTTGACCACTAACAACAATAACAAGGTTAAGCAGCACGAGCGGGTGAGACGGGCGACGTTCATGTCGAAAAAGGATACACACGCGGTTTCCCGCTCGGACCGACTAGAAGAAGCACGAGGCTCGGATGGCTACTGGATTGGGGATTTCAGCATGCAACGACGCCTGGTGTCTCGCCGCAGCTACAATACCAGTCCCAAGGCCAACTGAGTTGTGAGTGAGAGACGGACTTAAGTTATTGTTTTTGAATCTTCAAGAAGGTTGTTTTGATCTGCCTTCAGATGCATGTACTACTAGCAAGTAGCAAGAAGGCGTTGAACCTGATTGCTCAGTGTGGACCTCTATCGTCCATTGCAATATATCTGCGCATACTGTGACTGCATGAAATAGGGATCTGCATCGTACGACAATCGTGCCTCGCCACTTCCCTGGTGAATTACGCGACTAGGGCTGCATTCTTAAGCCTGCTATGAACCGCTCTTCTCAGACCCGATCTCGGTCTACTCTCCCTCCGCCCAGCCCAGCGACAAAGCATTCCCTTCCCTTGGAGCGCCAGAGCCTGACGTGTCAACCTCGCTTTCATCCTCACTATCCTCGATCTTGTTCCCATGACTTTGCTCTGAGACTGAAAAAGTAATGGGCGAGAGTCCAAACGAAAGCCTAAGTCGTGAGCGCTGTTTCGGTGTAGCAGCTACTAAAGTGTTCGTCAGCGGCGATGGAAGTACCGCCTCGTACGGCGTACTACCTGGGGTCACACAACGAATGGCAACAGGCGATGCCGACCATCGAGGCGGCCCCACTAATAGCGACTCGGACTCGCTAGTCAATGCACCAGCAATACTGAGCTTCTTCCTTTCCTGTCGCTGTCGTTCCTGGGATCTAGTGGTCCCGCCGCAGCATTGATACGGCTCCATTGGCAGCGACCGAGACGGCGTCGGTGTCCCTCTCATCCTCTTTTCATGTTCGTCTACTGCACGTCTCGGGATCCGAGCTGCTAGCAACGGCGTTCGCAAAACCTCGTACTGCTTTTCATCCTCAAAAAAACCGCTGGTTCCAAGAGACGTCTCCAATCTACTGGTAGCTTGTTTCTGTTGGAAAAGCGGTGAGAACACCACGGGCTTGAGCTCCGCAAGCGTGTCGATGCTCCAGTTTAGCGCACATTGAGCGTCTTGCGTTTCCGTTCCGTCTTCTTCTTCTTCTTCCTCGCCGTCGATTGATCGCTCGTTTGCTAGAGCTACGTCGAACGAAGGGAAGGGATTTCTATCAGTAATCAAAGCATCAAATGGGTTGCTGATGCTACTACACGGAACTAACTCGTCTCCTTCAGAGGCATCGGTCATCACCCGATCAAGGCTGCAGTATGATACTACGTCTCTTGCTTGCAGGCGACCGAGGAGCGACAGCCACTCCTTGAATTGCTGTCTGAATTGCACCCGAGATGTTGATTACCACTTCAGCGGTTGTTCAAATTGAAAGAAATGGAATTGATTTGGTGACGGTGTTATCGTATGGAGAAGCAACAGGCCGCAGAGAATGACTTACTGCTCCCAAACGACTTTCCCGTTTGTTCACTTCTCATGCAAGACTCACAAAGTCGAGCGAGTACAAAATTGTCGTATGCCGTATTCACCGCTAGTCGTCTTATAGTCACGGTCAGCTGTGCTCCGAGCACACACCGGTTAGGCAAGTTTCTCTCGCTTTAAACTAGCGCGATATTTGATGCCCCATGTGTACAGCGCAAGTCTTTCTCTTTTTTGTCTAATATAGCACGGTGTTTTTACTACGTCACTTATGGACAGCGTCTGTATTGTGCTATGTTGACGATCTCCTTGAGCTATTAGTCGTCGTATACATATTGTTGCAATGCGCATCCGACTGAACTAAAATACTTGACAGTCGTTCCCTGAGTTCCTTTCCCTTGCGAAACTATCGCAAGTGCTGGCAACTGACATCAACGAAACAAGTCGAAGAACTAAAAACGTAGCTTCGAATCAGGGAAAAGGGACAAAAGAAGAATCATCGATTGGCAAGTCTGTTCCCATCGTATGTAGGAGCAGATTACTCATTCTGGAAGTGAAGAGTATGAAGCAACTCGAACGAGCCAAGCTATGTAAGTAGCACATTGTGTCTCAATCGTTGAATAAATATAGTGTGGTGGAGTGGAATTCGCGAAATTGCTGATGCGATCCCGACTCTCCACTATCACCCAGACGACCGACTACCGGAGAGGGTACTTCTATACCGTGTAGATGTATTCCTCCTTCACCTTGTGTATCGGTCAGTAGGGCAGGTGTGTTGGGGATAGGTTGGTGTGATCGTGCGGAAATCTTCACACGATCACGGGTGTACTGGTAGGGTGCTTGATATAAGTCACCCAGATCTCAACGAGATCGCCTTGTCCAATATGAAGATGCTTGAAACGCTTGACCTTCTGACCACTTCAGCCGTCTCGCGATCTTGCACCTCGTACTTTACGTTGTAGCTGCGTCTGATCGCAGTTGGGATGTCTTTAGAATTGTTGATCCCCAGCCAATCATCTGGTGATATCACTTGGTTTCATTACATGAGACTTTCTTGACGTCGGGAGACCAAATATCCAGTACGGACGAGAAGTCGACACGTGTACTTAGAAGCAAATAGAGTTATGTTTAATGTTAACCAACCAAAGCTAAAAACTACGATTATGCATGTCTATATACCAGTATATGCTGACACGTGTCCTCTACATTCCGATGATCGTTCCTTCGCATATGTGGTCCACACTTGTCTCACGCAGTCTCAACTGATCGGTGGGCTAGATTGTGATCACCACTGATCGTCGATCGCCCTGATCGTCTATCATTCTGGTCGTCGATCACACTTCAGATCTCGATCACCCCGATCGTCGATTACCCTCCGTATCACGATCGCTGCCGATCGTCGATCACCATCCTTGCTCGTCGATTACCATTTTCATCGTCGATCACCATCCTAGCTCGTCGATTACCATTTTCAATCGTCGATCACCATCCCTGATCGTGATCAATACCGATCTTCGGTCACCTTCGGGGATCGCTATCACCTCGACATACGCTCGTATTTTCAACCTTGACCACCCTATGTGTTCTCGATCTTGGTATCTTGACAGTCGATCTTGGTATCTTAAAAATAGATCCTGGTATCTTGACAATCGATCTTGGTATCTTGACAGTCGATCTTGGCATCTTAAAAATAGATCCTGGTATCTTGACAATCGATCTTGGTATCTTGATAATCGATCTTAGTATTGTGATATTAAATCTCAGTATTGCGCAGTTTAACAGCCAATCGATCTTTCTCGACAATCAGTCGTGGTTTTTGATCAATCAACCCATCGATCACTTAGATTTTTCCTCTTCCGCTTTACCACAGCCGTCCCCCTGCGCTGATAATCGGCATACAGTGTTGGTGTATCAGTGCACTTCGTCAGCTGTCGTCTCCACCTCTGCAGCTCCATGTTCGCTTGTCTCGCCTACACGGAGGGATCTGATAATCTGTCGATCACCCGCCCGGGCTCGTCCGGCATACCAAGTTCCTCACCGCCGGCCGAAACTCCACTGCGCCCTTCTTCATCTTTTCCAAGCGGCCGGATGAACTTCCTACCTGAGATCGATCGACGTACATTGCGGTCGTATGTCGATGATCTCTATGATTGTGCTGAGGCCCGTCAAAATTTGCTGGACAATTACAGTGTGATCCACGACCAATTGAGAGCTCAAGAACTTTGTGACGATCGCTTGGAACGCCAACTACACGACGTTCGAGACTTCGCAGGACCGATCAGGCAATAACCAGCGATATAACACTTTGCGCGACAATGCCGAGCAGAAAGTTGCTGAATTCCAAGAGGAATTAGCCGATCCAAAAGGATGTCTACAAGAGATTCCGATCCTGAAGTCTTCCCCCTTGAATATTACCGCTGCCCGCCATGCACATCAGGAGAAGCATCAAAGGCAAATGGCATTGCTCAAGAAGAGTTGACCTCGGCAATCACTTCCTCCTAGAATGCTGATGATCAGGAGAGGTCCCAGATAGAGATGCGAAATCTCAATTTGCTGCCCACCCGTCCACAATCACACAGGAGTTGACTCTCGCCAAGAAAGATTTATACACCCTTCCGATCGACGCAAGCGCGATCGCTTAACGGCCCAGGTTTCCGATCTTACCATTGAGCGTGACCGACTCGCACTGGACATCGCCGGTCGGGATGCGGATCGTGATCGGTTGGTAAAGGAAGTGGCCGAGTTGAGAACGGAACGCGATAAAGCACTCCAATCGAAGAATTTGCTCTTCACTCGCCTGTTCGAAGTAGTCGCCAGCGCCTCATCAAGTTCTCCAACTCCGCCTCAACAGACACGATCGCTTCCTGTTTCCCCCAGATCCGATGCGCCGGAAGGCGTCCCCGCCTCAACACAAGCGGCCCCCTCTGTCTCTTCCACGTCTGATATACCGGTATCCTGGACGGCGTCCTCGCCTCAACAGAATGATCGCCCCCTGCCTCTTCCACGTCTGATGTGCCGGCGTCTAAACGCGTCTGTAGGACTAGATCTTCACCGAATCAATCGTCGTCGCCTGATACTTTTGTTTCTCAAACTCCGTCGCCAGATCGATCGGAGGGCAGCAATCAAGTTGGTTCTTCTTCTGCTGATACAAATAATTCTCTGCTTGCGGCGTTATCGTCGTCCCGTTTTACCGCCCGACGTGGAACTGCGGCTTCTTCCAAGAAATCATCGCCAGCTCCGATTTCTTCGCCGATGGACATTTGACTCCCCCAGTCTGGCATCTCAACCTCTCGAGAATCTCCCGCGAATATCCATGGTGGATTTATTTGGAGAACCCTCAGTGACTCCGAGGGTGCCATCAATCTCTCTTGTGACCCTTGGAGTCCTTGCAATACGCTGTTAACCTCTAAGGAATTTTTGGCGCTTCCTGAAACCATCATACTCCGCGATCGTTGTATTTTGGGGGATCAGGATCAGGTTCCGCGATCGGCAGTAGACGTGTCTCCCTGATTCGCCTGAAGAGTCATCCTGATCATCATATCGGAACTGGACATAGACTTGTTCTACCACCACTTCTCGAAACCCAAGGGATACATATTCCCTGTCCAGAGAGCAGCTTTGCACTCCTCCAAA
>JH597877.1:1206-49692 GCA_000173235.2 Hyaloperonospora arabidopsidis Emoy2
ATCCTGCACTGAGATCTTCCCCATAACTGCCGAAAAAATTGGCCGAAACTGCATGCCTGCAATTGATTGTTCGATGGCAGTTTGGTGTTTGATAGTGGCAAACTACCTATCACAGGCAAGACGGCAGGCTGAATCTACCCTCAAGAGGTCACCTGTGAAAACCGAGATCCACTTTTTCAATGCCAAGTGTGCGCTCTCTACACTTGACGTGGTGGTATGGCCAAAGTGTAGCTTACCTCACACAAAGCAAGCTACAAACCTTTCCTTATAGACAAGCCATGTTGTCTCAAGATAGGCCATGACATGAAGTGGGAACATTTCTTACATAGCCTCAAGCTGCTGTTCATAACATTCCACTGTGTTTGAAAACACAAGAGCGTTCCACTGCTTGAGTAGCTCCTGAAAGGCCTCCATTGAGTCAAATGACAGTCGATGCTTGGCAGTTATGTTCTTGTCGATATGGCAGCGGCAGAGAAGGAATTCAGCATCAGGAAACACGTTGTCAAGCGAGTACATCAAGGCCAACTCCCGGTCAGTGACGAAGGTGGATGGAATGACCCCAAACTGCTCCAAAACGCGCGCCACAAGCTGCACTGCTCACAGGTAATCCTCTTCTGTCTCGGCTGCCATGAAGCAGTATGCAAACGTGAACGTCTGGCAGTCACGCCTACAACGTGCATCAATGGCAGCCCAAAACGGTTAGTCTTGTAAGTTGAGTCAATCAACCATATTTTTCCCGTTGAAAACTTGCTGCAGACTTCCTTTGCTGATGGCGAGACAATGAACAGGTGCGTAAGCCTTTGTTGGTCATCAAACTGCGTGAAATAAGGGGCATCGGCCTCGTTCTGTCAAGCAGCGCTTGGAGCGGAGGGCGGGCAGCCAAATTGCGGTTGCGCTCTGCTTGAATTAAGTTGTACATATCACGAGGGGTCACACTCACAGTTTGCCTGCGCATTGTACTGACTATGCGCGTTGGTCGCAGCCCATCTGAAGCAAGCCGAATAACCTCTTGGCGTTGGGCCGGGGTTAGAGCGCGTCCTTGCGGGTGGACAGACGGGTCGGCAAAGGGTGCATGGTTGTGTTCCTTGTCATAAAAAAACACTGCCCACTCTGTGCCATTTTGACGGCGTATGGTGCAGTTAAAAGTACATCCTGTTCCCCGGCTGCTACGCACGCGTTTGCGTTGTTGCTGTTCTGTTTCTGCCTCTGGCTGTGGCCGTGGCTGTTGTGCTCCACAAGAACAGTAGAGAACCACTGCTTTGATGTCACCATCTTTTTTTTACCCACCCGCCTTGTATGCTTGATAGTCAAAACAAAGCCCTCATTTTGCAGTTGGGAATCTACTGCCGCACGAGCCTCGTCTAGGGTGGCAAACACACGCTCTCCAAGCTCTCCAAGTAGTTCCAAGTTGTTCAGGTTGTTCATTGCAAAGAGTTTGAAGTTTTATGGAAAGTGAATTGACGCCAAAAATTGGCGGCGGCAAATTATTTTTTCGTGGTAATATTGAATGGTTCCAGCCAATCACAGGCCTCGAAAACGAGCCTAGGGGTTCTATATCGACAGGGTGGGTGGTGGTTAGCCAAAGGTGAGTGCTGGTTAGCAGCTCCCTTTTATAAATATAGACACTTACATGTGTTGATACGAAGAAGAATATTAAATTGTACTATCGTGGTATTATTGATAAAAGAGTATTCTATTCGCAAAATTTTTAATAATAACCACTCGGTAATACACTTTGCGATTATTCTCTTCGGCCTCCTTTTCTTCGTCGAATGACATCCATAATGCTGCTTAGTTTGATCCAGAAATTTGCGTAAATGCCCTTACTGTCTTCATCTTCACCGTACCTGTCGTTGGTGTCTTCTCCTTTTCGCCCCTTTTTAATTCCGTCTTTTGATGTGCTGATACTTTATTTCCATCCATTGAATATCATTCGAAGCTGTGCGTGACCGTCTTGCCTATTTTAAACATCTGTAGGGGTATTTGACCTTAAGGTTTCAGTATTGTGCTTGAGTTCATTTCTAAGGATATTATTGATAGACGTAAGATGCTTTCTTATCTATATACTCAAAAATCTCAAGCTACTACTGCCCGCAAGAGACTCCTGCGATGCCGCCACTAATAATCACTTTATGAAATCGCCTGTCTGAATCCAATGAAAATGGTAAACACGTGCGAGCACGGGGCGATGCCATCTAGTCTCAAAAGCAGTTCGGCTTGCAAGGGTATTAAAGAGGAAACGGTAGACTTCGCACTTAACTAATGAAAAAGGGAGTGAATCTAACTAAGTAGGGAGTGAATCTAATAATTCCCTATATTTTTGGCCGAAAGCTGCTGTTCCAAAAACATTTGTTGCGTTTATTTATTTGTACAAAGTTGTAGTTAAAAGGTAAAGTTTTAGTATTATTTATATCTGGTTCGTTGCGAGGTTTCTAAATTTCGTTTTATAATTAACTGCAGCTAATAACATGCAACTTATAGAAAACAGCTGGACTTGCGGAAACAAGGATGGAAGTTACTCTGTGTTATGTTTGGTATTATCCGCGCTAAGTACATTCTCGTTCTTGCTATAAGGTCCACTCACTGCCGAACTAAATCTTTCTCTGGCCTAACCTTTGCTCTGTTACGAACTGATAATATTCCCGCAAATAACAAGACTTGGCAGCTGTTTCTGTCGCTCATTTCGATCCTTCTTCAATTTCGCTTCATTTCGTCTCTAATATATCCGCGCTTTCACCGTATTTTCCAACACTCCTCTCCAAACGTAGCCTTCTTGGCTGCATAGTCGACCTTCCGTCTCCGCAGCTCACTGCTTCGCATCCTGGTCCAACTCGAGGTACTATAACTACTTCTCCAGGCACATGAGTGCTCGCAACGTCGCAAAAACTTCTGGGTCTAGAGCCAACGTCGGTGATTTTGTGAGAGTTTGCTCTAAGCGCACATATCGCGTGAGCAATGCCGCGCCTGGCGTTGTCGTATAAATTTGGACCTCACGTTGATGTGTTTGGTCCATTACATCTCACCTTCTATTTTTAAGACCGCCTGGTTGTCCACATGCATTAGCATGAGTCAATTCGGTGCCGCTTTAATCTCACCCAGCCTTTTGCGAATTCCGAGCGGCTGGCGTGCTTCCTCTGGCACACTTCGACCTTGACGTCATCTGTAGATTAAGATGTTGATTCTTTTCGAGGTACGCAATTATTTTCATCAGCCACTAGTCGTGTGTGTGGCATTGGGTTTGGCAATTTGCTCTATTTAAAGCGAACGCCATGCCTGGATGCGTGCACCATGCCACTTACAGCAGACACCGACGAGTTACTGGAAGTCCTTGGTCGTAACTTATCAGCCGCGCTCGTATTCCCAGCAGCATGCTGTTTCCTTTGTCCACCTCATAGCAGTCTGCTCCGATTGCGCAGGTGTCGATTTCGTGTCAGCGAGACTTGCCCGCACACGAGGTAATTGATTGCCTCCTCCTGGTTTGAAACCTAGGATCCCTCGTCGTCTAGCTCTACGCACATGCCTAAACGCTTGGCACACACCCAATGTACTTTATTGACAAAAGACAGAGGCTAACTAAAATGAGATCGAATGACGCAGCGCAAATGCCAGTCGTCACGGATCGTCAACATACACGCCAATTACGACGATGGATTTGTTAAAAAGATCTTGTTTGACAGGATGTCGGGTTTTAAGGTCAAAATGAATTGCGGGACCCTTTCGCCAGATTAGTCGGATGTGTCGCGATTTGACCAGGTGAAGGAGCGATAGACGACGACGTGACAGGTGGGATAACGGGGCGGTTCAATTGCAATGTCGGATCACTGTATGAGGTAAAAAGGTAGAATGTACGCCATTTTAGCCTTACATCGCCAAATTGCAGTGCTGTTGGGTGAAGATTTAGTGCTGACAAACAAGACTAGTTAATGCTAAATATACAAAAACTTTGATTTTAAGAAACGTTGCCCAGTGAAAAAGATACGAGCCTTAAAACTTTATCAAAATCCTCGTCACATTTGCGGCACAGATAAATTATCGCAGCACAACTCACTGTAGATACCCAACTCCTGTGAACTTTGCGTGTAGCAGATAATATACACAGATAACCTGCTTGCTTTAAGTTGTACAGTCATTCCTCGGATAACTCATAGGCTTGGTGGAGACAGATTTTATGAGTCAGCCGAGTTATGAGTTATGTAAATTTCCGACTTTCTTTTTTGTGAAAAGAAAAAATCAGTAAAGTAGCGGTTCCCCCTTCTTTTATTCCATATAATCATGCCCCAAGTACTGTCACCAATGCACAAAGGCTCGAGAATTTACAGCACAAGGCCAAGAATATAAAAATGAACCAAAGTGTTCTGGCAATTGAGCTTACAGCAAGTTTTCATTTCAGATGACCCAGAATTCCATCTCTCCCATAATCAATAAGAGCACTTACCTAGAATATATAACAGATAAAGAACTTTCCGCCAAAAGCCCAAGATGTGCTTCAAATCTAAAACTAAAGATAAGCATGTCAACTTGGGTGCTTCAATGTCAAACAAAGCATGCTTACTTAATTACAACATCACCGAGATCAAGGACTAGGTGTTTTCTGAGCGCCTTAGCCTACCTGAGGACATCATCAAGATCTTCAGTGGATAGCTGCAACGCTTCCAGAAGCGAAACAAGCTGCGTAGTATCAGGATATACATCAAGAGTAGTTTAGCAAATGAGGGAGCCATGGATGCAGCATTGGCTGGACTTTGGGCTGTAGTTTCTGGCTATGAGCCCTACGATGTTTTCAACATGGACAAAACTAATGTGTGAGAATTAATAAATCTTTATTTAGGCTGGTGCTGTACTTTACTGAAACTGATATAGGCCTATTTACAACATGATCTAGAAAAGACATTTTCATAGAAAGTGATTGAGGGTCTCAACAAATAGAAGGTCAGAGTTGGGTCAATTTCTAAAATAAAGTTTGGAATTTGAAATTTTACAGTTTTATAACAGTTTATCATCCCTTTATATTTATTTAAGGAGATCTATTGCCTTCACGGCCAATGCGGATGGTACTTCAGATATCCATCCGTATGGCTGCCACCACTCAATGAACCCTGAATTCTTGTATATACTAGTTTAGTACACTCAGACACTTATCCCCTCCCTTCAATTGTGTATTTTACACAAGAATATGGTTTTCTTTGCTCAGAATCATTCTCGTATAACTTTTCCCCCACGGAATACTCATAAATTTTGCTGGTAATGAGTTACGGGTTATGAGTTAGCGATCATATAACGACCATGATGGAACGCAATTTATATGAGTTATACGAGTTATAAGTTATGAGGTTATGAGTTATCCGAGGAATGACTGTACACGCTCTTCCGCACTTGTCGTAACATTTCCCTCGTACTTATGGTGCCACGGTCCTAAAGCATCTTGTAGTCTACGCTAAATCCCACCAGAAACTTGTATATAAATATTGTATTGAGAATTTGTAGGGCTTAGCGCACAAGTTTGTTTGTTTTTCGCGATTACCCAATTACTTCCATATTGCAGCGAGTGTCAGTATAACTTTCACTTACGGTATTTCCATGACATCTGTAAGAGGGAAGCCGTAGTCTACCCCCAGCACCTGTTCGTAATCGCATACGACCAATCGCGACTTAAATATCTTTTTATTACCACCTGAGCCCGAATTGTCATGTTAGACCTATTTCTCGTTCAGCGCGTTAATGGTGGCTGGATGCTCGATCAGATTCTACACGCTTTTGTCCTTAAGCGCGGCCATTTATTCATCATTACATGCTCCCAGCTCTCTCACTTGGAGCTACGCGTCGCATTATTGTTGTCTTTTAGGTCTCTATTGCAAAAAAAGATTCATTACGCTAGAAACGTGACCAGACTCCTAATGATCACCAGTAGCCTCTGCTCGTATCGACGTTGCGCGCGTAACATATCCGCACACTTTCATGTCTTTTTCGGCTTTCAAACGCTCTTAAGCCTTGTCGATGGTCTGTACCCGCAAATTTATCATTTAGATCGACGAGCAGACTTCCTACTCTTATCCACGCTTTACATGAATTTATTATCTTTGCATAACATATAGATATTCTGAGACGTCTTGTGACATTGCCACATTGTTGGATATATGCACTAACAAACAAAAGCACATATTTTGTCGCTATTCCAATATTACACTGTGTACAAAAGAAAGAGTAAAGTAAAATAATGACTTTTATATTACGCGTAGCAGACGCGTTTCGGCCCTCCGCTGGGGGACTCTGCAGTGGCTTTGTCAATTTACAAGTGAGAATTAATAAGACCTCTAGATATGTAAGATCTATAATATCCATAAAATAATCTAGAATTCTTTAGAAAACCCCATGTATCCTAGCGTAGGTTGTAGCTCTAGCGTCGATACCAAGTCCAACTTGCACTTTCCAACACATCGACCTGCAATTACTGTGTCAGAGAGTCCTGTTGCGGGCACAGTGAAACGTACATATGCCATATAAGCACGACGGGTTATCGAAAGTCTGACGTTATCGCCGACCAGTTATGCGCGTCTCGAGTCCAGTATCGTAAAACTTCTATTCAGAATTTGTTCAGCGTACCTGATGGCGTATTCCCAGTACTTAAGCGCAGCCAGCTCGCGAGGACAATTCTGTGATAATCTCTATAGAAAAAGCTCTTGGCTTCGTCCTTTGACAGTAGGCACCGCGCCTCGCTGACGTGGTGCGTACCTTGCAGCCGATTTATCACTTTACAATGCCAAGAAGCGCTCGAACTTCTTCGACACCTTGTACTTCGTGGATCCAGGACGACATAACATGAACTCGACCTATGGTCGACTAATTTTACGAGGTAGATATTGCCGAGTCTATCTGTTTGCGGCATTGGACCTTTTAGGTACAAGCACATGACTTCTCAATCTGATGTACGGATGCGTGCTTTCCATTGTCCGACTGTAATTTTTTGCTGGATACATTCATTCTTTGCACAAATGCGCATCGACTTCTTTTGGTCAGTGATCTTGATGATGACCATGTTTCCTTCGCTATTCAAACGATCATATTGAGCTGTAGTTTTCCAATCATATTATTCAGATGCTTCAGATACGCCGAATGTTTATCAGCTTTTCAGTACTCGGTCCTAAGTAGAATAGCACGTCGATAAGAACATATAACAGACTCTTTTGCAGCGTAGCCGTTGCTGCTTTTTGCACGTACGGCGCGTTCACTTGCATGATGAAGTCAAAGCGACTGCGCCGTCACTGCATCAATCGAGAGAACAATTTGGCTCTTTGTCCACCGGGATAACACCCTTTTACGATGTAGCACGCAAGTTGTGGCGCTAAGTAAACCTCCTTCTGCGTAATAGTTTTCTCTTTGTCCTTAATATCACACGCTAACCACACTTCCAACACAAGTAAATCTGAACTACTTGGCAAATTCCATCGATTTCTCGTTGTCTGCTTCTTACGTCATCGATGCGTAATTAACGAAGTGCCGACTAGACCCGCTGTCTTGGGTTTATTTCTTGTAAAGCTACCGTCGGCATCTCCATCATAAACACAGTCTTAGCAAGTTCCTTGTGATTTTGCTCTCCGCGCGAAACGCGCTTGCGTAGTTTATTTACGACGATATGCTTATTTTAGCGGAGCTACCATAACTACCTAGTCAGACGAAGACTTCTAGACTCGTAGAGTCTCTTTGTATATCAAACTAAGCGGGTATTAACTTAAAGGGTCTCAAGTCTTGCAGACTTGGTGAGACTTAACTCTAAGTGTATGTATAAGCTCTTAAGCTTCTAGTCCTGGTTCAAGGGACTACGAATCCAAGGAATCACGTGGTACTAATGCCCAAGAGTACTTAGCCTTAACTCAGGCACTTAACTGTTACGACCGGAGACGTCTTAGAAAGACACGTGTCTGAAACTGATCAAAAGGGGAACTGAACATATTTACTGATTTATAGCAATAATAAACCTTACTTACGTCTTTAATCTTAAAACTATGCTACCTAATCGAATAGTCCTCATCGTAGTCCTTCTTGTGTACCACACCATAAGTACGTCACCTCTATGAATACCCTATTACGATAGATACCCTCTAACCATAACCGATATGGTACGGTATTAGTGTTTAACGTATGTGATACAAAAGTATGCCTTATCAGTGACACTGATCACTTTCTGCGTGTACCACACCAATATACCTGGTTATCACAACCGTTTGTGTAACCCCGTTACACCTTCTTCCACGAAACTGTCGATACCCGGAATCGACATTCTTCACCTTTCTCATTGAGATAGCTCGGGGAGGACAGATAACCTCACGGTTGAGCTCACGAAACCTTGCGCATCAATAACGAAGTATTCGCATTCCTTCGAGTCTTCGGAAGACATCATACGAGAAGAGAACATCGTTGATCATGACAGTGACACTGTCGTGGAAGAGGGCGAACCCCCCGAACCTGCCACTTCAGCGTCGTGCGAGTCTTCTTGCATAGCGCCAAACCCATTTCTGGAACGAAGCACGGCCCAAGCGCTAAAAGCGCTGCGTGCCTTAACCACTCTTGATGAGCCTATCATCATCAAAGATCTCGATGAGCAACAGCAACGATATATCGAGGAAAATGAGAGAGCTAGACGTCTGTCTCAGACATTAGCTATTGCCGAGGTGCATTCGGACTATGCTTCAAGCCTTTGAGCATTGATGAGTTGTTGCGAAAGATCGCAGGTTAGCCCTTGACTACTTGGCGTACAGGACGCGAGGCTACGACACCCGACGCCATTGCCGAACGAGATGCTCTCGGAGAGAGATACTTGACGCCCGAAGCGACGACGATCTCTGCGTATCAACTTAAATTAACGGAACAAGCATGTGGTGCCTCGGTACCTACACAGCGAACGATCCCGGTCGTTTTGTACCCCGGCGAGAGTGAGGCCGAAGATGATAATACGTTCACTTCCTGGGCTCGTAGGGCACGTCCCTTACCCAGCATGAATGCCCTAAGAGTTAGTGCCTCCAAGGCCGACGTTTGGTTAGAGCGCAAACTGCGCTATGGGTTTGCTAATGAAGGCCAAAGGCCAGCTACGTTCTCCGTATCGCAACCAGTATGCAAAGCCAATTTCTGGTCAAACCACCACTGTTTCGACTGTGCAGACAGTCGCGGGTCACTCGTTATTGACGAGCGAGCCGTACACCCCCACATCTATTGGTGGGAAGCACGTTGGGGTGCAAGCTGAACCGTAGCACGACGCTCAAAAACGTCAACGGCGTACGGTCAATCTTGCCGATAGGGTACCTCAAACCCATGAGTTCTCAGACTCAGGGTATCCACGCCACTTCACCGGATACTGATATTGACCTTTGCGACGATGCCGCTTCAGGAGCTTCTCCACATGGAGCTGCAAGTTCCCTTGCTTGTCTAGAAACGTAGTAGGGGGTCGGTGTGTCAGTACAGGTGCATGAAGACTTGGTGTCAGAGGTGGTGCGACTTCGCGAGTCTTTCGCTCACGTGCAGAGTGCACTGGATCATTCTGTGAATGAGAGGAAACAACTATGGGAGATCCTCGACAAGTGCAACGCGCTCGTGAACAGTCATCGACTGAGTTTGCTCAGTTGCCTGAGCAAATGAACCGTCTCTGCTCGATCGACTCGGTCAAGAAACGACGCCAGAAGGTGGAGTATAACCTGCCTCGACTGGGTGGCCAGTTGGAACTTATGACGGAGATGCATGTAACAGGGACGACGTCCCTCCTTCAGGCGCAAGCACCTTCCAATCTGCGAGAGAAGGATCATGATATGGATTAAGCAAGAAAACGTAAAACATTGGGTGTGTACGCAACTTGCGCGGAAGATTGAGTGTATAGGCAATGCCCTTCTTTGCTATGACCTTGAACGGCCCGACAAGCGTGGGCGCAACTTTGTCTTGAACACGGAAGACACTACATTTGTAGGTAGGTCTTTAGCATTTAGTAAGACTTGGTCTCCAACTTCATAAGAATCAATACATCCTATGCCTTTAGCATCAGCTTTTTCTTTTTGTTTGTCCTGGCTATTAGCCATTGCATCATGCACGCTTCGTAAGACACTAAAGTGTGTCGCGAGAAACTCGCTCACTTGTTTCTGCATTGGCTTAGGGCTGATTTCAGCAAGCTTGTCAGCAGACTATCCCCCACCAAGCCCAGAACCACGGAGTGGTAACGTGAGCGCAACGCGGGGGTGCGTGAGGCTATTCATATAGAAGGGAGTAAAGCCGGTCGTGGCATGGACAGCGTTTTTCAACACGAATTAAATGACGGGGAGCACCGAGCTCCAAGTCCGTGGCGACCCAGAACAAAAACTACGAAGAACATTGCCGATGACGCAATCAACTCGCTCAACTTGACCATCGGTCTGCGGATGATCCGCTGTGGACATGTCCAATCGCGTACCAAGAACCGTGAAGGTGGAAGTCTAAAATTTGCTGGTAAAGCGAGGGTCGCGATCAGAGATGATTTCCAGTGGCAACCCCTGTTGACGAAACACACGATCGATAAAAGCATAGCTGTACCTTTGCCATCGATTAAACCTGGCAGTGCCGCTAAGTGAGCCATCTTGTTCAAGCGGTCAACAAATATCACAATTAATGTGTTGCAGTCATAGTCCTTGGGAAATCCCAAACACAAAATCCTTACTGATGGACTCCCAACACCCGGTGGGCTCAGGTAAACTGGCGAATGTCGCAGCCGAATGTGCCGAAGGTTTGACCCGCTGGCACGTTTTGCATGTACACGTATGTGCTCACCCATTTGTAGAGTTTGGGTCACCAGTAGTGTTGACTCACAGAGCCATAGGTCTTTTACCAGCCCAAATGCCCACTGACGGCGGTATCGTGGGCCTCAAAGAGGATTCGATATTTAAATTCTCATCGTGAGCTACAAAAATGCGAGCGGTATCCTCTACATCTGTGCGATAGCACAAGAGACCATTATCGATGGAATATCGATGTAGGCTGGCTCGCAAACGTGCCGATAAATTACTGTCCGAGTCATCTTACTTCTCACTCCCAAGGGCATAAACCATGCCACACATTGAGAATCCCGTGGATATGCCACTCGAATTTACTCCTCAATAGGAGACGACAGAGTCGTGACATGAGCAAGCTCATAATCGGGACAGCGAGAAAAATAGGTCGTCTGTTAACACATTTTGTTTCCGTGGCTTATACTTCACCTCGAAGTTATATTCCGCAAAGTAGGAAAGCCAGCGAGCCATTCTCTGAGAGAGGTGAGGCGACTGTGTCGCCGTGAATAATGACGCATGATCCGTATAGATTACGAATGGCTTGGAGCCAAGCAGATGGAATCTAGATTTGACGAGAGCATACTTCATACCAAGTATCTCTCTGTCATGAACTGGATAGTTCTTTTCAGCAGCTTTCAGCTGACGAGATTCAAATGCGATAACTCACTCGCGGCCTGCAGCATCTGTCTGTAACAGGGCGCTGCCTATAGCAAAATCGGATGCATCGCAGACAACGCTAAAAGGGTACTCAGGATTTGGCAACGCCAAAATGGGAGCATGGAGGAGACTCTCCTTTACTGCCCGAAATGCGTCATCATGGGTCTTTCCCCAGTGCCAATCTGTGTCCTTCTTAAGGAGGTCAGTTAATGGCCAGGCCATATCAGCGTAATTTTCACTGTGTTTGTGTAAGTAATTGGCAAGGCCAAGCCACTTACGCAAGTCCTTAGGAATCGGCCAGTCCACTATAGCCTGGACCTTAGCTGTATCCGCTCTAATGCCGCGCTTACCAATGAAACATCCTAGAAAGGAATCTCCTCTGCACCAAAAATGCATTTAGACGCGTTGGCGGACAATTTATTAGTGCGCATGCACTCGAGCACGGCTCGCAAATAAATGATGTGATTTTCAACATCTGACCGACCTTTTTCGGCACGACTATGGACAAAAATGTTATCAAAGTACGTCTGTGCGTAATCCCGATGAGGGCGGAAAAGTTGCGTCACCAGACGATTAAATGTTGCCAGATCATTAGACAGTCCTTGGGAATCACCAGCCATTCCCATAGCATACCACTCGGGGTGCTCACTGCTGTAAGCGGAATATCACCTGCTCGCATGAGCAATTGATAATATCCATCAACCAAGTCGAGTGCGCTATACATAGTACAACCAACCATGTTGTTTTGAAGAACATTCTTTCGAGGAATTGGTGTCTGTACCGGAATAGTAGCCGCATTAAGCTTGTTATAAGCATGCACAATACGCCACTTACCGTTCGGCTTTTTGACACAAAATGTCGGTGTCGAATGTAAAGATTTACTCTCACGAACCATTCCTGCCTCGTGCTTAACACGAAAGAAGTCATCACTGACATCACATTGCTCCATAGGCAAAGGCCAATGTCGTGCGGCACAATATTTAGTCCCAGGAACTAAGTCAATTTCATGACGGACACCTCTATCTGGAGGTAAAACAGAGGGTGGGGCGTGGCACCCTGCATCTTGAAATTCCTTGACTAAGGGGGTTAAAGGGATCATGAGGATTTATCAATATTTATGACCCAATATGCGCACTGAGTGCTGCTTTTGTGTCCTCCAGAAAGGCTTCATCCAAAAGTAAAGACGAGTTCAACTCTATGATGTCGGGTCGAATGACCACCACCTCTAAAAGGTCTCCATTCGTTAGTAAGTGATCAAACTCATCAACCGACAACTATTCGAGTTCTAAAAGCGAAGTTAAAGAGGGTATAGCCTTAAGGATAATTGTACCATCACAGGCACCAGTCACTCCGTTGAAGAGTGTATACAGATGACAGTCATCATCACTTTGTGACACAGCAAACGATGTGTGATTCGTATCTCTCTGATCAATACCATCGTCGAACTTAATTTGCTCTAAACTAGAGCTGACGCCACTATTGACGTCCGATGACTAGTCATTGGACATGATGTCGTCATCACGTGGATCACGTACCACTTCACGTGCATCTGCTGAGCCGGGCTCGGGATGTTTTGGTATTTCACCAACAACGTCAATATTGACATTGAGCGCGTCGCTATCACAGCCAACGTCAGTACTTACAGTACTTACGTGCCATTTCGCGCTCATCTGATGGTTTCAACCCTCGATGACTTAACGCTTGGTCAACAATGCTTTCAGCATTCAGTACGTTGCTCTCACAACGACTATCACTTAGCGGAGTACGTGCCGCTTCACTATCACATATCGAGCTTTGCTTTATACTCATGTCTTTGAAATCGTCAGAATCAACTAACTCCGACATTCCGATTCCAGCACACTGACATTGTCAGCCAGTGGCTTGCGCCCATAACGCTTCTGATTCCTAGCAGAGGTGGTTCATGACTCTCCAAAGCTCCGCTAGGGACGGTGCGCGTGGCGCCTAATGTTTTCGACCTCCAGTCGATTCATGGTACATGGCGCTCAATCCAAGCCATACCAAGAATGAGATCATATCTCGAGTCCAAATTAAGGACTAAACAGAGTTCGGTACTATCAAAATCAAAAAAACTTCACACCCAAGCTCACAGGAACTTTGGGTGCATTGACTAGAGTTCCTGTCGCCAAGCGAACAGTGATCGTATCACCCCCGTGCGCTTCTAGCGCCCCAAAATAACGTGGATTCCCCTTAAGGGAACAGCATCTGACATAATAAACGGATGATCTGGAGTCGATAAAAATCGACCAGGGTTTGTCAAAGCCCTTAATAGTTGCCTTTGCAACCAACAAGCCTGGCTTGTATTCACGCCCCGTGTTAGAGTGCACGGGACTCCTTGGGGCTAGGTTCTGCTCGCTTCTACCTCCTAGAGACTCAACAGAACCTAGTTCCTCCCCAGCAGGGCGCTCTGCGCCTACTTGTAGTATAAGTTTCCCGCACCGTACCAGACTTCTAGTTAGCGGCGGGAGTTTGGCTTGAACTAGCCTGGCGGGCCCTGCGTAAAGAGCAATTAGGTTGCAGATGCTTTGTGCTTCCGCACGTGAAACATCGTCGAATGTTTCGATGATGTTCTACAGCTTGAAGCTCTGCTTCCTCGTCCGTCTTGGCGAGACTGAGGTACATATGCTCCGGCCTATTTAATGAACTAAATGAGTTCACCGAGTTTGGGTTGTACCCATGAGTGCCAAAACGGTCTGCCTTAAAGTTGAACTCAGCGTTCAACGCGATATCCACAGCCTCCTCAAAGGAGGTGGGGTGTACCCGTAACACTTCCGTTTGAGCCACGCCCGTGCGAAGACCCTCCATGAAGATGGTAACCAAAACCATTTCTGGTATGGGATCAAGCTGCATGGCAGCGATTAGAGTTCTCAGTTTCTGGAATGATTCCGATAGTTCTTTCTTGCCCTGACAGGCAGATAATAAATGAGAACGCACTCGGGATGCCTGATTAGGCGGATCAAACACTCGGGATATTTGCTGTTTTAGCAAGTCCCATGTGGTGAAAGCTTCGTCCACCGACGTGCTACACGTGAGAGCCCATTCTCTAGCTCGACCACCTAGTTTCGAGATAGCCATTCCAACTCGCTGTTGCTCCGACCAGAGCATAGCGGAGTTCATGGCCATTTCCACCTCTCTGATCCACAGAAGGATGTTCTCCCCTTCTTTTCCCTCAAATGTCTTTACAGTCAAGACAGGGGGCGAGCCCTTGGCTCTTCATCGGGTATGGGGACATACCGAGTAGGCGTAGCCGATGCCAAATGGTCGTGTACTTGCCTAAGCAGAGTGGACTCAAACGGAATAAAAGCGTCAAGACGTGCACGAACCACTCCAGGACCTTGTGCAAGGATTAGATCCACATGTTCATTCCCGACTAGCACTCTGAGTTTCTCCAGCGCTAATCCTTGGGCCTCACAGAGGGTTATCTTTGTTTCAATCCTTACAGAAGAACAGTCTTTAACATACTCAGGTTTAGATTGACTACAAGGTCTACCAAATGTCGCGGAGCTACCTTAACTACCTAGTCAGACGAAGACTTCTAGACTCGTAGAGTCTCTTTGTATATCAAACTAAGCGGGTATTAACTTAAAGGGTCTCAAGTCTTGCAGACTTGGTGAGACTTAACTCTAAGTGTACGTATAAGCTCTTAAGCTTCTAGTCCTGGTTCAAGGGACTACGAATCCAAGGAATCACGTGGTACTAATGCCCAAGAGTACTTAGCCTTAACTCAGGCACTTAACTGTTACGACCGGAGACGTCTTAGAAAGACACGTGTCTGAAACTGATCAAAAGGGGAACTGAACATATTTACTGATTTATAGCGATAATAAACCTTACTTACGTCTTTAATCTTAAAACTATGCTACCTAATCGAATAGTCCTCATCGTAGTCCTTCTTGTGTACCACACCATAAGTACGTCACCTCTATGAATACCCTATTACGATAGATACCCTCTAACCATAACCGATATGGTACGGTATTAGTGTTTAACGTATGTGATACAAAAGTACGCCTTATCAGTGACACTGATCACTTTCTGCGTGTACCACACCAATATACCTGGTTATCACAACCGTTTGTGTAGCCCGTTACACTTATACCATATAGCCAATGTTGGTCTTCTGGATTCCGCCATCTTTTCTCTTGCTGCGGTAAAACAATTCGATGTGGCCAATTTGCCGCAACCAAACCATCGGCATATAGATTGGCGCTGCGACGATATCTCGACAAGCTTGATGACGACCTTACACCCGTCCGAACTACTCCTGAATGAATAGACCTCGTAAATTATTCAGCCCTTCACTTAGTCGCTACTTATCAGTACGTGTATAATTGTACTAGGCTCGCATGGCGGTCATGAGCTTTGACGTCTCGTGATGGAAAAGTTGTCTAGAACCAGCGAGTCTTCGCCTGTACGTGCGTTTCTAACTGCTAATAGGAACACAAACGCTCTGCCTTCGACCTGCTTGCAACCTATTTCCCGCGAAGCGGCGATCGGCAGTAATTGTAATGGGGAACTGGTAACTTGTACTATCACAGTACAAGTAAGCTTACACTGACACAATAGAAAGCAGTGCCGCGCGTCAGGTAAAGTACACGGTACGTGCAGAGGAAGACTACCTATCAAACACTTGTCTGACAAAGGTAGAAATTTAACTGCATTAAATATAATTAAGTCCTAATCATGTACCTGTGTTTAGTCCTAAATTAATTATATCTATCTATAAAAATGTATAGAGAAGCCTTGATCTCCCCTCATTGCGCGCATCCATCATTAATTATACCGCAGAGCTGACTGATATAATAGCCCATATCAGCCAATGAGCAATGATTCTAAACATTACCATTTAAGGTAATATTCCTGAATATTATCTACCTTTTAGATAGTATAGTATCTAACAGCTACTAGGTGTTAATTAAATGTAACAGGCTCACCCCATTACATCAATTGTCTTATAATACGTGTCCAACTGACGTCTCATTATGTGGCAAATTGCAGCTTGTTGTATTTTCGAGAATTCAACTTGCTTGTAATAGTATCTCTCGGAAGTAGCAGTGAGTTTACGCCCAAAGAGGTCCATCATGACGCCTTCACTTAATGGGATGCTTCCGACGCCAACGCCAAGTTGACTTGTCGCAGGAAAGACTTTCTTGAATTATTAAACCGGATATATAATTATGGTCCAGGTTAGCGCCGTCTGTATCGTGAGCTTGCGCTGACCTGCCTTCGGTGTCGCGAAGTACATCAATCCTTGCTGCTAAAATGGTGCTACTAGAACTAGCGACGCTGCATGTGCTGCTGGATCCTGCACCGATGACTGCGTCACGAGAGGTTATAATTACGGATCTTTAAAAATACTTGGAAGAACTGGCGTCCGCGCTTGACAAGCCGCTTGTTTTGTGCTCTTTGGAGTTTCCTAGCGCATCGATCTCCATCGTCCTGGATCCCGTGGTCACGCCAAGAGCTGAAGCAAATCGATCACTTTCTATAACATTGCGCGTGCTCATTTTCGTCAAAATAAGTCTCCATATTATCCGTGTGATTTTAAGGACGGCAAGGGACGCAATAATATATACCTTGAGATCCTTATGAGAGCTGGCTTGTATACAAAAACAGCGGCGGCGCGCAGCGTACGCCCTGAGGATTAGGCGAGTGATAGGGTGACGCCAGAGCTCTCTCGTGGTCTTCTGTTGTCGGTATGACTTGGTGTCGTGGATCAGCCGTTAAGCCTGTACATTATGGAAGTATCTGACATTGCGCTGATGAGGGTGAATTTAATCAATAGAAAATATTTAAACTTGCGTAGATGAGGGTAAATTTGATCAATAGAAAATACTTAAACTTGCGTAGATGAGTGTATATTTATTCTGTGTCATGTTTGGCATCATCCACACTATTTAAGCTCTCATTCCTGCGCTCCTGTCCATGCACTGTCGAAGTGAACTTATTGGATCAACCTTCGTTCTATCACTAATTAAAAAGATTCCTTCAATCAAACCCCAAGTGTAACGGGGTCACAATACGTCCATTTTTAAGTGTGTGATGTTATATTCAGAGGTATTGGGTGGAACAGTGATATTAGTAATATCGCACCTTATCATCTATGAAATTTAAAATTATATCGTAAGTACTAAGTACGTCATACTTTGATGACTGACTGACGTATCACTCATCAATGTATTTGGCGTATTAAGATTATTATGACAGTGAAATTAACCTTGGTGTAGGGTACTTGGGAACGGATTTATTAGTGTAGATAAAGTATCAATAAACTTCACTCTACCTTTTGAGTAGAAGAGTGCAAGTCTTACTGAGGTGTTACTCTTGAGCACTTGTGCTGCTAGTTTCCTCGCAACTGTTAAGAGTTAAGCTTAAGTGGGCGTAGAGTCGATCCAAGTTCTTTATAACGAGCATACTCTTAAACTTTTAGGGAATGGTTATCCGCACACCCAATTTTTGCTATCCACACACTCCTCATACCGGTATCCATATAGTATTATCGGTCATTGGCTAATAAAGAAGGCAGTGTCCTGTACTAGTACTACCGCCATGGGATGGGACGGGTTAGAAACATTTGTGTGAAAGACTATCTGTGTTCAGGTAGCTCCAAGTAGTGGTAGTCAGATAGTCTATTTAAACTGGTTGTTTACCTATGTGCAAGATCTCGTGTACTTCCAAAGCGAAGATTCTACTTTCAAATAGGGGATTCGGGGTAGATAGTGGGGTGACGCCAGTTTGAACTGGTGTATACTTGGTTCTTTCTCCAGCATCTCGATGCATGCATATAGCATAGCACAAAAGAGCAGACTCTGCCTTTCGATATTCTCTCTTCGCGATAGCCCGTGGGTGGACGATGCACGAAGCCAAAATCTTAATGTGTTTCTGCGTCCATACCGAGTGATGATACCCTGTAGACAGCTGAATTCCTATCTGTTCAGATCTTGGTTTGGCACATCGCGGCAAAGATGTGCCAAACGTTTATCCATACTCTTTCAGCACCCAAAACATCATCCTGAGCCATGTCCACTAAAATTCTCTTTCCTATATACGAGGGTAGACTGTAGACTTGTCCGCTTGCATTCACATCAAAAAAATTGTTGCGTACTCTGGCGAGATGCTTGTTCCCCGGTCCAGTCCGCGACCAGTTCGTCCTAGAGCTTCAGCGCCTTAAAATTTCCGAAACAGATGATCTATGGTCTTTTTACAACACATCGCCAGCACATTGGTACTGTTCTGCAACTTTTCCTCGTCTCTCCCAGCATGGAACATGTCGAGTTGTCAAGACGAAGCTCGATGCCCTGTCCAGACTTGGTAATCCGAGAGATCATTGCTATGATCCAAACTTGCCGCGGAGATTTTTGGAGACCCACGCGAGGTGTAGCTCCACGTACACAAATGTAAATAATAAGTCATTTATAGTCGTGATCTACGTAGTCTAGACAGGTGGCAGATCAACGTACTGTATGCATTGAGCGAAAGACGACAGTATGCTCCCACCATCATTGCTAAACGTTACGTCGGATCAAAGTTTTCTGAACCGTCCGGTGGCGGTTGTTCTTGCGCCTGAAAACTAGTGATAATTTATGTATAAGTACCGGTATGAAGGAGGTGTGCAGATAGCAGAAAATGTGGGTGTGCGGATACCCATTCCCAACTTTTATTATAAGTTCCTTAACACTCAATGGCTGTAATCCAAAGTCTTCCTTTGACTCAAGAGTGGTGTAGATGTACTACACCTGACAACCGTTTCTGCTACTCATTGCGATGCTTTTTCAACTCCTCTCCCTTTCGTCTACGAAGCACCCTCGCTTTCACCCTCTTCACCAGCACGACTATTTTAATGTATAACCGAATTTTGATATAGAACTCCTGGCCCAATGACATGAAGTCTCAAAACGTATCTCAAGTGAATCACAACTACATCCTGTAAGGCGGGTTCATGATAAAATAAAAATTTGCCAAAATATCCCTTGATTTATTTTGCCACTATGGTGTATTTTTAGTAGTATAAGATGATAGCGTTGTTGATTGAGAACTTAATCAAATCGTAGTGACTGATGGTGATGCTCAAATGATTGTTCATCCTATGTTGAGAATGAGGTCGCCGGCGGGAGATGACCTACTAATAAAAAGTAGTGATTGTAAGGGCTATGCATACGTAGATAAATCCTATATTTACGCATTATATGATCACTGTGCTCTAGCCCCTTAATCGTGGATATGATGACGCGGCAACACTCTTGATAAGCGTACCCCACTTGTTTATCGCGTACATATACACGCCATTAACTGTCCTAAACTTTACCTTTTACTCGAAATGGCAACATCAGCATCATTACGTATGCTTTCCAGACAGGGAATTTCTATAATGTTTCCGTGAAATGCGTGCGCCACGTTATGGTGCGGCACGCTTGGCCAATGACGCGTCCACATAAAGCGGAGATAGTGGAAACATTACGTCAATGGCGACAGCAGTAATGACACCAATACCATCAATTCATCCAACATTAATGCCATTAACGTAAAGAGAAGCCCAATTGAAGGCGGGATAGAACGGTTCTTAGATGACTTTAGGCTCCCACATGCATTTGTTTTGCTTAAAAGAATAAACAAATTAATCGATATTGGCATGAACATGTACGCTTAAATAAAGGCATTGTATTCTTAAGAAAAAAATTGTCGTGTCAAAAAGCCACGATGTATAGCTGTTGATATGTTCTTTTATTAAAATTCTCTACGTATCCCTTTTCTTGCCTGTCGCCTTTTTTGCTCATCTCCTGGCGGCTATCATCATTACTATTAAGTGCAAATCAAAAGCTGGAATTAGAGATTAAAACTTTAAACCTTAATGGAATCAGCAGAATTATATAGGATATATCATATTTAGATTGCATGTTATATTTTCATGAGCTAAACAGATGACCGGTACAATGAGCCAACTAGCTATCGGTGCATTTTGTAATGTGGTACCTATAGTAACAAATGAGTAGCTCAAATCAAGTGGATAGGTTATTGTCCTACAATGGTATGTAGCTCATGAATGTGTTTTGCTCAGGTAGAAAGGAAATGATTAAGTAGAACATCTATATGGATTAATCTAGACAGATATTTCGAAAAAAATCCGGGCGAAGTAAAACAGTAATATTGTACAGGGCCCGCGACGAGTTGCATCGAAGGCATCCTATACTTTTTTATCCTGTACATACGATTAATTAAAAGTTTATGCCTTGCTCCATACCTTTTGCAGCGTACATTTTTAGTTGGCTCATTCTGAAAGAATATGCACATGGCACGGTTGTGTCGTCGAGTTTAAAGAGATAATACTATTCACAAGTTAAAAGCTTAATTGGCGGCATATATTGATCGTAATAGTTTTCCCGATGGGTTGGTAGAAATATAATTTTTGCTGTTACACGTCCACTTTTGTAATTACGACGTCTTTTTTAATGTTGCTTGACCTCATATCCCAAGTTGCACCAACGCCATTTAGTTGTATAACTCTAATCCACGACGACTACCGTTATATGGGCCCATCAAACGTAAAACTTTTGACCATGATTCTTCGTTGATGCAGTGGCGTTTCGCAGTACCAACGAAGAATTAGGATCAATATTTTTCATTCGGAGGAAATTGAGGATGGTGGGTGGGTTTCCAGGACAATACGGTCAGCGAGCATAGTCACATTTCATTTTTCATACGAGAACAAATCCTTAAGGGCAGCCCACTCTCTCTGAAGTTTGCCTACGAGGCAGTTCCTCAGACAGCCTGAACGTGACGTTCTCCTCCCCGCGAAGAGCTCTTCCACACTCTTTTGACACAAGGTGAATATATCTAATTGTCATTGTCGAACTATACACGTGTGGCAGCTTCCCTTGTTTTCTTGGGATTCTCATCGATTTCTGCTGAATGGAAGTATAAAGAGACAATTAAAGCAACTAATTCTGTTCATTTTCAAGAAAGGATTTTACGGCAGGGGATGTACGTGCAAGAGCGTAAACAAAATTACTATTCATCTATAATCGGTCATATGTTATAAGGAGGTAGTTGTAGCAAGAATCCATGTTTATGGACTAGCCACTGGTTCCTAAGAAAGTCACTTGATTTGTTTTTCGAGTCAATTCTTTTTACTTCCTCTCCAGAAAATATTAGTACACACTACTCTAAGAAGTAGTGTAATCGAGGCAAACCGCATTCGAAAAATGCTTGGTAACAGGAATGTGCTAGAGGGATGGGTATCCAAGAAAACCTGAATACGCCAAAAGAGAAATTTTGACAGTAACCAGTATCATAGTTACAGTTATAAGGCACCAGATAAGATACGGTATGATATGACATCACGCCAAGTCAATCCACACTCAGTGAGGATGCGTAAACTATACCAGTGGCACAACAAACCTACCCGGCCCTGAAGATGATGTAGAATACTTCACGGATGGTAATGATGGCGGCGTAAAACCGTATGATAGAGATTATAGGTGATGTATAAGTATGCCGAAGTCGACATCTAGCGGCGAATGGAGGCTGAGCATATGAAAGATTTCAAGTGTCTTTTAATGCAGCACATGACATGAGGTCTTTTAAAATATCTAATGGTGACCTTCTTATACTATTAGACTGATAGATATCTCAGATACTTGTTTATCAACATAGGTTTTAGATCTTCAAGTACCAAAACGGAAGTAAGTATATTGCAGAGTGATCTATTGGGGAGAGCGAAATCATTTATTTTTAATCGTAGTATCATTTAGTATAAATCTTTGTCGTTCATTAGATAAACATCTTTAAATGAGGAAATAATGCGATGAGATAAATCGCATAGCACAATGACGAATGGATCTGTACTGTCCATCATTCGGAGTTGAGGAGGCTTTCTCCTCTAGGTCTTACAGTGACAATACCGGGTTTGGCGATCAATGGTGATATCATTTATAGCAATGTGCAGCTCATGCCAATCCCTATATACCGGATGAAACATCCACAATTTTTCAGGGAGTATTGAACGGTGCTTAGAAGCGCCACAAAAGCCGTTATGTTCGTTTTATGGCTAAGATACAGAAACAAATGCTTTAAAATATGGTTTGCCTACAATCACGGCCGTTGTTGCACGCTAATCTGTATGCGACGTGTATACATGACGGAACCGACAAATAATTATTGCTGGCTCGACCCTGCAATGCTACCGATTCTGCTCATGTAATGTGAAGGTATAGTTTATAGGTCGAAGCTCGCTGGGATTGTTAATAAAACAGATGGTGAAGGATTCGTTAATGACAAGGCAATTTCCCGATATTTTGCATATCACCTTAATGAAACCATAATTCGCCTCCCTCTAAATTTGAATGCAAGAGCAAATTCATCCGACGGACCCCCCTCTCTTTATTCATCTTCCCTGCTACTAATCCTTGTTGACTTCAAGACCTTAAATCATAACGAACGTTATATAGAGATCAAACAAGGACGATTAGGTACTGTAATTCTGTGAGGTACTGTACCAGACGGTATCGACGACCTTATCGATGACGCATTGTCCGACGGCGTTATGTCCGACGGCATCTCTCCCATCGCGGCCGCATCAACACCCATCAAGACAAATTATTATAAACTTAAACTACTTAACTGAACTTACTTTGCAACACACAAAAAGTGGTCAGGACTTCATAAATAATTGTTTTGTACATTTTTGGTATCGCCGATGCCGGGCATGAACAATGAGTACGATTGTGCCTTGAAAAGAGTTGTCAAGATGTCGGCACCGTAGCCCATTTTCGAGGTGATGAAAGCCTTAAGTCTCAAGGGTCCGGCTGTATCTAGTCAGCCATCACGGTCTGTATAATCGACAGAAGGCAATAGGAGGGTAATATAAACGTGGAGTTATGCATCACGGGGAAGTCCCAAGCAGCCATGACGCGAAGCATTAACTCGACAATTACATCAAGGGTGCTTGAGCACGTCGCTCACTATATCCTTAGGAAGGAAGTTGCGTTGTTACAGATGACATACTGGTAGCAGAGATGAAGAGCAGGTTCAGTTCGATGATGAAAGGTAGTATCCCGGCAATCAAGCAGTTCTTCACCCACGAGTTGAAGATGTACTTGTCCGAATAGGACACTGAGGCACGGATTGTAGCCTTCATCATGCAGTTTAATGGTCTGCTTGAATTAAACGGTCTGCCCGGTCTGCTCGGACGTGGTAAAGATGTAGATCATTAAAGTCAGAGGATGAATCTATGGTGCAAGTTGCTAATGGGTACTGTAATGACCTGATTTTAAAGGTCGACTTGAACAGGTTGATTCTGCAGATACAGCGTAAAACCAAGGTGAAGGACCAAATTTTACATGACCTTATAATTGAGCGAGCAACAAGACAACATTATGACTATATTCTGCAGGCAGCGATGAAGCATACTGCGGTGTCTCGTCCAGAATAAGGGCCTGTAATATATGCAAACGGTACGCAATGCTCTACCAAGCTGAGTTAAAATCACTCTACCGCTCATGTAAGCAGACGGTGTATTCTAAAGTAGCGTAAACCGTCTCTTGATGTATAGGCGGGCGCGAACAGCTGCCACGCACTACCTCTACGCACACCTTCAGGCTCCTGAGAGGAAGCGTTTTGACCATCTTCTCTCGCGTGTAACGAGGTGCGGGTGGGAGTCTTAAGACTGCCTCTCCGATAGATGAACGCTGCTGTTTCGTGCGGCTTGGACTCGGTTTTCCGTCCTTCGGCACAGTTGCAACAGTAAGGCTGCAAATATAGAACTGATTTCTAATTGCAAATTAAATAGAAATTTATATGACTATTAGATGAAAGACAAAATATTAGACGTGCGCTCCGATGATACGCGGTCTTTACAGCGCGTTTAAACTTATTAAAGCGCTATAATGATTCACTTCAATGACACTATATAGTGACGTCAAGTAGTAAAGTCATCCGTATGTGTGACACACGCTTTGTGGTACGTACGCTATTGCTGCACCTCAAACCAGTGTAAAATTACATTCGTTCCGCACTTTGGATATTTCTCAAACTTGTCCGTGTCGTTGCACAGAAAGTACCATGTAAACGATTTGACCCTATTAGACCACAGCCCATTACCAAAAGACTTACAAAAACTTAGGTTTCAGCCTAAGAAAACTTAGATTTTACCTTTCCAGAGAGGATTGTACCGGTTTTATATTAGTTTCAATTAGTGTACGCTTGATTGGGTAAGCGATAACCAGGGGAACCTTATAGTTTGCATTGACATGCAGCACTACTATCAACATGATGAGCCCATCCGTTTTCTCGTCTGATGGTGCATCTCGTGCAACAACACCCGAGGGTATATTGCATAAATTGGGTGCACTACATCTGCAAATCAAACACCCAATTCAGGTTAGCACATTCTTAAAGAAATGGAAACTGTACCGCGAAGGTGAAACGAACAGCCGCGCCCTAGAGGTTTCTGGCCTATTTTCATCTTTCCAACCCTTACTACGCAAACACTGAAAAGGCTGTACTAGAACGCGACAAAGTGCCAACCATCGGGCTTCAAGCAGAATGAGCGGTAAATCGGCGGCAACAATATCAACCGCTGTCGTGAAGTGTCACGACCGGCTCTGTATCCGCTGTCGTGTCTTCATAGATTCCGCGAAATACATCGAAGAATCTTACCAATATTCCACATGCCGCCGACTCTAAGACTCTCATTCTGCAGCCCCCGCGTCGACGTCTTCGTTGCCACTTGTCGATATACCTCTACCATCTGGAGAAACCCTTGATGACATACTTATGAACCTTATCTTCTCTTGTAGGTTCTTAGGCAAGGCTTTGTATGTTGCCTGCGGTGTTGCCGAAGGCGTGCCTTTCAGCACATTTGCTGAAGCCGTTTCCTCCCAACTATATACAGTGCCCCCTGATAATCTCCCCCTCCGTTAACTTATAATCTCCTCTTTTTTATTGGACTGGACGTCCACCGGGGTCGTTCTATCGTCGCTTACTCAGAACTCATAACTAGTTACCGAGAAGCTTGATATATGTCTATGGAGAGAAAATTTGTACCAAATGTGATAATGTAAACCTACACAAGCCAAGCATCAATGGTAGTTTGTGTGTTGTTGGCACTGTGAATGTCCTCCTGTAGGCCGAGGAGTAGCTTAAACGCAGAACGGTGTATTTTCTGGGACAGATTAATGAAGAAAATAGCACGACTCTAGATAATGGGCTTCTCGAAATTAGTGAATCTTTCTGTAATTGTCTTCTCTTCTGCTTCAACTCATTTTCTACTTCATCCTCCTCCTCCTCCATCTAAACTGCGTCCATAATTTTTGATTACTGAGATTTTACTGAAAACTCCCTTCTTCTTTGGAGGGATTGAGAAGTTCCGTAACGGCCATGTGATTGATGAGTGGCAGTTGATTGAGCTTGGTTTCCAGTTCTTGCTCCAGAGATCTCTCTTCCTCCTCAGTCTTCTTATCGCCCTCCATTTCTTCCATTTCCTAATTTGACATGAATTCTGTCGTAGTTTTTGCAAAGAGTCCGGCGTGGTTGAAGCAGTTTTTAATCAATCTGGCCTAAATAGTTGTACATGCAGAAAGTGACCATCGCAAGGCTGGTTTGTTATCAACTTGTATTTTTGCCATTCTCGCCACGTTCTTTGCAATCCAGAGCTTGCTGAAGATGGAGCACATTTAACGCCTCTTAAAGAGGTGATTATGTCGGCACTTATTAGTTGGACGTTTGAGGTCTCGCTAGGCGAAGGAGGCTGGGCCTTGACGTTAATCAGCTGCAGATCGTCCACAGTTTTGAATAGTGAATTGTCTATTAGAAGGAGAGCCTTCCTGTCTTAATCCCAAGACACATTTTGGATCTTTCCACGATCAACAGGCCAATTCCTAGGGAAATCGTTGAAATCATACATCCAAGCTTTTTCAACATCAAGAATACATTCCTAAAAGAGTTTCTTGGTCATCCATATTTTCACGTTGTGCCTGTAAAGAAAATCCAACTGCTTTCCCGTCTTTTTGTTAAAACACCGCGATTTTTGTATCGGCCGATGAAGATTGGCTGGATCTTATCAGAACCATCACCAGTTTCTGTTAAAGCTACAATGGTGCCTTTCTGTGTAACATGTCAGGAGATGTTTGCTTAACTCAATCTAAAGGTAAATGCAGATCATCTACTTTGTCCTACCTGTGCCTTGGACCACTTCTTGGGAGATTGCCTTATACGGTTTCATGCTCTATTATTGTCCCCTGAAAACTATTTTACCAAAGTTAATCCATATTAAGCAAAAGTAAAACAAACTTACCAGTATCATACATGTTGTAAATAATATCACGAGAAAAGATTTGGCAACAACAGTCTTCAGATCAGGTAAAGCCTCTTTAAATACTTTACATCAAACGATCCGCTTTCCGCGTGGAGCAGATAGCACGGAATTTGTGGCATTGCTAGATCGTTTAGAGAGAGATGTGAGAATAACTTGATGCCGTCATCCGGAATTCCACTTGATTCGGCGTATCAATTATAATAATCGCATATCAGATCCTCGGTGTGGATAACTCCACGAGTCTGGCACTGCAGCACCCACACGACCACTATTTTCGGGGTGCTGGACAAGGCGCTGATGCTTGGCGTTTAGGCTGCTCGAGTTTATAATCTCCAGCCGATCACGTTTCTTGATGATGCTGAAGATCTGAGTCAAGCCCTTTACTCTATCGTTTAGGCAGACAAAACCTGCTGGATCACTCTGTCATCAACATCCTTTCATTTTGCAAATTCGCAGGATTTGAGAATTGGAATGTCGAGCTTGCGACATCTGTGTTTGTTGGAAAGAGTGAGATTGAAAATCAGCACAAACAATTTACACCTTGTTCCTTAAAAAAGAATAGTAACCTCAGCAAACGATCAGTATGGCTGTGTTTCTCTGAACTTAAGGCACAACATGAACCAGGGTTTAAAAGAAAGGGGGGGGGCCTGTGTTGGTGGACGCTCAGGGTTATCTGGGTCATTTTTCGCTTGTATATGGGGGTGTTTGGTCTAGGTGAGGAAGTGGAATGTAGTAGATGCTTCTGGTGAACGATATAAACAATATTAAAACGTTAGAGATAATAAACGTCACATCATTAAACCGAAAAGTGATTTATTCATATGTGCAGGTTTCCCCTGCTGTAAGTGATTTTACGCTTCTGTTCACTTATTATGTTCTTTTATAGGTTGCAGCAGTAATTTCTTTTTTATCTCTCTGATGGTGTCACCACCCCAATAGTAGGGGATATCACTGCTGGTAGGTAGTGCCTAGGTGTCTGCGTCTGCACTAATATGGATGAATTTAATCAAAGACTTCGAATAATTTTGTCCAATTCAGTTTCAACCACCAAGAGTGGTTGGTCCGTTTTGCTGTACAGAACGCTAGAGTACCGTAGTATCCACTCTTGAATATATTTAAAAACATCGGCGATCAAGCTATATTGTAGTGTTCAAGGTGATATTATAAAATGTAGGCACAATTGAAGTGGATGAGACAGTCAGCACTATTATCGGCTGTAAAGATAGGATCCATACTATCAGGTAACCGTAATAGTTACCTCATAATCCAAACGACAATTTTTATGCAGGTTTGACATTAAATGCTAGACTAGTCACTTTCACAGCACTCCGCTTGGAACAAGGAGGATGCAAGCGACAAATAATTGCACAGGCACCAATTAGGTGCTTTGTTGCAGACTATAAGTGACGCCTAATTGTACATTGACTTGTAATATCGTTCATAGGAATCCTTAAGATTCCAGTTTATTGTTGATTAACGAAGACACAGCGTGTACGATCAGATGCTTATTTATTTTATTGTTGAGGCATATCCCGGTACATAGACCGACCAGCGTTATCCAAGGATGGATTCCCAGATTTTAGGGAGCCACTCTCCGGCTTATAAATCGACCCTCCCCCCACGGGTATCGATCCACGTACCTACCGGTCCCGATGCCAGTGCTACTCGGCCATCGGGGTCGGTACCAGATGCTAATTAGAAAAGGGCTCTGCTGAAATGATGATATATTTCATGCAAAATGACTTAAGCCATTTTTTGAAAGTGCTAATTACTTACATTAGGACAGCAAATATTATTTTTGGGATTACACCGCTGAATGCATCGTCTCAATCAGCTTGTTTGTACCAGTATGGGCTGGTACAACTAACCGGTAAGTACCAGCAGCTACTACTGATGACGTCAAAAGATGACGTCTTCGTGTACTATGAAGTCAGAAGATGAAGTAGGACCGTACTAGTAGGTTCTAGAATAAATTAACGGCTTAGAGACAGCTAAGCGTTAGGAAACTAAGGACCAAAATATGCCCACTTCATCATTTGCTATCTCCTGCGCATCAACTTAACAAAATTAAATTCCGCATGAACCTATAAAACCCGTCGTTTTATACACCTTCATCGCCGCTCAGGAACAGTATTAAGAAGATACAATTTGTGAGTTCCAATCTTATTGAGGACATTGACTTTTTTCGTTGGTCGTAATACTCCTGGGCCATTAGTACTGCCGCCGTTCTCGAGGTCGACACCATAATTGGAAATAGATCGTCTCATTTCAATATTTAGTCAGTTTGGTTAATTTGAGTTGAGTACTTTGGTTCATGACCTGTCACCCGCGCAAGCAATTCATGAAACTCGATATAATTGACTCGCTAGCCCAGCTGTCCGTAAAAGCCGGACGCAACAACGTATTAACCCTATCAGTTCACGCGCTTCTACCATGACCAGTAAGTGAAGTGACGTCCTCCTAGTCAAAGGAAACTGTTTCCACCAAGATTTTAATATGCGCATGACGTTGGCACGCAAGGGACTACTGTCGCACGTCAAAGTCATCAAGGAAGAAGAGGACACTACCAAAGCTGAGCTGGTGTACGGCGTTTAGACGCTGGGTATCATCGCTCAAGGCATTGAGCTGCATTACCAGATTAATATTCGTTATGCAATGACTATGATGCACGCCTGGTTCATCATGCGGGGTTTCTGCAACCTCTCTACGCTTCATAACCGAGTTGAGGTAACATGCCGTCTTCATGAGTTTAATATATATAGAGCCGCCTGACCATGTCAAAGCACTCGGATGCTGTTGACGAGCTTGCTGTCGGTTTCCGACCACTTGAAGAGCCGGTAGATGTCTCACGGTAGCTAGTTGTATTAATGAGCAGCTTTTTGATGTAGTTGAGATCATATTTTTAATTGTGGAGAACAATAAGGACACAACGCTCATGAAACCTGTACACAAAGACCCAGAAATTAAATTAATCTATTGATCATTCTCGAACTGGTGACCCCCCGAACGTTGATGCCACTCTAGCTCAAGATACAAGCGCATACGAAGTATATTACCCACACAAACTATATTTCTATAATCATTTTACACACTTGTACATACTAAAACCTATGAAATTTTACCTGTCCTCCAGTGCATATGCACAGGCATCACCTACTCCTATTAGAGGTTTTATTTTATATCCTCTAACTGTTAATTTTTACTTAAGCATATGTATGATGCCACAATAATTTGATAAATCTGCTAACTTACCGGTAATGTGTCCACCGACGGTAAAAATTGGCGGAGGGAGATAGTAGCGTAGAATGGCATTTAGCTGTGGGTGCTTCTTTTGTGCGTCCATGTTCTTTGAGGTTCGCATCAGTGTCCGTTCGCCTTTACATATTTATCATAAAAAATCCTGATGTATAGCCGGTACAAACTCTGCATGAAAAAACAAAATCTTGGTTCAGGCAAAAGCTTTTTTTTAATACTCCCTCGATCACCTTGCTGCTAGATCACAAGATCGGGAATGACATATACATAAATTAATTCAGTTCTCTGAATTGAATTACAGATATAAAAGGAAGGGCTTCAGAGCTTTCTTCCTTATCTTGTTTAAAATAAAATAAAACAAAAATTCCTCGGATATGAGGAAATAAAAATGTGTCCTAGTATACCCAAGCTAACGTGGTACACATAAAAAATTATTTTCTAATAATTTTCAATTTCTATTTTACGGCCGTGCTCATCCCCCGCCTTGTAGGGGAATCCGCGGAGGGATTATGCCGCGAGCGTGCTTGTCGCAGCCACCAGTTGCGGCCGCGGACGGAAAAGGGAAGAAGTGAATGCGTCTTCATATCGTCGACCGCGGCCGTAGTGTAGACATTTGGTGCTGATGTTGTTGTTTTGATGGTCATTTTTGTTATCGTATTTAATATTGTTCTTCTTTTTTATTACTGTCATTGCTGTTTTTGTTGTTAACGTGGTTATTGCTGATGCTGCTGCTATTATTGTTGTTGTTGTCCCTGTCCCTTTTGTTACTACTGGTTTTGGTGTTGTTGCCGCTGCTGTTGTTGCTACTGCTTCTGCTATTGTTCCTACTGCTGTTAGTGTTATTGGTATTACTACTGTTTTGTGTTTTTTATGGTACTTCAGCGCTGCTGTTTCTGTTGTTCTAGTTGTGGGATAGGAATTAGTTTCCTGCTAATTAGCTCTAGTTTCTTTATCGTATTTCATCATTTTAACAGAATATCACGAATTAATATGATCTGTTTGTCTGTTATTTTTTCAATTCGAAAGCTTTCAGCCTTATTTTACTGCAGGCGTATTGTAAGCAGAAAAAGGTGCGATAATGCTTAAGCATATTCGATCGGTATCGCTTGTCATTTCGTTGTACGACAAAGTTGCTTTATCGGCTTCATCGGGATGCTTTGGATTGACATTGTAAATATATGCGTCTGACATGCATAACTTTGTATTAGATCGATAGTACCATCTTAAACGTCGCAAGCCTAAATCTGTGTACAGCATGGACGTATGATTCAAGGTAATATGAAACCATATATAGCCTATCAGTTCTGTTGGAGACGTGTAAGTTCTATTGCAGGAATTCTTGGTGCCGTTAATGAATTTAAACTTCAAGGAGAGTATGCTGGACGTGGGGAATTAAGGAGTTAATGACGACACACAAAAGACATTCGATTCGTTCGAAGTGTTAATTCACTTCAGCATATATCCCATAGTTTAAAAACAAATACAGTTTGTATTAAAGTGTACAGGATGGACGTCAACAAGATTTTTACAGAGTGTCGTAATGTATCCATCAGCATTTGGCATGCGGCCCTCTAACAGTCATATCTGGTGCCACACCACATGCTGCGTTTTTACGATGGGCTATATAAGTCCTAAATGATTCTTGTAAAGTAAATTGGTAGTAATCAATGGTGCTTCTGAATGTTAACGAGCCTACACGACCGCTAGATTCGACTTTAGTTTACGGCGCCTAGCCTGCAGCATTTTCCTTTTACAAATATTTATTTACAGATGTCGTGTTTATACACGAGCATAGCATAAGCCACTCTGTCGCGGTGAAAATCCGCGTCACCGTAATCAAATTAATCTGTTTTAGTAAGTCAGACATATCATCATATTGCATGTGAATGGCACTTATAATAGATAAAGTCCTTCATCGAATCACAATGTCGGTATATGTACGCCACGTTAACATGCATATACTAGGACATGGGGCATATTTTTATTTTCGTGATTAAATGGGACCGATATTTTCCCCTTTTAAATTGAAAATTCGATAAATCGATCAGTAAAAATCGATCGCTCCATCGCCGATGTCTTGTGCTTAGCGTAACTTAAACTTTTAGTTTCTTGCAGCTTCATATTTACTTAAGGAGACCGATCCTTGCAGCTTAGCATTTTAGCTGATCGAGAACAAAAGGTATGACTCTAATCAGCGGAAATGGTGGTTTCTTGACTGAGAGTCAAGAAAGCCCTGTTTTGAATGACATAAATCATGATTTTTCCCTTTCATTTAGACTTACCATTTTTATACTTAAAAGGTCGGGTGAGCATTTCTTCACGCATGCACATCATACCCTACCCCCTTGCAGCTGGAAATCGAACTGCCGGCAAAAAAAGGTATTAATATAGAGAGGTTATTTTTTGATAGAGATGTCAAACAACACACTCATTCACTTGCTGCTCAACACAGTCAACACTCCTGCGCTTTGATGATACTGCGGTGATCTGTCGCAAGTCATCGCAATTCAAGAGCCATCCAGCAACATCAATAGTCATCTTCTTCTTTCCTTGCCTTATATTCTCCTTCCCTGGAAGTGTTAGCACCTTTGATACCACCGTAGGACGGCTAAGAAGCCATTTCGCTCTCTGAGCTGCTCTTCCTACCCTACCTCTGTTAAACAATACAACTCTCCCCATTATTTGCGGTTACGATAGAGGAAAGAGACCATCGTCTTGAACCACGCAGTTGAATTTCTTCCACATATCGCTTGATTCCAAGCATCGCTTCCAATATCGATCGCATTCCGCTTGTCAATCGAGTGGGAACCTAAAAAAAGACAATACCATATGTTTGTGCGAACCCGATGCCAATATTTTATATAAAAATAACTTTTTCCGTTCTCATCATGTAGTGGCGAACGAGCGTGCGGATCTATTTCTTGTAGGCAGAAAACACGGCAATATCCAGTGGCTGTATCAAGTGTGTTGCGTTTGCAGGTCGACACACAAAGAGAATTCTGAGTCGTTCTCCTAGAGCAACCAGTTCGACAGATAAATAAGACAATTATCCATCGAATACGAGCAATAGTGGTCAAGTTACTGTTTTCGGTACCTAGTCGAAGAACATCTCAACCCAGCAGAAAAAACTTGAGCGGGTAATGAAACCACTGGGCGCGCAGGAAACCTGAGCGCAGCTGACTGAGCAGTCACATATCACGTTGCGGCTCACACGCTCACCGGTAGGGATAATTAGTGGAGGTGAGACGTAACCGGAAGCACTGGCGCATGCAAAGACAGTGATATGGAAATTGGTGAAAATGGAGCGGGACCACACATTCCGCGAGCCACTACGGCCGACCACCTTGGTGCTTTGTCGGCGCGTAAGAAAGCATTTTTCATCCATGTTGAAGATGCGGCTTGCGTCAAGACGATACTCAATCACGATCTTTGCCATGGTATAAAATAACACGCCGAAACTGACTTCGGTGCACGCGTTCCTTGCCCACGTTATTGTCTGCGCCTGCCTGTTAGTCAGCTCAGGGTTTCATTGAATAAAGCGTTGGTACCACCGGCCATACAGGGTGCTACAACGCTGTGGAGACGAAAGGAAATATCTCTTGCTCTAGTGAGGATTTCTTTGCGCGTAACTGGCGTGCTGTTGAGCTGCATTACGATCACCGTTCGAAGAGATGTTTCTCGCCGTCTTCAGTTAGGATTGGAGTGGGACCACGTCTCACAGGGGTGACCAGCACATTGCTCCGCTTGATTTTGACATACTTGTAGAGAGTGCGCAACGGAATACGTGTCTGGCAGGATACGATGGTTGCAGGCGTACCGTTGCACAACTGCTGAACGCGTCCTTGAGAGCTGCATCGGTGTATTGTCGGCGGTGAATCATCTTGTTTTGTGATGTACGCAGTCCAGCGGTAGTGAAAGTCCTCTGCTTTTTTAGCAGTATGCATCCATTCTTTAAGGGTCATATATTATTGAAGGATGAGCGCTATCATTCACAACTATCATTATATCTGATCAAAATACTTATTTTTTTTACTTAAAGCATTAGACAAAAACATTTGAGCACACTAAACTGGTCGTGTGCATTAAAATGAAAGTTTACGTTACGCTAGTTTTGTCCAACAAATGGTGTAATTGAATAATACGCAGTTTTCGGCTCTCATGCGAGCTTCTTACGCACAAAATACACCTACTAACGAATAAATTTAGATGTATAATATCGAAATAAGAAGAAAAACCGCATAGCGATATCTTAGCCACATAAAAGGACCACGATAAATTTATATCTTGGGTCTGCTAAGTCAAGGGAAGAAATCGCACACGACATGCCTACATTATATAAGCATGTGAAGAGGAAGTGACAAACTAATTGCACCACTAGGAGCTTATCCAGGGCATATCCGCACTATACATTACTGAATTTTACATTGACCGGCCACCGTCGAAAGAGATTCTGTATTCCAATAATCATAAATGAAAAATAGCCAATACATGAAATGGGTCTAAAGCAACACTTAGAACATATGTCAAATTACGAAGCAGCATGGATGGTTAACACTAGCAACTTCATCAATTGTAAATAATTAGCGGGCAAGAACTCAGTTGATACATGGAATGTCATAAGCACGTCGGTCAAGTTGTCAAAGTTCTATTCGCGCATGAACACCGATAGCAAAGAAAATGATCAGCTCTATGAAGCTTCCCGCGAATGCGAGTTATGCTTTATCGTAAACACATTAATTATTTTCTTTATATAAAAATATCCTTTGCCTTTTAAAACTCACCGGCGCACGGCGCCAGCCGTTGAAGCGTGCGCACAATCTCAACCACGCGCTTAAAACCGCTTCCTCTTTTTCTGGGTCACCTCGATGACGCTAAATCATCCCACATCAAAACAAATAAGTGAGAAGAAGTCTGATCATGTCAATTGTATGACATGATCAGACTTGTTCTCACAGATTTTTTAACTCTGTGTCGATAATTCAAACAAATTACATTTATTTGCTCACGCAAACTCACAGCGATTCAACGCCGGCTTTCTCACTCTCATCAACAGAATAGAATCACAAGTTAACCAAAACAATTAAAATAATGTCGGTGAAGTAGGTTTGGGGTCCGAGCTTTTGTAAAAGACGATGAATTATCAATACATATTAGTTTTCTGCCTCAGCGCGAATATGCAATCTCGACGTATGTAACTCAAGACACGCAAACTCAAATAACGAATATTGTATTGCAATGCTAATGTATAACTAAATTGTGATTGTTGAAATAATCTGTACAGCACAGCCGCAATAAGTGAAAACCTTTACGAAAAATTTAAAGAGCTGAATTTATTCAAAAATAATATAAAATGGGCATGTTAGTTTCGCTTTGTCCTTGTTGCTTGCAATAAACGAACTGAGGCGGTTTTACACGAACAAGATCATTTGAGTGCATTTATTCAATCCATTTTGTTGGAAATTAGCTTGATAGATAAGAAACCAGAGGTGAGCTATCATGAAGCAGATTCCTGTATACGATGATAGTTCGGTAGTTGTTTTGTACGTTCAAACGCAGTTAAGGCAAAAGACATATAATCGAACTGACTCAAAAAAAAAGATCCGCAGCACTGCCGAACCGCGTTTGTATGTTTACACGATGCAACACATACTTGAGGCTTCGAATTCTTTGATAATGATAGCAAGCAAAGTAGTGTCAAGAGGTCTTCGTATACTTGTGAGCACTAAACATGCAAAAAGTCAGAATCATAAAACTCGCGAAATTAAACATTATGTAGAACTAACGAGTGATCATGTAGAGACTTGATACTTTGCTGGGTCTCCGACGTATATTACCAACGCAGGGGAAGTAGTTGGCACTTGGGCTTCGTCCCGTCCTAAGCGGGACGGGATGCAGGATGGGCCGGTCCCATCCCGCGCGTCCTGCACATCCCGCATTCTAATTATTATCTTAGTATATAACGTCGAGATTCTACTAATTTTCTACGATCATACAATTCTATGAAAATCAAGAGAGCGTAAAATGAAAGCGTCATCAATTTTATGTGTATTCATCGTCAAATTCAGCATTCATTGTCATTATTTGACCTTACTGCCAAGGCATGCATCCAGGCATTACAGATGCTTGTAAAGATGATTTGGTTGTCCCTTAGCGACAGTCCGATGGATTTCCTTAGCCTATTGGGACCTCGTGAATCTTATCCACGGTGAACGTGATTTTCTTCTAGTAGTAAATCGATTGCTAAAAAGTCTCGTTAAGATGTTGTACCATCCCACCAAACGTCAAAATCGCTCTCGAGCAATCACAATAGCTTAGTATTTTGGCTAAGATCATGCTTCAAGACGTCGCTACTCAATTAAACTTTACTTCATTGATGTTAATGAGTGGTTTAAATTTTCGCATTTCGTTACCACCATGGATAAAAGTGCTCAGCTTGCATGAGTATGCCATCGGTAGCACCGATTAGAATCGAGTGGATAAGACATTGAGCTTCTACCCTTGTTGTAGCAGGTAAGCATTGATCACATAAGAATGATTTTACCTTATAATTGTTATCCTTATTTTTTAGTACCCTCAGCGCCTATGGAGGCGATCATGTGTCTGCAGATCTGGTCGCTGCGAAGTATATGTAGCGTAAAATGTTCAATGATCTCGTCCCGCAGTATCCTGCGTCCCATCCCGTTCTACGCGGGATGAGACACGGGATAGGCCAATCCCTCCCCATCCTGCACGGAACGAAGTCCTACTTGGCACAACGTCTGCAGAAATTTTGCAATCGAATACTAGTAAGGATCAACGTTGCAACAAAATATTGACATATTAAAGTTTAGTGATTATCATCAGCCGGCGAAGGAACGGTGTCAGAAAGATCCTATTTCAGAATAAGAGCGCCAATAGGGGTAAAGTATCGTTGCAGAATTCCGTGAAAGCCGGTACCTCCTTTCGGTCTCGAATTGATGATCGAATGTATATATGAAGTTGGTATCCAGTGCTGTGCTTCGATGCTTGCGTATTGCGATGACCTTCGGCTGACGAAGACCAATTTTCTAAATTATATAACGTTCATTGCTAAATAATTTGGATGTCTTATAGGTACTGCCGCATTCCGTTCGGCTTACAAGGGCGATTGGCATACGGATCTTAGCACGAAGCTTTTGCGTAATATCTAGACCCTGGGCATTGTTGTCAGCTTAAACACCGTGGCACAAAAAAATGACAAAGTGTTCGGGTATGGGAGAACTTGGCAATCGGCACAGTGACTTTGGTATTATTTGGATTTGCAAAGCAATTGACGTCATTGACGGAAAGCCATTATTGTTATTGACGCCGGCATGCTGGCGTCAATAAAATGGCCACCACCTTCCAGCACGCTTGGTGCTTGTAGACAAATTTCAGAAAAGTGTGCTGATCTCTCTTTTGGCACCTCTCTCATTTCAGTTATTTCTTGCAGCTGTTGTCTACCCGATGGTCAGCACGATATAGGTTCAGCTGCTTGGTTGCTGTGTGGTAGTATGTCTACACATGATACCCAGTGAGTCCGTTCACGTGATTCTCGACTTAAGAAGGACGACGCTGTGCTGCTGCATATTACCATCGATCTGTTCGCGCCTGCTCATCGAAGCGGGTAAGGCTGTTATGCTTACTGTAGCAAGCTTTTATGAATCTCTAATGATTATCTAATGACCACCTTTAAACTCTGGCGTTGTCCGATGACTCCGGCAAACATAAAAAACTCATATGCAGCAAAACATAATGCTCTGTCTGACAAGATTGGTAGGGTGTTGGTCTGTAACGCACGATTGGCGTGCAGAACATCAACTACTGGAAATTTGAATCTGCGGGGTCATTCCAACGAACATCGCGCAAGGATGCGCGACATTTCGTGAACATTGCGAAGAAACGTCCAGCATGTCTATCGTCTGCTTTTATTATACATCGGTGTCCAGAAACCAGGCGAATGGTACGCCGTGCACGTTGTACGTGGGGACGGTGCACCAGAGTATGATGGCGCGAGATTTAAGACAAAATATCATCGTTTATATGCCAAAATCGGGTATAATTTCGTGCACGCGTGTGCAAGAGTGGCATCAAACACATCGTCTAAGCTATTTAGTGAGTTTCTCCACTCAGAAACGGAGCTTTGTCGTAAACTAACGACTACGCGTCTCAATACTGCAAGAAAACGTCGCATATAACATCCTAAAACGTGCCCTTGCGAAATGGACGTGGTTTAGAGCTTGCAGGTCATAACGGACTACATAATTAATTCCATCAAAGCCGATGTGTTGAGCGCAGAAAAGTCTATTTTGCTCTGCCTGTACACCGACTGATATATTCATTTTTAACGCAACTATTTACCGGAGGAACTTCAAATGGGTTTCACGACGAAGCTGAAGCGTGGAACATTGTGCTGCTTTGCATACAAATTAATCCCCCGACTTAAGAAAGGTTCATTGCTTCTCACGCAATCACAAGCTCTATGCGCGATACACCATACTTCGCTTTTGTCTCCGGGCCATGCCACAACCCTTTGCATTCTATCAATTTTCTGCATCTAACTCTCTCGTGGCTATTATTTTTTTTTGTCTACACAGGTCACACGGATATCGATCTTGGCACTTAAAGCTATACTCAAATGTTCGAACATGTCGAAGCAAGTACAGAAATATGTTAATCCATCATCATATTAAAAATCCCGATTGGGCTAGAATGCTGCCAAACAAACTTGACCAGCTGATTGAGGCTGATCAGACGATCTTTTATAGTGTAGTTTAACCGTTAGCTCTAATTTAGGTCATGACCTTCGCTCTTAGCACTGCATGTGCTGATAACCCATCGTTTCTATGCCACAGAAGCCCCATGGTTATGCAGTTTTTCACTCTTTTTTTGCTCCAAGCATAGATCCTACATCACTTGCCTTCATTAGCTGAGGAGGTTGGTAACTAGCTACAACTAAATTACAGTAATGAAAACCTCACTTCAAATAGAAACGCAACGTAAAGCTAGGAGGTCAAGCTATCAGATAAGCTACTTATAATATGCCTGTTCGTGCGCTGGAGAATCTCTATAAATTTTAGCACACTCTATCGCCACAGCCCATATTAGATATGAGTAGAGAAGCCGAGAACGATAGTATCAAGCGGTGCTTGCCTTTCGTTATCGAATCTGTAACACGTGATAGCTACTGAAGTACATCACTTTTGTTTGCCGAAGCATGTGAAAAAGTTGCAGTTACTGAGAGTGTAACATTCACTACAGTTTCTATAGCTTCTGCATGTTACAGAAACAAATCCGCGCACATTCCTTATCATGTACTGCAAGTATATTGGTTTCTACGACTTGCATATTGAAGAAATATGTGATTCTATCCTATATGCTAGCACACCGAAAAATAGAAGACCGTTTAATTGGTCTTATTTGTTCATGGGACAGAATGAGCGGATAGATACACATCCGTATTGCTTGGCATTGTCTACATCTACTCCTCAATCAAAGCTGAATAGAAAAGTCATGATGAGGGTTATGAAGTGCGACTATACAAACTTACGAGCATATTCACTCGAGCATATTCACTGCAGGATATGCAACCCCTGTGAGTAGAATTACAGATAAGTAAAACAGTACTTGTTTGCAGCATGCTACAGCATCACGGCTTCTTTTTATCTTAAAAAGCTCTGCTCTTATCAAAAACCCGATGGTAGTGTTCAGCTGCACTGGATGAGTCTATTGGCAATAGTATTGAGGTCAAAAGCGCTATCCTGAGGAAGACGACTGTATTTACTGCAACCTAAACAGTTTTTATCATCGACAGCAGTGACATGTTTAAAAGAGCCATGCGATTAAGCACCTTCAGCAACAGGATCAGCTGTAGATCCAAATTTTAATTTGCTGATCTGTGTTTACTTTACGGCGATCAGGTCATCGCGATAGACAACGATCAAACATATGCCATGCGACGATCCGCCAGCTGTTGCATCGACTTCTGAGGTAGTAAATGGGAATGATGAGCTCATTCAAATCATGTTCGCTTACGATACGATGTACAACGCAAGTAAGTAGATATGTGGCGTACACAGCCTCATCCCTCTGTCTGTAGCCTACTTTCATGCGCAGTTTATCTTTATGAAACTTTGCTAGTCGAAAACGCAGTATAGCAAGGTGGTGGGAGACTTTAAATACACTAACATTTTTGCCTGAATAAACTAACATGTTCGGATTTTTTTGCTTTGCCCATCCCAAACTGTGCCGGCTATCCATTAGGTCTAATTATTGTATTGCCAACAGGGGTTAAGCGAAGGGCCACTTTCGCGAGCCCCAGTGGCAGTGGCTGCGATTGGAATCCCCATCAGCACGTTCACCCCCGCCATCGTTCTTCTATCCGTCAACGTAGAGATACCGCCCAAGATCGACTGTGTTCACGACCATAGGCACGGGTTTCTGAAACACTGCTTGCTCAGCACTGTGAAAAATACACTTGTTACTACGGCTTACGGCACACGCAGACAGGTACAAGCCCCAAAGGAAAGAGGACAGCTTTATCCAAAAGGTTGGAAGCTAACCGCATATCCTAGCCCCGCTCTTAGCAAGAATTCCATGCAAACAAGCAGAAAGTGACATTACTCATATTTAACTCGAAAGCGTCAAGCTTGCACATTCGTGCGTCCCCATGAAGCACCTTCAGCTAAATGCATCTGGACGACTTTGCATCGATATCGCTCTTTCCGCGTTGTACAGTGCTCCACCGGTAGCATGGTCGTGTTATAACGTTAGGATGGTGGCCATTTTAGCCTTTGTTAAATGAAAAACTCGACTTACACTTTCGTCGGGTGCGTGCATCTGAAGGCCCACCCGGGGACCGAAGCAACCGCAACCTTTGCAGTGTTACGGTCTTGCAAGGTCATGGGCCGGTCGTGATATTGCCTGTATCTAGAAGCCCCGTATTTTTCTTCGTACATCAGAGAGAAACGCGCATAGTCCCACACAAATTGCTGCATAGGATGCGAACGTCGAAGCCTTGGCTAATGGCGTACTCGTTGGTGGTGTCAACGGCTTCCTTCTGACTATCAAAGGGCCTCTCTGGTAGAACTTCATCGCAGCTCCACGGCGGAACAGCAGGAATAGCATCATTAACAACAGCAGAAGCTGCCATGCCAGAGGAGGAAGGTGGAAGGGTTTAACATCAAAGCGAGGATAATGAGGGTCAATGAAGAAGGAACGATCGAAATCCATGGCCCTTCGCGTTACCCACTGTTAGTATAAAAAAAGAAAGACTCATGAGCCTGCACAGTTTAAGATGGGTAAAGCAAAAAAAAGCCGAAAATGTTAGTATATTCAGGCAAAAATGTTTGTGTATTTAAAGTCCCCCCAAGGTGGCATTACAGACCGAGTTATACGGTGCAATCCAACCTGTTTAGGCGTGCTATAACAAGGCAGTTGGGCTCTTTTGATGCACGCCAGGAACCTTATCGGACATATGGTTAGAAGGAGCGTGCTGGAATAGAAGCTGCACAATTCTCAGCGGCTCGCTGCCTCTCGACACAATTAGACGTCGCATGATTTGAGGTCAGTATTATCCTTAAGCACACGACCCGATTGGTATGTCCTCCACCTTCGCTCGGTGACGACAACACTGACCGATGAACACAAACACTAGATGTATGTCCAATCACAAATTTGCCCCGAGAATTGATCGTCTTGTCTTCCACATGTTCCCTGTTAATTGCATCTGGTCTGTGGCAAATGAACGAGCCCAGCGCTGTCATTGCCGTTCGACACCGTTCCAACTACGTGACATGTGCTGTTTCGCCCACAAACAATTAACGGATAGCTCATGGCGCAATCTCACAAAATCAGGCACGAACTGACTAAGCGAATCGAGCCAGCAGTTCGTGGACTGTCGGCGAATAGTGCGAGCTTCGGCCCACGAAAAGGTGCTTCAGCTGTACAGTCACAGACTTGTCGATCGCACGTGCGACAGAATCCAGGTGACAATGTCGTGCATTTCTTACAATACAAACGGATGGTAGAAGGTGGACAGGACCCGTTCGGCCACGCCACGCAAGCAATCGCGTGTCCATAAAAGAGCGCAGAGTTCGGTCGTGGTGTCGTGCGTCGAATGTGCTCGTTGTAGTAAGTAGGAGCACCTCCTGCTGGACAGTTACGAAGGCGTTAGCAAAGACGAGTAGGACGTTAGACTGGTCCAGTACAAATTCTCGTCCATGCAAACATCCCCATCCCATCCCATCCGTCGGCACTAATCATCCCGCCTCTTTTGTCGCTAAACACCTCAACTACCTGGGGCATTTCAGAATATCCCCTTTCGACTACACCATGGCAGGAACTCGACTCGGCCTCTCGACTCGACTCTTGCTCCTAGTGGCCATTGTCTACACGTGCGGGTTCGGCTCCGTGGTAGCTGATGCGACACCTCGTCTTCTACGCAGCCTCGCACGACAAGATGAGACGTTCAACTTTGACGGGAAAGAAGGCCATCCTGACACGGAATCGAAAGCGGCCCCTGCTGTAGCTGAACACTCTGACACCTTTACAGCACACACCACGAAGGAGGGCGCGTCAAAGGCCGCGGACCCTGCTTCCCACACTGCCAATACCGAAGAATCTTCTGCCAAGCCTCATGAAAAAGCGGAACACAAAGCGGAACACGAATATCCGACCGTGATGATGCTTGTGGGTCCAGCGACTGCGGGCGTGCTAGCCATTATCCTCATTGGAGCCGTCATCGCGTTCAAGAACCGAATGAACAAGCAGTAAAGCGTGTTTCTGTTCTCGACTCAATCGGTCGCTCTCAGCTCTTCTTCGGTTTCTCGTTCACTTATCAATATACAGTGCTTTCATTGTGGAGTGTAAACGGCTCGAGGTGATCGCTATCAATCGATCACTTCGTCCACACTAATGTGTCGTGTCTCATACTTCTCGTCTGTGCTCTACTGCACGCTCCTCTGGTCTAAAACGGATTAATCTTACGGGCTAAACGCACCAGCACCTTGGGATAATAGCGTCCCTCTTGAGATCGTGCACCAAACTCGTACCGGGGCTTCCCACTTATCGGGTCAACAGGCGCTTGAGCGTTCAACGCAGCCATCACGTCGTCCAGCAAGAAATCGTCGCCAACAATCGGGTCCTCGATGATCGGATCCGTGTGCGTCTTGCCCTCAAAAAAGCGCGTGGATACAGGAATGTTGCAAGCTTTCAGAGCCACAGTAAGCTGCTCCGTCGACCGATAATTGACCGTCTTATCAGCCGTGCCGTGAAACAGAAAACACGGCGGAAAGTCTTCCAGCACCTCCGTCCGCGTTTCAAGCGGTAGCTCACTAAGCGCCACCAAACGCAACGAGGGCGAGTAGTAAGTCAGCCGGTTTGCCATGATCCGCTCCACAACCGCCCGGTCAAAGCCGTGGCGGTGGAATGTCGCAATGCTCGCTTCCATGTTGTACGGTCCAGAGATGCCAATGTAGCTGCGAACGTGCCGCAACTTCCACGTGATCGGCTGCGTCAACGAAGACATGCTCTCATAACTCTCACAGTCCGACGTACTGCCTGTTCCAGACGTGACACTAGCGCTTGGCGACACTGCCGAGCTTGCCGACGACGCATTGCGCTTGTTTTCGACCTGCTCGAGAAGTGCACACAAGGCGAGATGCGCTCCAGCTGACTGCCCGATGAGATGCACGTTCCCGCTATCCCCGCCAAAGAGCTGGATATTGTCAAAGACCCACTGCATCGCACGAGTCACGTCTTCGACCATGTCCGGCACCACTCCCTGGGGAAAGTTGCGGTAGTCAGGCATGACGACAACGACACCGAGCGACGCCAGCACGCGCCCCATTAACGCGCCCCAAGCCTTGTAGCCAATGATCCACGCTCCGCCAGAGACAAACACGACGACAGGATACTTTTTCTCAGTGAAGCTCGTGCTGGGAGGACTGGTAACGCCGGGCTGCTGCGTTTTGACGGTCTGCTCGTCTTGTGCTGCTCGGGGCACTGTATACACATCCAGCAAGTTGCGTCGGTTGACTCCGTAGATGATGTTCTTGTGCACGTCTTGATTGAGGAACCAATAAAGCGCAATCTTGACCAACGGGAAGAGCAGCACGACGACGAACGACAGCAGCCGCAGAGCGCAGAGAATCCAGCGCTTGGACATGCGCAGTGCCCAGAGCAGCTGCAGCAGGAGCTTGGTGATGAGCCAACTCTGCTCAGCCACGACTTCCACGACCTCTGCGCCCGATGAGACTGCAGCTTGAAGCACAGCGCCATTCGACTCGGGGTCAAGCACGAGGCTCTTGCTATGAGGGGGGAGAGACGATGACCTGCTCGTGCTCAAGAGCGACGCACGCAGCGAACTGCTGCTATTGCTATCACGACTACTGCTACAATCATTGGACTTGAGACTGACGTGCAGCATGTCGTCGTCTTTAATGTACTTGCTCAATAGTTGCGAAGTCGATGCAGCGTCGTGGACGGAGACCGTACAATCTGTGGACGACAAAAGCTGCTGCTGCTTCTTGTCTTTACCTGCTTTTTGATCCCCATTGGGCAGTAGCTCCTGTGGTTGCATCGGGAGCAGCGGCTTCTGCACTGCAACTGCTGACAGGTCCATGCGACACGCCTGCCGTCCGATTGTTGCGGATTCTGCTGACCCCGTGCCAAGACCGACTCGTACTTGTCACGCGTCACGTAAGGGCTTAAAGTCGCGAATTCCAGAATGAATCGTCACGCTGGAAAAGAATTGACAGCTGAAGTATAGAGGAAGTAGCTTACGGTCGCTCGCGAAGCATTTGTGCTTGATGGAGGGGGACTGACACGAGTTGTCACGCGTCGTACTTAAGTGGTGCACTGCAGACGCTCCTTGCGACACAGGCTCTACAATCAGCGTGGGTCAAGTACTACAACAAAGTAGCGCGAAAATGGATGCTCACTGATCGGCGTCTAACAATTGAGCTACTTGATGTGAGTCTTCCTTCTTCTAACTTCCCTTCCATTCGCAAGCATTGCCGTACCGCATTTAACTATCGAGACATTCTCTTCACTTCGCCGACGCAAACGCCTCCGATGGATGTAAAGTAACGCTTATCGCTAACGACAAACATACAACAGGGTAAGTTACGCTAAACACTCGCTTGGAAGGCTATTGTACTGATGCATGCACCTGAGTCGGCACTTATACGAACAGCAATATTGTCATTCCGGAAGATGTGACTGTTGCGGATTCCTATGCTGGTAAATATTGCTATCCAAGACTAAGTCACAACTCGTAACGCAACACACTTATGATAAGACGTTAAGAAGACTATAGTCCGTAAATGATCATGAGACTGGTGGCGCCAGCAGAACGAAGGTGCTCAAGCTTACAGTATGTGACGTTGTGATAGCCAACCGACTTGTCCACCTCTGCCGCTATAGATCAGCGTAGACAAAACTTGCAATTTCTAGAAAACGGAGAGATTATCGTACTTGTTGTCGGTCAAGATGTAGTGTTCGTGCCGGCATGCCTCGACCAGACGGCAATCGCGTCGAATGTCCAACTGCTATAAGTGCTGAACACGAACAAGCGAGATGGGGTTTTGGCAAATGAAAGTCACAGCAGCCAGCGCCTAGCTATATATCTCACGGTCGCAGGTCAACAAACGCCATATCAACGCTGCAAGAATGTCGGGCAGCATTCAGATAGTCACAGCTAGTGGATAATGTACTACAGCCACAGTCCACACCGGGAATTTCGGAGTACGCGGCATCAAAGGTGTTAAGTGCGCTAAAAATAATGGAGCTACGGGCACATCCGGCGGCGCAAGATGGATTTATTTTGCTGGGGAACGCAGCCAAGACTGGTGGGCTTGCCCTACTAAAACCCATCTACGCTAACTCATACTGCGTGATTAAGGCGGTCTAAAGTTTCTGCAACGTATTATCAGGGAACCTTCTCGCTCTATGCAAACGAATAGCTGCTGAGTTGAATCAATTACAGCTGGCGACAAACACAATTGCCTCCCTAGATCGTCGACTATACAAGGGCAACTCGCACAAGGACAAACATGCACTAGTCTGTCCACCAAGTGCTGACACTTCGGACATTTGCCTGTGTCGACTTAAAAACCCTTATATACGTCTGGAACGAGAGGGATATTGACTCTATTGTTTTCAGTCCGTGCAGTCTCAGGAGTTTTTGTCTGCTGCCTTGGGATAGTTGACATCCTTTCTCTCTGCCTCCCACTACAGCAAATAAAGCTCTCACTCGTCCCTTGAGAATCCGTCTACCAGCGAACAACGGCTCCTTAGCAGGAATGGCTTGCATGTAACGGGGCACACCTTATTCAGCTAACTGAATAAACCTTGCACTGCTGATAGTGCAAGGGTGTGTGCTTCCGACTACATCACGTACACGTACGTGCAGAGGAAGATTGCTACACGGAGTAAGAGTACTCAGTAAAGGTAAAAAGTAGAACCGTATTTAGTATAGTTAATCCTTGTAGTAAATCCCTATTTGACTTCCTTTAACTATGTCTAAATACGAACATGCATTGTAACTATCTGCGCGCCACTCGTTTTCTGTCGTGGCTAGACTTTATTGGTTGATATCTCGATCGTATATCAACCAATGAACAGTGTGTTACATCTGCGGGGCGATATTATCTATTAGGATAATATTGTGAGAATATTGTGTTTGTCCTAACATATTATTCATACTTGATATTTACCTTATGTAAATTACCATGTAACGGAGGCACCCCGTTACATCATCCCTCCCCCTTAACCTTCAGTCACATTAGTGACTGATTGACTATTGAATGACTCTTTTGAGTGGCTCTGGGACAGGGAAGCACTTGTTGGCCAATCCATCCATTCTTCGTTCTCATCGCATGGTTAACAAGTCCATGCGGTGTCAGCCAAAGCTGCTGAGAACACAGCCATGAGACTTCGTTCTGCTGCGGCAGGAGAGACAGGAACACCCGAAGCAGCTGACGTAAGTTCGTCTGCTGCTTCCACGACTCAGCCTGCAGCAGTCGCTGCTGCAGGCGCACGCGGTGATGCACCGCGTGACATCGGAGATTATGAGCTTGAGCTCATATACTCTGGCGAGTCTGACGGTGAGACCGACTCGAAGGAGGCGAAATCCAAGGAAGAGCCAGATTTGACTAAATCGGAGCCGACTAAGTCGGCTTCTCGAAGCGCTTTAAGCCTTGCAGATCGTCGTGACATCTTCGGATAGTCCGACGAGTCAGGCCCTCCGTTTCCAAGACGGAGTCGTCCTGCCGAAAGCGAGTGAAGCAATCGGAACTATCTTGACGTTGATGCAATCATGCATCATTATCCTAGTGATCAGGATGATCCTGGTGTCGGTACTTCTATTGACACCAGACAAGAGACTGTGTATCGCAACATCTTTCGTGTTGCTCCTGAGAAGAAGCCGTGGCTACCTCCTCAGAGAGTGTTGGCTCATCTCTCTGACACGACGAGTGATCGTTATCGAATAAGATTATTCGATTCATCAAAGCTTCATAAGCTTGATCCTAGTGCGAGTAACTTTCGCACTGAACATGACTTCTTCATCGATGCGTTCTTCAAGCATCGATGGTACAGTGGGAATCACAAGCGTGATGGTCCCTCTTTGATTCAGGCGTGGAACGCTTTCATCCACAACGTTGGTGAGATTGGGTGTGATGCCTGTCTAGACAAGCTATTGCTAGCTCGAAATCATTTTGAGAAACGGACCTCTACCGGTGCACGTTTCAAAATGCATCGGTTGTCAAGAGAGGCCGGGCTACCATGCCTGTGTTAGAGTGATACGTGCCAAAGTTGTGTGAATAACTTGGCACGAGCTCCAAAGGAAGCTTACTCGATGAATGACCCCTGGCGGAGGGTACGTGTCACTCAAGAGATGTACGAGGGAAGAGCTAATTTGCAATCCCTCTACAAGCGCGCTGGGCGTTCGTTTCCCGATGGGCCTTCTTCGGCATCGGATGTGCCTTGTCGTACTGCTCGACAAGGCCCAAAACATCAACCACCAGTTGAGAGCGAGGCTCCTAACTATCTACCGAGGGTGGATACCCGCGCCACCGGACGAGGTAACTCGTCCCTTCTCATCGCGGTAGTTCAACAAGCGCTCCACGAGGAAGCGTTGGCCACCGCGCGCATCAATCAATGGATGAGGCGGAGGAGGAAACACGTTCTCAGACGGGTTTGCTGTTTCACTCTGATACTGTGAACCAGCTCGAACGCGTAACGTGTGAGTTGCGCGAGGATATCGAGCACGAGAGGAGCAGACGTTTAGGTCTGGTCGACAGTGTGAACTGTCTTTCTTCGGAAAGGGAGAGAGATCAATCCGATTTTGCGTTTGCTTAGCTTGAAAATGAGCGGACTCAGCGTTCTCTTCGCGACGAGCTAGTGGAAGCTTGTCAGGATAAATCTCGGCTTCGCCGGGAGATATGCGAACTTCAGACTCGGGCTGAT
>JH597877.1:64791-125433 GCA_000173235.2 Hyaloperonospora arabidopsidis Emoy2
CTCGGGACGTCTATTTCCAGATAAGGGTGTTGCGAGTGCGTGCCACGAGTGGCTTGCGGGTAAGAGCTAGCTTTAGTAGAATGAGGGGTACACTGCCGCTAATAATGGCTGCAATAACTGAGTGTAGGAAACGTGCCTGATTTTATCGCTCAACTATTAGTTAACATTTCATAAAGTACCTAGGGAAGGTACTTTGGATCATCCAAAGGTTGGATCGGAGGTTTAATAAGAGGTCAACAGAATTCCCACAAATGTTTCAATTACCTTTATAAACACGCTCTAAAATTACATCAAGTGCTGTGATGTTTTCTTCGTCAAAATTGTGCGAAAATTGGGTACTTAATATAATCGTACCCCTTTTCTTTAAATTCACACCCTTTGTCAAACCTGATATTCACACCCTTCCTGCCAAACCTCATATTCGTATTCTTTTGCCAAACCAGTTATTACACCCATTTTCATCGTAATGTATCTCTACGTAAAACAATAGAAATAGTTCTATATTTCATTCTGTAGCTCTACTTCACGCCTTTATCCGATTTTGTATTTCGCTTGATAGGAGTGCATCATAAGAGCCCATGTGAGATGGACCTTATAGTTAAAGCTATTATAAAGTAAATGGACCAATGCAAGAGTGTATGATTGCCTGTTCGTGTAATATTGGAAGGAAGGTCATGAGAAGGTATACATGTTATTATCTCGGTCATCGCCGTGCAGTCTACTTATCACAGGCATACATCCAAAATTCTGTAACATTCTATTACGCTTCTAAAATATAACAATGAATTATCTCTGAACCACAACTGTTTTAGCTACTCCCCTCAACCTCCTGTGATGTCCATCAGGTCCTCTTCTGCACCATCCACAGAAAGCCTGGACAAAAAAATAAAACAAAACCTTTGTAATTCACGCTTCGGATGCACGAAGTAGTTGCAAAGTCGTTGCTGCACTCATCAAGCCTAATTATATCATAGTGCTCAGTTTAGGCAACTCTCGCGGTGGGGCCGCAGAACAGACGAACGGACGAAATCTCTTTGAATACAGATTAAAAAATTTAGAAATGTTGGAGGTGAGCGTATTATCACACAAGCTCATCGCATATTTTTTTTTCGATGACTACACGTTCTAGTTTGGGTAAAAGCGTGTGCTATTAAAAATGAAAGCATATTGTAAGATGCAACAGCGTGAGGTATGATGTAAGCCTCTCTTCTGTTGCGGAACATCCTTTAAAGTGAGGAATGGCCTGTCAACAAAGCAGCAGCATGTATCAGCTGAACCAGAACCATGATTATTATAGGCGCCCTAAACTATATATGGCTAAATGAAAGACACTTTTTACATATTATTTTGTTACATCATTAGGGAATATTCCATTAGGTGACACGGTTTAAAAGTTTGAACAGAACGTGACACGGTTATTTAAAACACTTGTGGAAGAATCGGTACGGTATAAAATACACGTACTTTACGAAGTTTTAATCGGAGTTCGTCTTAACTTTATGCTTTTTAAAAGTATACGTTTACTGGCAACATACCATCATGTGCGAAAAAGTAAAAATTGTCTTCTTTGCCCAAAAGTACAGTGATTATACATACATGAGTCCAGACATAGACGTTATGCAAACTTTTATGAGATAGGCTGGAATACAAGTTTTTTTCAAGGGTTTAACAACGTACATAACTCGATGCTTACGATTTCTTGGTGCCGGCACTTTTTTTGCTTTCTTACCAATAAATCGACTTCGCCATCGAGTAAGAAATCGCATGAGGCGACCCCGGGAAGAAGCAACACATGGATCTTTCTACACTCGTTCTCGCGAGATGCTATCTGTATATTATATTATACAGCCTCCCTTTCTTCGTCAAGTGACATCTATATCGCTGCTTCTTTTGATACAGAAATGTGCATCATGTCCTTTATCGACTTCATCGCCACCTTCCCTGTCCTATTCGTCTTCTTCATTTTTTCCTATTTCCATTCCATCTTTTTTGTTCCAATGATACTTTTATTCTTGTTCGTTGAATGTCATTGGAAGATGTGCGTTTTCGTCGTACTATTTTGAATATGTGTTAACCCTTAAGGGTGCAGTATTGTGGCCTATAGTCCTTCTTGTAAATTTTTTTTTGTGAAAATAGGATACTATCACTAGACGTAAGACGCTTTCTTATCTATATACTTACAATTTTAGGCTAATAGTGTCCGCAAGAGACTTCTGCAATGCCGCCGCTAGTAATCTCTCCATGGCATCGACCTCTCTAAGTCCAATGACAATTGGTGGGGCTGCTAGGCCACTGGACAATGCCATATTGTCTTATCAGTAATTCAGCTTGCGATGGTATACAAGAGAAAACGAGTTTTCTTTTCATTTAACATTAATCAATCTTAACCTTTTGCTGCAGGTGTTTACTTAACGAAAAAAAAGGGAGTGAATCTTACCAGAAATGGAATGAATCTAACAATTCCCTATTCTAATTAACAGCTATTAGTGTTAATTAAATGTAACAGGCTCACCCCGTTACAGTAGGACCGTAAACAAATTATAGATTGATGTCTGCTAATCGAGGTCCACAAGTCGTAAAACTAAACATGTTACACCGCTGGCACTTTGTCTAAGAAGCAATTGCGCAATTATAGTCTGCGTATAAAAAGCAGGATAGGAATGCAGCAATGTGATATTACTTACTGCGATGTGTATCTGCCGTAATCTATACTAACACCATTCTTTAGGGCGATATAATACGGATACATTTTGCACGAGTACAACACGTTCCCGAATTATAATCGCATATTTCATATATTAACCAATTATGAAAATTACTGAAGACATGTCTTCTGCTTCAAAGGCAGAGCACGCGCTGGACGCGTCCAATCGCGGCTACCGTTTGCTGCTCAAGATGGGATGGCGCACAGGCTCTGGATTGGGCAAGCATGAGCAAGGTCGATCGCCGTATTTCACGCAGCAAGAATAAATGGATTCTGAAAATAATTAACTTTGCTGTTTTTATGTTCTGGTTTCGCAGGTATCGTCGAGCCCGTAAAGATGAAAGAAAATTTAGTGTGTCTCGGGCTTGGAAAAGCGGTGAGTCCATTGTTTAATTTGTACACATTTTTGATATTGTTGTTATTATCGATACTATAATTTATGTATTGTTCATTCATGTGTCCCCAGGAAGAGTACGACCATGTGACGCAGTTAGCAACAAGCGAGCGTCGCAAACTGGAGTCCGAAGTGCTGGAAACGGCTGAACAAGTTGCTGTTCGCGAGTCGAAAAGTGCAAAAGATGAGCAAGTAAAGGCAGACGTTAGGAATATGCAGGCAGCTTTCTACTGCTCAGACTGTCGAAAACAGTACAAGTCGGTGACGGAGATGGAAAACCATTTGAGTTCGTACGACCATCATCACACGAAGAGACTAAAGGAGTTGCAGCAGCACAAACGACGAGTGGGGTCTGAGGGAGAGCAAAATGCCAAGCACGAGAAGCAGCAAGTGAAGGAACGTTTGATGTTGCAGCGAAGAATAGCTGCGCAATCTCAGGCAGCGCGAGCTGACACGGAAAAGATTAAAGGACCAGCCGCTGATGTAAAATGCGACAGCGAGAAATCTGCGACTACAACGACAGGCGATTTCGAATTCGGTGGAGGAATGAAAATAGGCATGAAGAAGAAGAAGGCGTTGGCTAAACGCAACGTCCCTTCGGCTTTTTCGAATCCTTTTTCGCAATAAAACCATTTCATTGTACGATGTAAAAAGGGCTGGTCCGCTGTGTGTGAACGTTAGAAGCAGGTTCTGGTTTGTGATGCAAGCGTAGCTTAGCTGCTACATTACTCTATTCCATTCTACGAAGAACGCCTAGCCGAGATCGTTTGTGTTTTCACTGCCACCTTCCTTATGGCACAGCGTCCACCTTTCGCTTATAGCGAACAGCTTAACCAGAGATCTAGCACGCTTTGTACTTGTATAGCTCATGTTTACTTGGTGTATCTTGAGGCGACACAGGTGTCGATCCTGCCATTATGGCTTCAGCTACAAAAGAATTTCCTAATCTAGCAATGCGTTTAGTGAGTGTAGTCCATTCAAAACCTAGGCACTATTTAAATGCAATGAAAGAATATATCTCACTCTTTTCATGCTTTACACGTGTTCGCATTGTCTATCTTTCGCATTTGTACCGAATGTTTGGTCCTCCAGATTGAAATGTCCCAGTCTCACGCTACTGACGAACGGATATCGTATAATTGGCGCTACAAATACTGAATAAGATAGCTTCAAATGCTTCAATCAATATACTTGGCACTATGTGACGATAATACCGGGACTTCTCCACAAGCCAATTTCAATCAACCGTAATAAAAAGACATTCACCCTCTACGCTTGATTCGCTGTACCGACAAACGCAAGACAGACGCTGATATTTTGTCGAGTATGACATAGTTTACTGTTAGAAGTATGTTTCTTTAACATACTCCTAACAGTAAGAGACGTCTCTTGTTTCATCGAAGCCGCGGTAGAAACGAACAGGCACATTTACAAAGCTATGACTGTACTGTACGACTGTATTATTGTACACTAGCTTTGCAAAGATCAAAGCGCCACTGTGCTTGGAAATATCTGAGTCATTCAGCCACCCTAATTTGCTTGGACCTAAGTATCTATATACCGCTTAGTTCCTATAGATGCGTTTGTCAACAATTTCTCCTCTAACAACGATATATGGCTCAGCTAAATGTTCATGCCTTGTTTTCATCTACGGGTGCAAAGCTCAACGAAAAAGTGTCTTTTGAATTGGAGAGCTTGAGTTCATCGATTTGAGATATAAACTCATGACCAGTTCATCGTTTATGCTCTCACGGTCTTAGTCCTCATGATTCCAATAATTTCTTGAATCATATACAATATGCAGCTTGCATAATCACCTCGGTAAGTCACTCATCGGGTAGCAGCATTGTAGTGCTCGTGAAAAGCACCTTGTTTCAAGAGTATCGTTCATTGACTTCAGCGTTTGCAAAAGGCTGTCTGAGGGTGCGTTGATTGCAGCCAAACTCTACCAACTGTATAACGTGCATTCGAACTATGATATTCTAGCGTCAACGGTTTTTTGTCGGTTGCATTGGCTTCATATGTGGCAAATTCACGGCTATCGCGACTATAATGCTCAACCTTTCATACTATACATCCCTGCCGAATAAATCTCGTGATGTTGTTGTTATCTGCAGTATCAGCAAGTATTTATTTGCCATATCGAGCCCTAGTCAAAAGCTCAGCCAGACTCGAAGGTACGAAAGGCTAGGAGTACTAGATAAATTCCACCGTTCTACGACACATACACTAATGTATTTGGTATGAATACGGTCTACCTGCAACAATCCATGACAGCAACAAAACCCATGCAAAAAGCGACGTCCACATCATCTCTCTCTTCTCTTTCATACCATAGAAGGTAATTTGAACACATCATCTCTCTCTTCTGCAAAACATCGTGTCCATCGTGCATCGCCTTTCGCTTTTTCATCGACTCTCTCGATTAACTCTGCCGTTTAAAACTCGTACGATTCTTTTCGAACGTGTGGTGACGGTGCCACACCACCCGGTGGATGGTGCTGCACAGGTGTCGATGGTACTTGGTTACTACCACCAACGCCAGGAGATGCCAAAGCAGAGGCACCAAATCCACTAGTAGTGCCAAAGTTCTGACCTCCACCATACGGGCGAGTCATGCCAGTGCCCGGGGTGATTCCCACCGGCTGCGATGGGATCGCCCGCCCTGCGACGCGAGGCGATGGCGCAGCAGAGTTGTGTAGGGGCTGCTGATTATAGTAGCTGACTGCATTCATCGGGACGCCTTTGCTTGTATCCAATCCAATCTCAACTCCATTAGTCGCACTCATACCAGGCGGCCGTTGTTGACTGCCGTTGTAACTTGAGTACACGGCCGCTCCCGTCGTGCTCTGCGGCCCTTGCGCCACTGGGCCCTTGGAAAAGCCGCGCATTGTATTGGCCATATCGTCCTCGTCCTCGTCGTGCGCAGCGTTTGAGCGACGCACGAGCGTCAAAAAGATGACAGCCACCGCAATGACACCGATGGCAGCCCCAATGATGGCAAACACGACACTCATGTCCGACCCGGAGCCGTTCAAAGTTTCAGCAGACGGTCCGGTGCTACCTGAAGTGCTCGATGCTGTGGGGACGGAGGAATTCCCAGCTACTCCGTTTAAGTCGGACGTCGTCTCTAATGACGTATCGACCGTCGTTGACGTCAACGACCCTTTGGGGCTCCCTCCATTAGCATCACCATGAGCTGAAGTAGCAGCATCAGCTTCAGCTCCGGCTTCAGCATCCGCAGGAGTCGTCTTGCCTGCGTTCGTCGTGTCGCTATTGGAATTTGTACCAATAGACGACGTTTTGCTGCTGCCACTAGAAGGAAGAGCATCTCCAGCAGCCTCGTCCCAGGCCGACGCACAGTCGACGCCGAATGGACACGCGCCCTCGATTTTGACGTAACAGCCCTGGTCTCCAAAGGTGATACAGGGAGGACAGCCACCGCTGGAGACGGTACAAGGAGTGGATGAAACTCCGCCTTCGTAACAAGTGGAAAACGACGAGCACTGCGAGGTACTGCCAGCCACGACGGCTTGTAGCCCATAAGCAGTTGGCGTCACTGAAGCTGCTGCTCGAAGAATAGGAATTAAATCACAGAGTCAAACAGTCAGTCAGTCAGTCAGTAGTCAGCGCAAGGATCAAATTGGTTACTTAAAATAGAAGACGGACCTCAATAGAGAGCGAACGTACCGAATAGGGCTGCAATAGCGACAAGAAGCATTTTTTTATGTCAGAAAGAAATACAGTCGTCTCGTTCACCTGGGGTCACCGATAGGGTTACCGTAACCGTAACTTCTCCTGCTACTGCTACTTTTGCTGCTACTGCCGACCTGAATGACCGATTTCAGACGTCCGGTCTTCGTTCTCTTTGCGGTCTCGCGTCGCTCTTTTTCCTTTGAATGAGTTTGTACCACGACGATCAGGAGCCGACAAGTTGCCGAGCTGTGGCTGCCGATAGAAGTGGTGGGCGGCAGTTAGGACACTGGAGTAAAGTCCAGCGCAACTCTACCCTTGTCGCGCGTTGTGCTGGCTCGAATTTGAGCGTTTTGATTGGCTACTGAGTGACTCGTACCACAAGTTGGGTTTCTTACTACTGTAAGTTTTTTCCTCCCCCACCCCTCGACTCAATAAACAAATAAATACATATTTGTACCCATGGACACTATATGTGATGCAAGAAAAGGTCGAGATACCTAGTTCCTTAGACCGGTCAGACCAGGATTTGCGCTTCCTGCCGATCCAGCAATTTACATGCAAATTTCGCCGGGAAGTTACGCGCCATAGGGAGGTATAGACGGTGTATCTGTACACGAATGTGTACGCATCACAGCCGCGTCCTGTACCGATTCTGGCGCCTGGCAGCCAATCATCATGGGTCTTTGAGATGATGTCTGCATAAACGATGCGAAACTGGCTCGCCACCCTGAAGTAACAGCCAAGAGTCGCAATCTAAATAACGGATGGCGTGAGCACTTAACCTAACATCGAAGTGGTCGGCACGTAGACTGTTACTTGAACAAAGAGCGTGAAACTCACGTCGACCAATATGAAACATTAATTCAACGCTTACTATGTACTTCATGTGTTAGGCTGCGTGTACTCCTCCTTGATGTTGCATCCCCCTTCTGCTTCGAATTGTTCATAAAAGGCAGGAAATGACCACCATAACTCGACACAGTTCTTGTCCCTCGAAGCATCACGCTCGACGCGTTTCGTATTTATACGCGATAGTCGTTCCCACGCTTTAAGTATAGAGACTAATTTGTCCGTCTCGCCGCAAAATCTGTTGCTGTGCGTGAGACCATAGCATCAATCTCGTGCTAAGTGGACCTTGCTCGCCTCCGTCATTAATCTAGTTGACAAAATCACGTCCTCATAGTCGGCATCTTCACGAACGCAGAACCTTTTTTTCGACTGACCAATACATACTGCAACTGCCAAAAGTAGCGACCGCCAACAGTGGCAAGTGCAACTAGTTGTCATGAACCTCATTGAAATCGGCGTCTTCCACACATCTTAGACCATGCCTCCAGATGGTACGTTACTGTAATTGTATGCACTCGAGTCTGCACATTTACTCTTGTTCCAACTGGGTTGTACACCACCGCCTTGTACACGTTCATAGTCCTCTTCGTCTTCCAAATGAGCAGCAAACAGCGCCGCTCCTACTGCGTTTGTAAAGACGAACACCGAGCCAATGACAGGCATCATCTCCAAAAGCAGCGCTTGCATACCAAACGACGAGTACTGGATCTTGTGTTTCTCGATAAAAGCTCGCTGCTCTTCGTATGACAAGTGCTTGAATTCAAAGTAGAGGAGATGGTACTCCCAAGCCAAGATGGTGCCGTTTTTCCAGGCATAAATGACTGAGCCAACAATCGGCAGCACATTAAGTGGTAGCGTAGCAACGAGCAACGTAAGGCGTCTCCAGACACTAACGCGACAACAAGAGCGACAGGACCAAGCCCATCCTGCGTGTTGAGACGTGTTTTCGACCAAGTCCTTGTAGCCACGGGCGACCATCACCTGCTCAAAGATCTTGTCCTGATAATGGCCCATGACGATTAATTTGTAGACAAAAGTAACGATTAAAATCTCCACGAGCACGAGCATGACGGCCAAGAGCCACGAGAGCCACAGGGGCATCCCTGTGCCTTCCAGACTTTCGGCTTGAGGACGAAGAGCTACGCTAAGGAGCACGACGATGGAGGCGATTGCCACGAGGAGCGTGGAGAGAAAAGGACACAGCGCTGTTCGCCATAGCGCGGGGTGGGAGAGGAAGTGGGCCAAGCCCTGGACGACGTACGTGGACATGGCTACAGATACGAGAGAGAGGTGAAGGAGATAGTGACTTGGTGCTGCAACAAAGACTTGTAAATGGCTATTTTGGCTTGATTATTCAAGCCAGCGATTGATAGTTGACTATTTGTACGACTGCGATTTACGATGCGTTTTTAGTGGGTAGAGTTGTTTGATGAGGACATGCCACACCACACTGTTGCTAAAAAGTGTTTTGTTCATGCATGCTCTCTATACTGAGAATGGCGATTGTTGTCGTGGGTTTGACAGATGGATGATAGATGGCGCAACCCAGTTGCTGTCTGATTTACTTCGCGCCACGATTTGGTCAATTAATCATGACTATTTGCTGCCTCTCAAACGAAGACACGATTTTGGTCCAGCTTTAATCGTACTACCCAAGCTACCGATAATATACCTACCACCTCCACGCCCATATCATCACATATTGTCATATCCTCCTCTTTATGAGCTTTACGAAACCGTCCCAACTACAAAACCCGCCGCTCTCTCCATAATTCGGTTTTAATCATCCCCATAATGTCGACGTATCCGTTACGTGGGATTCTCTTTTTCCTAAGGGACCAGCACCTCTGGCGATTGACCATCTACCCCCTTCTCCTCACAGCAGCCGTGGCGCTTGGAGTATCAATCACGCTCTTCACCTTCACGTTACACTGGCAAGAGGACAAATTATACGGAATTGGCCTCTCAAGCTTCTTCGCGTGGCTCGTCGCTGTCATTTTCGTCCTCATTGAAGTGTTCATCGTCACTATCATCTACGGCCTCGTGACTCTCGAGTGGTTCAAAGACAAAATCTTTGCCCACGTCTTGACTCAATGTGGCCATCGGGAGCTCGTGGACAACGAGGAGCGCCACTCGCCCTTTCTTCGCGTCATGACGTCGTGCTGTCGAGTCAGTGTGCTCCTTCGTCTGGGGCTATTGGTGATCACTTTGCCGCTCAACATGATCCCCGTGCTGGGCAACCTCACGTACGCGTGGCTCAATGGCACGCTCTTGGCCTGGGAAGCTCATTTGTACTACTTTGAGATGAAAGCATTCAGCTTTGACCAGCAGAAAGCGATCATCGCGCAACGTAGACTCCAATATTCAGCTTTTGGCATGCAAGCCATGCTGCTGGAAATGATCCCGATTGCTGGCGCGGTCTTCATGTTCACGAATGCAGCAGGCGCGGCTTTGTTTGCTGCTAGTATTGAGAAGGACTTGGGGAAACAAGACCGTCGTGTTACCAGTAAGTGGCACAAAGGCGGCAAGGACAAGGCGGTCAAGAAGAGTCATGTAGAGACCGAGGAGATGGACAAGGTGCCACTTGTCAACAAGCTTGGCGCATACGTGCCGCCATATGGCACTATTACAAAGTAAAGGATGAGAGGGAGATTGGTTTCGATGAGATTTGAAGTAGCGGAGCGCGTGTGTTGACGAGTGCCTGTTTGTGGATCATAGCACGTATGACAAGATACTGATTGAATTTGCCATGGCGTCTGGGGTAAAAGATAGTCGTCGTCGGTCAACATCATTCGAGAAAGATGATCTAGGCCTTTGTGAAGGTATAGCATGTACATCAACAGAGCTGTGATGACTCTGATGCGTGATGGTTCTCGACTGATTGCTGCTAGAGCCGTCGGGTTTGTATGGTTAATAATCGCACATGAATCAGACCATGGTCGTGGAGAATCCGAGTCACGAATGTGGTCCTATAAAGATTTACGTGAATAGGTAATACCACTTACAGTCTAAAATGTTATCTGGAGCAACAACCAGCTGCTATTCTGCAGCTCAGCACGAGCCACCCTGTGTTTGTTAGGTGCACTTCAAAGCAACAGCTACGTCCTGCGACCTACGGAATTGTCAATTTAGTGATAGGTGTGGCGATGAGCGGCTGCGCTGTCTTACAGGCCGAACGAGACAAGGAGCGGTAAAACACGACACCGTCTTGTATCATGATGACTTGGCCAAGTACGCCGCTGCCTGCGCAGTATGTATCACGTTCTATCATTATACATACATCCTTGTCTAGGCCTTGAAGTACAGGCGCGTTGGCAACCTAGCTGAACGGCTGATACTGTCGCCGGGTAATGTTTGGTCATCGGAGCTGCAACCGACGTTTGGAAGTTTTATATCTGCCTCGCACCGTTAGAAGCGCATTTCATTGACTCCTCCTACAACCTTAATGTTGGTTACATTGTCCCTTATTGAAGAAGAGGCGGTTCGTACATGCTGAAATAGGCGGTGCAGCTGGCATTCTGTGACGGGTATACCCGACTCTATTCCGAAGGTGTCAAAAGTACCGATAAATTACGATTTTGATTGACCTACAAACTTTACGAACTCTGAAATCCCATCTAGTTTCACAATCCCCCTTCAGAACAACTGATTTGCACTGACCAATCAACGATCAGAGAAGAATATACCCCCATCAAATATAGTCCTATATATATAGGTTTATTTAGTCCTGCGCCATGCGACGAATCCAGGCCAAATTCCAGCGCACACTGCCTGCCTCCATTACAACCTCGCAGTGTCACATCCAGCACCTTATGTCGCTAATTGACCATTGCCAAAATCCAGTCCAGTACTGCGCTTAACACGTCACGTGCGACACGACGTGAATTCTTTTTTGGCGTCTTGCATCGCACGCTCGGATTGGCTGTATAGAATATCCACCAATGAATGGCGCTCAAAACGCGGCAGCTGCTCTTTCCCGCTCAGAAGGATACTGAACCCAAGCGACTTTGTAACGAAAAGAAGAGTTGAAGCCGCAGAACAAATGTATCGCCAGTTTGGAATTCCCCTCGATCCACCCAAGCACGAAAAAAGATGGCAATTACCTGCGGAGACATTCCCCGTCTGATTTGCTCGGTCATTATCCCGCCCGTCGGCGTGTTCTTCCAGGTTGGCTGCACGAGAGACTTGGCCATCAACTGTTTGCTCACTCTTCTTGGGTAAGTGCTTATTACCTGATGTCCCCCTATCGCTTTTGACTTTTGATCTAATTTGATTGGTTGTTTTGATTATTCCAAATAGCTATATTCCTGGCGTCATCCACGCCGTGTATATCTTGATCAAGGAATAGGGGAACGAAAACGATGTGACAAGCACACCCTGTCTGTCTATCAGTCGACGCGGAACAAGTCGACCAAGGGAAAGGAACAGAGTGGATGGCGTGGATCAAGTGTCTGCTGCTGACAGGTTGACAGAACTCTCTCGTTAGTGATATGCTGTGACAAGAATGGGTGAGATGGACATGTAACCGTCGGAGTTTGCTGTCTCCTGATTCGTGGATATTCCTGCACTTTGAGTAGACTTCAAGTTAATACATTGATCGATAGGATGCGATTCTTTTTCTAAATGTTGTCATCCGCCAGTTGGCGAAGTTACTTAACGCCTACTTTACACAATTTGGGATTGGTTTTACCTCACAGTTGAAAGCTGAAGTAGAGAGGGTACGACTCTTGGAATTGTAGCGTCATGGGACACGTTGTGGACGAGGTTGACCACTGGTTTGAAGGTGACGAGGGGAGGTCGTCTTCGAGTGTGTCGGACTTTGACTGGGACAAAACAGCGCGTCTGATTTGCGCCGTGTTGCTGCCACCTCTCGGTGTGTTTCTACAAAAGGGCTGCAATAAGGATCTTGCCATCAACGGGCTATTGACGCTTTTTGGGTACATTTATTTTTGCGTAGTTCTTAAATGCGAAATTTCAATTCTTAGAACAAGCCACTGACAAAATGTGCATGACTGATGCTTGTACGAACAGTTATATTCCTGGTATTATCCACGCTGTCTATGTGATCTGCGTGAGCTAATGGCAACGGATTGGAAGCAACTCGCACTTGTAGCAATGATTCAAGCACAGCAAAGGGACACAAACAACACGATCGAGAATCAAGAATTCAAAGTAAAAAAAGAGTATTCAGATATACCGAGAGCTATTTTAAAAACCGCAAAGACAAGTCGCGAGCTTCTTCTTGACTTCGTCGATGACCAGCTCAGCGCGGAGACCGATTTCATCCCACATACTCAGTACCGATGCAAGGCCAATAGTAGACGCCACGGCAAACACTTTTTCAGTATCATCTGGAGATAACTTTGAGGCGTAGAGCAGTAAAGAACCGCCTCCTGAGGCATTCACGTCTCGCAATAAATGCTTTGTCAACTCGTTCATATCGATGTGATGGTGGTGACGAAGCATTGCGCCGTCCACTGGCGACGTAGGGCACGACAAACGAAACGCAACTATCGTAGGTTTATCAGGTAAGAGAAGCGTTTCAAAGCGGTGATCGGCTTGGAGTTTTGCCAGACATTGAGCACGTGTCTGTTTGTTCTCATTTTCCATCTCATCCAGCGATCGTGACAAGCACAATTCAAGATGTTCACGAGCTTGCTGCTTATCAAAGCGCTCACTGACACCATTGCTACTGTTGCAGCCGATCACAACAAATTGGGTCTTTGGTGTTGAGTGCCACACCCCTGTGTTTACAACGTCCAGTCGTTGCTTCCCACTTATCTGCAAAACGAACCGATATTGTGGCAGTTCGGCTATGTACATGACTCCTTTAGCACGTAGCATTCCCTTTGGCCGATGCTGCTGAAGCCAGTTGTGCACTGCTGCAAGTGGAATCGGTACCAGACTCTCGAACACCACCGACTCAAACGACATCTTCTGCATAACCGCTGCGTCATCGTTTCTGCTCACCAAGTCCGACGGTCGTTCCACGCGTAATCGACGACTGCCTGCAGTCCCCGTACCGTTCAAAGCTCCACCAGTCTTCAAGTTCCATTGCGCTGGAACATTTTCATGGCTCACACTTCCATTGAACGCCATTTCCGGCACTTCAATATCCAGCACATGTGGCAAGAACACTTGAGCGTACTTGGTCTCGTAAACCTGCGCGTTTGGAGCGTACAGTGCAATAACTCGTCGAGCTGCCTCCAGTTTTGCTTCATCGAGTAAATCCACTTTATTCAGTAGCACGACGTCAGCGCATTGCAGCTGCTGAATAGCCACACCACATGGCTGGGAGCCTTTTTCTGCATCTTGAGATACTGCATCACCATCCACAACCACGACCACGGAATCCAGACGCGCACGCGTCATTTTGCCAAATTTCTCTCGGACGGCTGCGATTAACTGCGTCGGGTCGGTCGTGCCACTCGTTTCCATTACGAGGTAGTCAACATGACTCAAATCTCCAGCATTGTCATTATTGTCAATAATATGGTTCACATTATTGTCGCCCATACTATGGTCGCCAGCAATAATGTTACTATCGTCGTCGTTCAAAAGTTGCCACACAACGTCTTTCAATGCATTTACCGTACGATTACCGGTATCAGCCGTCAGTTTAAACAGTTTGTTGCATTGGCCCGTTTGTTTATTAGCCACTAATAACGCGTCAACGTTAATATCCGCCAAGTCACTGACGGCACAAGCCACGCGAAGGTTCAGTTTGTGCTGCAGAATGTGCTGCAGCAACGACGTCTTGCCGGCGCCAAGGAAACCAGTGACGATGGTCACGGGAAGCCGACGGCGCTGGTCGTTGCGCGCGAGCAGCTGGCGTTCAGCACGGAGGCAGAGGTTCACGCGGGCCGCAGCAAGCTCGAGCTCGGCTGGTGTAGGCATGGCTCAACTGGATTGGCTAAAAACAACTAATGCATTTGGATTGTATCTAGAAACTTTCTAGAGTTACTAGATTGATGTTGCAAGTTGAAGCAACAAAACGACGTGGTAATAAGTCGCGCCGCGTCTCAGACGGCAGAAGTCTCCATCAATTAGTGATCCAACGGTCGAATAACTCGAGCCATTCTGCGCTTCTCCTTCTCCAACCACTTGTTAAATTCTTTGATCAAGAGAACGAGCCATGGCCATCACGTGGGGAGACTGTCCGCGTCTGATCTGCTCGATTCTGCTGCCGCCGCTCGGTGTCTTCTTCCAAGTTGGCTGCAACAAGGACTTTGCTATAAACTGTCTGCTCACGTTGCTTGGGTACGATTTCACCGCTGCAAAGTGGTCTATTGCCGTATCATGACTCTAGTGTTCCTGTTATAGGTACATTCCTGGCATTATTCACGCCGTTTACATTATTGTCAAAGAATAGGGAAACATCGGCGATGACGGAGGTTATCAGGGAACTGTGTCGCGAAGATGCTCTGCGCTTGAAGTAGCACGTAGCAAGCAGCAAATCGTGTAAAGAAAGTCCACAAAATCCAGACTCTTGTCACATTTGAGAGGCTCAGACTGTCTATTATAGCCATGTACCACTAATAAGATGTCTGGTTGTGTAGTATCGACCTCGTGCCATCTACCATGACACAGTCTTACTACTCCTAGCTTTCTCATTCTGCTGGATCAAGACGTCGGGCGTCACGGCGGGGCACTCCCAAAAGGGCCCGTGGACCCCGTCCGTTGACCAAGTCCGGGGTTAGATTCTTGTGTGTACTCTACCGGATGGCGGGGCTGCTCTCGTGCTCGGAGCAATTTGATTCAGGGGACAGAGGACGCTTGACTAGGAGTCCTGTTACCACTGCGGTAGTCCCAGCGAGCCATCTTGACGTAATCCCTGGCCATCACCTCGTAGTGGACTACTTACAGGTCGGCTCGGGCTCACAACGTGCTCAAATGTGCCCAGACGCACCACTGGACGAAGAGTATCTGGCTCGGTGTTGCTGTACATAATCAACCGGTACTGGTTCTCAACGGGGGTCGTCACGATCCCTCCCCCCTTTTTACCTTGGCCCCACTATGGAGGACTTCCCGCCTAAGGTCCCTGGGGGGTCTCGTCTCTGTTGTTGTAGCTGGCTGCCGATTGGGAAGTTCACTTGTCACATTTGCAATTCTTCCATCTTTCGTAGTCGTTCTCATTCCACTTGGATGTAATGACCCAACTGACACATACCTTGTTAAGTACACATCTGTGTCCAACTGTCCACCTGTATATTTAATCAAGTAGATATCGACTTCGATCTTGATACCTATCCAGATAGAAGCACAACGCAATTTGATCCATCGCTACTACCTCATCCATGGACGACGACCCCACCGTTACGGGTGGCTACATGCTGCTCATCTGCTTGGGAGTGACAGTTTTCATGCAATGCAGTTTCTTTGTCGTAGCTTACCTGTGTCAATTCGACAAGATCACCGACTTGGCAGGTTCCCTCAACTTTATCCTCCTGGCCATACTGTCCCTATTCGTCCAAAGCGTGTTCAATACTCGCGCTATTGTCGTCACATGCATGCAAGTGGCGTGGGCCATCCGTCTTGGCTCGTTTCTGCTACTTCGCGTACTCAAACGTGGCAAAGACGAACGCTTTGATGAGATGCGCGCCAATTGTGCGGCCTTTTTTGGGTTTTGGGTCTTTCAGATTCTTTGGGTCTTTTTCGTATCCCTCCCAGTAATACTAGCCAACTCAAGCAGTGCCCAAAATAACAACGGATTCGGTGAAGCTCGAGACATTATTGGTCTGGTACTTTGGGCTATTGGGATGGTAGTGGAATACGCCGCTGATGCGTCGAAATCTGCTTTCCATGACGATCCAAAGAATAAGGGCAAATTGCTGCGCTCGAATGTGTGGAAATATTCGCGTCATCCTAATTACTTTGGAGAGATCTTGTGCTGGGTGGGGATGACGGTCATCTGCAGTGCCAACTTTAGCAGCAGCGACAATGAAACATGGTTCTTCTATGTCAGCTGCATCAGTCCCGTCTTTACGTTCCTAGTGCTCATGTTCCTCTCGGGCGTGCCATTGGCTGAAGACCGCAACGACGAGCGGTTCGGCTTGAACGCAACCTACCTCAAGTACAAGCACTCGACCAGCCCGTTGATCATGCTGCCTCCTTCGGTCTACGGTCCCCTTCCACTGCCGATCAAGCGCTGGTGTCTGTTTGAACTGGACATGTACTCGCGCAAACTACGAGAGCTGCGCGAGAAGCAGGAATCGTCGCCAACTGATTACCACGCTATTTCAGATTAGCATGCTCGAGTATGAGGCAGGATAGGCGTTGGAGAAGTAAACGGATTCGGACTGATTCAATCAATTGAACTGACACGGACATGTTCACGGACATGTTCATTCCCTTCTGTTTTAGTATGTATTGAACGAACCTTGACAGCATTATCGTTGTTGTTGTGTTGGTATTGTAGAATCCCACAATGATGATGGTCCATACTGACTATTCGGCTATACTTGATAAAAATAGCTAGACAGACGCTAGATTAATAACGCAACAGCACCACATTCTATCGCGGCAGATTTCCTATATTCCGAATACCAAACACTTCGGGAAAGAATCACAGTGAAAAAACTTAGTCCCGTTATGTAGGGAAGAGTTCAGTCTATCTTCTACTTTGAGCACAAACATGACAACTCCTGACTGTCGAAACTAGTTCAATGCTTGGCAAGCGTTGGTTCCATCAACTTTTCTTTCGCTTTACACACGAAATCGTGCGACCTTCTGGTACAGCAGACTTACGAATGCAATAACAATGTAAGGATTCTCTGCTAATACAAGGTCATGTCGCTAGCATACTTGGCAGCGTATAGATTTTCCTTATATAGCTACAGATATAGTAGATATATGTAGCTATATAACATGCTATGTGGTGCAAATATGATACATGTAAGAAATGGAATGTGCTACTCGCAGGTGCAAATCGGCATATGTATAATTATTTCTCCGGTCGCGTCATTCAGCTTACCCTGGTCTTTCAGTTCTCTCGATTAGGTCTAAAGTATTGAGCAAACACCTTTAAACTCACAATTTAAAGCCAATACATTCAATCGAGGACCAGCGGATCGTCTACTCGGGCGCGTTGAGCTACTCAGAAGTGACCGAATTTTAATATTAAGCCAACCGGCGTCCCTGTTGAATCAAATAAAATGCGAAAGTGTTTAACACATGGGCAACTAAGTAGCAACGAAAAATTTTGATTTGCGAAGATCGTGCGAGAGCCATAGCCATAGCAGCACATTGACATTAATGCCTATTAATCATTTAATAAGAAAAATCTACGCATCTACTTCGTTCTTCGTCAACGTCTTTCTGATTCTTACGACTACTATCTCATCCAAGCTTTTTTGTGCATGACAGTTCGTGCAACATGCAAAAGGTGGGTCAGATCAATCTTCAGCTGAAGTGTCTTCGAATGCTGCATCAGAAGACACAATAATCTGTATTTTAGAGGGTCACAAAGCAAACATAAATCAGAAGCGTAATTTTATGAAGATTGCTTGCATTGAATTAAACTCACTTCTGTTGCTAGAATCCGTACCAGCTTATTCGGTAGGAACAAGTTAACGAATACAAATGTGTATCACCAGCTGGGGTTTTGCTATATCAATGGTACTATTAGTCATTGTAGGATGACCAAGACGAGTTGATATAAGAAATTGATCAATATCTTTTTGTAGTGCGATTAAAGGAGGTTTAGGACATCAATGCCGTCTCGTTTAGTCGAATTAGGACTTTATGACTACTCAGTCGTTCCTTAAGGCCAATTTATGGTGGTACTATCACGGGGAGGTCGTTCATGTGTTTCGAGATTCATTCACGGATAACAATACTGAGATACAAATTGTTGTAAAGAGAAGTCGAACTTGTCAAATGTATCTGCAATAGCCATGCCTGTAAAATAGATAATCCAACGATGAGCAACGTTCTATTAAGAGAAGCAAGCTTTCGATATAAATACGAACAGGCCTTTCGTGGAGCTTTGTATTTCGACACAGGATCGCGTGTAGCAACCAGGAGACGAACTATATTTTGCAGATTACAGTCACCACCAGCACAGAAATTTGTTTTCCGCAATCACGCTCAGTACGCACTACACACATGAACGTTCTTATAATTACAAAAACATTCCTACTCACAACGAACCTCTTCAAACAAGCCAAACAAGCTTTGCATCCATTGGACGATGAGGCTTTGCCTCAATGACTGTTAAGATATCCTACTTGTACCAGTCAATAGGTTATGCAGGATATCAGATCTGTAGAATTTTAAGCAATATCAAGTTCCAGACGACGAAAGCCTGTTGTAGCAACCCGCTCATCACACGGTCATGTAACACCTTTCAGTTGGCAAGTTATAGCGATACGCACAACAACGACAATGGAACGTAAATTATAAAAATTCAACTGGCTCGTTGCGGCATTTTAGACTACGTAGAATTACGCAACAAATCTTCAACGATGATACTTTTTGTGAAACCATTCTACTCTCTGGAATACATCGAGCAAGGAACAGGAATCACATAGGAAGTCGATATTGTTGTACCTTCACGACCCTATCGGCGTGGATACAACCGTAGAGTACCGTTTCACTCGTCCAAGGTTGTATTTGAAACTATTCTAGAATCTCAGCTCCGGCTGGGCACCCACTTTATTCACTCCGGTTCGACTAAGATGCTCTAACCCGACATGCGATTTCAAACGAGCAGATGAGCTGCCCGATTTTGCTTCCACTTACTCTTTGCTTCCTTAGTAGCCCTTAGAGATCAGGTTTTTACCTCAATAAAGTCCACTCACTCTTCGCATCCTGAATCCACATCGAGTCAACTTGCCACCTCCATCTCCATAGCAGATGTTTCAATGTGGCGAAGCAACTGACAATGATAATGACCGAGATCTCGGTCCAGGTAGCCAAGGACTCGCACACAGCGGTAAGTTGTTTAATTTTGCAGATGTTACAGACCTCCTCACGCTCGTTAAAATCGACTGCAATATGCAGATGGTAGCGGTGGTAGCGCCGCGTGAATGTCAAGTACGTATCTGCTCTATCCGAACTGTCGTTTTATTGGAAGAGACTAGACTATGATTTTGATTAACAAAATCTAGATATGATGGTACAAAACACTAACATCAAATGTACACTCGCTCCTCTCCTATATCCCGCCCTCTTGTGCCTGTCCTTGAACACTGGCGATACTGGAGGTCCAAAAAGTATATCGCGTACACCTTGCATGGACATGACCATCAGAACTTGGGTATGAAGATGACTGCTGGTATCAAGAAAGGTGCTTCAGACAGCTGATCCTTTTGTAACGAATCACTTTATTAGCATTCTAAAGATAGGTATATCTCGGATTAGGCTTCCTGTCGTGTTCGGTGTATTTATACTTGGTGGGGTGGTGGTGACGCTTTTTTTGTTTGCTATGGTCTACTTGTTCAATAATTAAATTAATCCGCCATACGCAAATTACCACAATAGTAACTCGATATGTTCTTGAAACCTCCAATTGGATATCGGGATCTCCATCTACTAATCTCACAACTTGTCAAAGGAGCTATATTTGTCGCAATACGAAGCAGCGGAAAGCGCGACAGAAGAACAAATTCGCCCGATGCACAACCATAAAGCTAGCAAAAATCCAGATCTGATAACAGACTAGTCTGCGTGTCTGTCTAGTTATCATCAGTCACGTCGGTGACTTCTACGAGACCAGACGTTGACTACTTGAAGCACAGTGCTGATGTAAACTTGGCTGATGCACCAAAGTAGCAACCACCGGACAGCAAGTAGCAGTTTTTACGATGTCATAGCTTCGGGATGACTTCGAAGAAACTGCATATGTGCGTCGACAGCAAATTTGTGGTCAAGCCTACCACTTGTTTGGTAACATTAGCAATCTGATTACGTATTCAGGCAACAGAAGCAGTGACGGGATTATCCGGGTGAAACTACGCTACGTTAGGTAATTTGAATGACTGATGAATCGATCGTAACTTATGACGCTGAGGTCGCTATAGCTTATTGAGCTCACGTCCAGTCCCCGGTGTATGCTTCAGCTGTGTAGAGTAGATATGATCTGCAACACATAGTAAAGGTTATCGCCGCTGACCTAAAGTAGCGACGCTATCTCATGCAGATTCTACAACTGTGATAATATGCGGATCTCATGGATCCGCGTATTATCACAGTTGTAGAAATTGGCCACCATTTAATTTCCTACCGCTTAAACAGGGGTGTGATTGGTGTTTACCATACGGTTGCTGCCAGGATCCATATTAGCATACGAGCGAATGTCTACCGAATAACCAGAAATCATGATGAGCTAACTCTGAGCTTTCAACAAGGTACTCTTGCTCGTCATATTGCTAGACAGTCGTCGCGACGCCGCTGTAACTAAGATTTTAAGAAATGTGACAAAATTGTAATCGCACATTTCATTCTGCCGGAGGCAAATGGCTTCTCCGTGCTGGCAAGTATTTTTTACGTACAATAATCCAATCAATGAAGTAGAGCAAGTAGGCAGCAGTAGTACACAAGAAAAACCGTTCGAAAACCCGCCACCACCCTCTTTTGCGGTGATGCGGAGGAGGTACGCCCTCAACAACTGCTTACAAAGTACCCGGCTGATGTTGCACTTGTAAAACATTCGTTGCAATCGTGCCAAGCTGCGATGAAGAACATTGGGTCAGTGCAAGCAACAACAATTGATCATTTTTCAATGAATGGCAACGTACGAGTCGCATACTAGTATATATTTTTTATAGTTAGGTAGTGCTCTGTTCCCACATTAAATCGCGTTTTTACGAAACGAAGTGGTTCAACACGTGAAATTGAAGATGACACACCATAACCCAATTGGTAGCTGTAGGCTGTAGTACCTGAGGCACTACCGCCAAGCATGCCATAAAGGTCGGCACAAGCACCTTTATGAGGTAACAATATCATTGAAGTTCTCTAAAAGTGTACTGAAATAGCAATTGAGAAAAGGAAGTAATCGTGTGATCTAAAAATAAACTGATAAGCGAACATCATGCAAAAACCTACAGAAACGTTATTTTTAAAAGTAAAAACCGTCGCATAAAAGCTACGGCCACCATCAACTGCTACAACCCCACAACAGTCGAATCCAGCAGCTCAAGATGGTAATAAAACAGTCTTTCCGCTATCTTCCCACTACGTCAGTCATCCCAGACTCCAGCGCCTGCGTCTGCTGTCCCTCAAATGCAAGCGTGACGTAATGGTAAGAAAAAATCAGGTTCATTGATGCAAGGCGAGAACAAGAGCAGCAGCGACACTCTGTTACGAGTTACTGTCGACGGCGTGCCGCGGGATCGTCATCCTAATATTACATCCACTGCCGTCCGTCTCTGTCCCCAGCACACCGGCTCTCTTGCTAAGCTCAATAGTCCAGCCAAAAAAAAGAGTCAGCGTCCATACCACGTGCCAGCTCCCCATTAGCCAATCAGAGTTCAGTCCATCCATCGTCCTAGTCAGCTCGACAGGAATATGCCACTCGACAGGTTACAGCTTCTCCAGCTTGCTAAACGCGCCGCCGCCGGGGTTACGCCGCGCTAGTTCCCGACGATCGGCCGTCCGAAAGTCAAACGTGCACCGGTGCTGGTCCTCGAATCGGTGGCTGCTGCAAAAGACGTAGCCGCAGCGACAGTCCATGGCCGTGAGCCCCACCTTCTTCTTGCACTCCCAGCAGCGCTTTTTATTCTTCTGTACTAACTGCAACGAGGCGGTCGACGATGAAGTAGCGCTAAGCGTCGCCTCGTGCTCGTCCTTGGGCTCGGCTTGGGCCTCCGCTGCACAGTGGCTGCTGCTACTGGAAGCTGAGGGCGGCGAGGATGACGTCGCACTTAACGCGGTGGAGCGGGGCGACGCCACGGACGTCGCGGCCTGGCGGTCGGACATGGTCTTTTTCCAGCAGACGGAACACATGCCGCCGCTGCCGGGCGCGCCGAAGAAGCCGCAGCCGTTGAGACACAACTCGGCGCTCTCTCGCTCTTGTTGCATGGTGGGAAAAGTAGTAGAAGAAAAGTAACTGAAGTAATAAACGACGCGGCGAATAAGAACGAGGGGTGGTGGCGACCGCGCTCTATTTAAAGCCTTTGCTGGCTGTCGATCGCTTGAGCCTCCCACGGGGAAAAACGACAAATGCGCTGCGAGTGGCACCTCTCGTTTTTCCTTCCCTCTCTTCTGGAATTCCCTCGCTTTCTCTCTCTCTCTCTCTCGACCTTTCTACGTGATGACCCAAAATAATTGCGGGCGGTTTTATGGACGAGGTGCCCAAAGGATGCACACGTTCAGTTTGCGCCGCGAAGAGAACTGGATTCTGAGAATAGGAGGCAGTGATTGGATGATAGTCAGATTGCTTCTTGTTTTTTTGCTCGAACGAGACCGAAACAATACGCGACGCCCTACTATTGGTGTATTACAAGCTTGAATGATTGCAAGTTTGGTTCAATTAGTAAAACAGAACACAGCACGGAAAATCAGAAAAGGGTAGGGGCATGCCGCTACGACAGTGACTCGAATAGCCGCAAAATGAGCACATATCACAGCTTGACTTTGTGTGCCAACATCCGTAAAACGGCGAAATCTGGTTACATAAAACTAGAAAAAACGTTCTGGAATCTCCTATTTTTTGGGTGCGCAATGTGGGTGGACGCCACATACATTCTCTCGCGCGAGCTTCCGTTCCCGGAGAAATGACTGGCTGCAGCTAAGCTTTCACTCAACGAACTGATTGTGGGAACAGTATTGCTTGTCGCTCCGTATCACAGATGCTTACGTAATATACATTCAACCAATAGATTCAATTGTCAACTTTTAAGTGTACTGCTAAGTATCGGGAGGAGAGGCTGCCACCCGAGTGCACTGAATCTCCCTTGTCGCGCGACGGATTGCGCCAGATTCTGCCATAGAGTCAGTTGTACTAACCAGCCTGTAGAGGTCGTGAACCTGAGGCTGTCGCTTGCACATCAAGCAGTCGTCAGACTCAGACTGTATGTAGTCAGTTCACAATGAGTACTAACGACTGTGTTTTATTTTGATGGGCCTAATGTCGTGCATACAAGCGCCTCGTGATCTTGTCGTCGTTGTTTCCTTCGTCTTTTGTGCAACACAAACCTGTAAGCAAGATCTGTAGTAACATACATTTGTCGATTGAGGAGGTACAAAAGACGCTCCCGCCCTCACTACCGCGTCCACTATAGCATCTCAGTACAACGATCCCATGGACCGTATGCTGCAGAATCACGTCGTTTTCCAGACAGAGTCGAGCCATTTCAAGTAGTAGAGTTTGGGCTATCACTATACAATAAAAGTCTAATGCTGGCAGCTCCTTCCTGGGCGGATCAAAGGACCGTCACGTGCGCTGACATCAGCATCGTAATCAGGATGGTAGGAAGCACGCTCAACGGCTTCTTGTGTTTATATTAAGACAGTGCACAACTTTAAGACTCTTAGTAGGTGACCGTGTTGAGGACAACGCCACGTTGTCTTTTGAAAGCTCTGACGAGTTGCTGACAAGAAAATGTGTATATATGCGGAGACCAACGGCCCTTTGCAACAAGGACGTGTTGACGCAAGAGCACATGAGGCGCGATAGCAGCTGATTAAAATTCTCGTCCTTCAAAATTTAGCTTAGTGATAACTAGACCGTCGCGATCGCGACGTCGATCGATTGAAATGTTATCTGCATGTCTTTAACATTTGTAGTAGTGATGCGTGACTTCCCTTGAATGATAGTGATGCAGAGTGGACTGAAAGATCGACAATACGTTGGGCATGAGCAAAGAAGTTCTTTGTGCTGATGCAAGCAAGACGGGTATGGCGACGGTATATCACAACTAGTGTCGTTAATAGATTAAAGTGCAGGATCTACGAACAGAGCTGCGCTTCTGCTTATCAAATACTAACGCTCCATGATGTTCGTATTTCTACTAAAAAGAAGAACATGACGTATACTACGTCAACGGATCGACAGGAGTCCGTGCAAATGCAAGTGACGAACTCACATCTGATGACAGAATGAAAAACAACTAGGCACTTGGGATCAGCATGTACCAACGAGCTGAACCGAGCGCTGCAATCAACAAGTGAAGCTCGCAACAGTGTGAAACATCCTGCTCCCACAGCACTAGAATGCTGCAGCTCCCGATGCACTCAGTTCCAGTGTAGACTCCAAGCTACAACAGTTGCAATGACTAATAAGTGTTGCTTAGTTTCAATCATCGACGAGACAAGTCTAGAAACTAGGGCAAGCCATGTCCGTGTGCATCCTCCTTTTGCTAGTCCGCCAATCAGTCGTGCCGTGACTGCCATCACGCATGATGATAAATCAGGAGCCACATGAGTCGACTGGGCTGCAGAACTGCGTTCCAACTGAACTCATGCGGTCGAACGATGAGCATCAACGAATCATGAGTGACTAAAAAGATTCAACAAGTCGCAACGTGGCTGTATGAACGATATCCTTGAGCTAATCCATTGTAACAGGTGCAAGTTCTTTGCCCTCCAGGAGGGAACGTTCCTATCTCAAGGCACGAAGTCGCCTCGAGTGTTCCCGAATTCGACGATAAGAGCTGGTAAAAGAGCAGCTTAGATCATCTCATACGTTGAAATCGAGATCACGAAGACGACGCAATTTTCGCGCTTGTCCTGTGCTCATGCACAGATCACTCAATACCCGGAACCTGAACCGGAACAGCTGGGTGGTCACAGTACTACTTCGTAGTTCCATATTGTTGGGAGATAAAGTTAGGTGTGACATAGCACTGCTAGCCGGTATACAGCCGGTAAGTACGTGCGACGAGTTCAGCTTCGATCCCGCGATCGGAGACTTAACCCACGCTCGCGTCTTCTGCCCTATCCAAAGCAGTTCTTTATTTGCAAGGGGGGACTTAAACAACAACATTTAATAACAACAACAACTGCAGTGGCGGTTGAAAGGGTACGAAATAGAGGGAACTAAGGTTGTCAACCAAATTTGAGGGAATACTAGTATCTTACATTAAACAACATGTCTATTGTTGCATTGTGGTCAGTTTCTGGTACAGTTTTCCCGATCCAGGACGCGATTGACAATGGACGAGCAAACGTGTTCCTTCGTCGAGTTCAAGGATGGCGACGTCACGCCTTTGAGCAAAAGAAGTACGCGACCTGTTAACAACAGCCGCTTGTCATGCAGCAAACAGAGCGTTAGTGTCGGCACTAGCCAAAGTCACGCTCGTAGTCGCGTGCTGTCGCACAATACTGAAATGTACACGGCCAAGGACGCGAACGAGTCCATTTTGCACGCCAATGCTCCGCCCAATTACACTGGTGGTTTCAATGGTAAAGTCCTGCTTAAACATTGTTTTTTCATTCGGTTCGGTCACCTAATATGGTCCATTGGTATTCATGTTTGTAGAAATCATGAAGCAGATTAAAGCCAAGAACTACTACACGGAGCAGTTCCAGCGCATTCAGCAGCAGACGAACATGAGTCACTTGCTATATTTCTCGAATGTGGCGCCAACTTTCTACGAGACCAATTACTTGACAGTGGCTCAAGATACGTCCGTGTATCGAGTCCGTGCTTGTTTTCTCATAAGTTTCGTCGGACTCTTGATCCTCTATCTGAACGAGTGGCGAGATGACAAATGGTCTAAGCTGGAAACAAACGGACGTTCGGATAATGATGAAACAGCAATTATGGCAATGACGTTTGGCGTCGTGTTGCCATCGTTGCTGCTCGGAATGTTTGCCACCTTCACGAGTATTGGACAGAAGTACTTGGAAAACGTGACTGCTGTAGTGTTCATCATTGTTGCGGCTATGATGATTGCGAAGAAACCAGTGGAAAAAGTTAAAGGCCCGGTGATCCCGTTGCTTATTCTATTGATCCCGATCTTCGGGATCACTCGAATGCGCTTCGTCAAGTCGTGCTGCATTGGTTGGGGCATCTTCTTCAGCTACTTGATCGTTATGATGAGTGTGCGCAACACGCTGCCTGTTCCCAGCACTTTTGACTCGTTCACGGATATCTCGTACCAGGCCATTAACTACGGCATCACGGCCATTGGTGGTATGGTGTCGCAATACCGTCAAGAGCTACTACGTCGGCGTAATTTCTGCTTACAGTTGCCCTTCTCAGGCACGATGGGAGCTGATGCTTTGGCCGAGATTAAGACGGACAAGTTTAGCAAGAAAACGCTCATGCACCGCTGGTCGCTCAAGTTTCGCCACCCGGAAGTCGAAGAGTGTTTCTACCGCTACTGGTACCTCATTGACCCGTTTCCATACGAGAATCCAAACTCGGGCTCGCTGCATCAGGGTGTCTTCCGGACCATTCGATTTGCGGTGGGGACGTTGCTACTGAACCAGTTCGTGCTTTTGTTGCAAGACATTAAGTTCCTCAAGGTCAAGAAAGACAAATTCGTGGATGATAGTGACTTGACGTACGCCCTCGTGCTTCGCTTTGGGGTCACCGTGCCGCTGTACTTCTCCGCAGCGCTGTTCATGTTCTTTTTGGGCAAAGCTTTCTACGCTCGATGGATAAAGGAGGCTATTGATGCCACAAACGCTGCATTGACCAGAGACTCGATTGTTGATGTTGACGTCAATAAGTATCTTAACGGTAATCGTGGAAGCATGAGTGGGATCCTGGTCGAGTCTGCACGATCGACGCAGGATACAGCACGGATGAAAGTTGTGGTGGAAGCAGCACAGATCAAGTATGCAACCAAGGACAAGGTACTGGACGTGCTCATTAATAAGGGCGGGTACGTGCGTTCGACGCAGCTTTTCTCGTCCCTCGTGATCGCTTGTCACGTTTGTTGTATGGGGATCCTCCTCTTGGCTGTATCAACAGGTCCGAAAGTGGACGCCTTTGACAACACGCCTGGCACGACTCCTGGTCAACCAAAGCCAGTGTATTACATGGGGTTCCTGAATGCAGTGCTGTTTGCTCACCGTTCAGGCTTTCGCGTGCGTTTTATCTACGCCACCTACACGACGTTTGCAGTCGCTTTGGGGATCATTATTGCAGCCAGCAGCATGTCACCGGCTCATTACCAGCAATATGCAGGCTACGTGGCTGTTATTTTCCTTATGGGGATGATGATCTCGTACGAAGAAGAGAGTCTTCGCCGCACGTTTTTCGTGCTCAAGTCGATTCGGACGCTCGAGTTTGAAGAGTGGTTCAGTGTCGTCTTGCGGATTCAAGGCTGGGTGAAGGACCGATTTCGGAAGAAACTAAGGGACGTGCGCTCGAAAGGGAGTCAAGATGTTGAAACTCGTCGGAAACCAGAGACGAAGGCGCTACTGATCAACACGTCGACGCAAATGGCTTACGCTTCAAAACTCGGCATGTACTCGCAAATGTTCAACATCATCATTGCCATTGTGGACGTCATCACCAGTAGTTTGTAAGCTCTGAAGCAGGTCAGAAAAGATGAGGAGGAAGCGTGTAGTAGTACAAGTCCAAGTTGCTATATGTTTGACTCGAATCTAGGAATCTTAAGAGCGTGTTCCACGTGCACGCCCAGTCTATTGATTCGTGGTAAGATACTTCCTTGCAAGATGCTGGTTGTCTCCCTTATTGGACACCAGTCTCCTCAGTCGAGTTCGTCGACACTAAAGCATTTCTGAAGTGGCACCAAGTTCTCGTCCGCTAAGCAGCTTCGAGAGACTCTGCGATTGAATTTGTCCTGACCAAGTACCGGGAGGGAGGTGCTCATGTGAAGGTTTTTCGACGAGCTTGGAACCCGTCGATTGGTGCTACTTGCACTGCGTTCCAGCACTTGAGAACACGTAAAGTGGCCCGATTCCCGCAACACATCCGAGTAATAATCGAGCTCGTCTTGGTTCCATTGCATGTCCATTTCATTGGCAAGACTTGCTCGTTCGACAAAGTTGGCAAGGCCATCAAGGTTCTCAGTCAAGTCCGCTGGTGCTGGAATCCACGCGTCCGAGTCAATTTCCGAGTACCCCTGACTCTGCGACGACGTCAACGGACTATTTCGTTGTTTCGCACTGGACGTGGACATGGACACGGACGTGGACGTGGGGTAGTGACTACCTCCGCCACAATTCAATTGCTGCTGCTGCTGGTGCTGGTATTGGCTGCCGTTATTACTTGTGGACTCGTTGAGACTGCAAATGTAAAAGGTCGACATGGTCAAGCGCGTCACGTCCGAGATACATTGCGTACAAAAGCGTTCCTTCCCGGGTTTCTGCGAGCGCAAGTCCAGTCGAAAGACCGTGCACCACTCGTGGCACTTCCGACACGTGTTGCGTCGACAGCCCAAGCAGAGTTTAAAGGACCCGCTGAGTAGATTCGGTTTCTTCATGCACACGTCACACGAGTTGCTCGTGGACGGCAGGCGCTCAGCATTCTGAGCTGCTCGAGCCGAGTAAGCTTTCGCCCTTGCAACAAGGAGGAAGTTCCCCACACACAGCATCCTCTCTGCTGTAATAAGCTCTCCGACACTTCGAGGGAGCGTGCCGCCCATGGAAGAGCTCCCGATGACAAAGCAGCCCACGAGTTCCTCTTGCACCTGTCGAAAGAGGTGACAGAGCGACACGGTGCCCCGTTTCAAGTTGTGCTGGCAATCCGCTGGCACCTCATCCAGCTCAATCGAGTCCATGACACAATAGACAAAGTACCGGCCGTGGCAATCCACGATCCGTCCGAGACGGTTATAGTAGAGTAAATCTCGATCGTGGATTAACGACGAGCTCGTGGGCATCTTGAGCGCCATCCACTTGATCCCCGAGAACACGACGCTGCTCGTGACGGGATTCCGGTCGAATACGTGCACCACTCGAGCATCGAGGCACATGTTCGTAGTCACGATGCTCGTCGCAATGCGCATGTCCTCGGTCTCGTCTGCGTACGCGCCACTGACCATGTCCTCGACCGTGCCGGGCATGACCCCACTGCAGAGATACGTCCGTCCTTCGTGCGTGCCTCGAGTCCCCTTGTCCCGTTCCCTGTAGATATTGAGCGACTTTTTCCGCTTGACGAGTTTCCAGCGTTTCGCCATACAGTCAATGCTACTGCTACTGCTATTGCTACTGTTTCGAGCTGTTGTGCGGGGTTTGCTGCGGTGGAACTCTTGGTACACTGTGAGGGCGCGCTCGACGAGGTCGTCACTCGTGGCTTCGAAGCGCGCGCGGCGCTCGGGCGTAAAGTGGATACGGGGGACGCCTCCTAGCGACGTGCTGCCGGCGCTGGTCATTGCAGCTGCCCAAAGTCTCCGTTAGAAGGACTTTCGAGTGGGTTCAGGTAGGTGCACTTTAGAAAGTTAAACAGACTGACCAAGAGACTGACTGACTAAGAGACTGACTGACTGACTGACTGCTGAAGTAGTTAACTGAGTGACTGAGTGACTGTCCCGCTATTACTGCTGCCAAATCCAGCACCTCCATCTTCTGCGAGATGTCGACGCGACGATGGCAAAAGAAGGCTCGGGCAGCAACAATGACAATTGAACACAAAGAACGAAAGAAAGGCAAAGGCAAAAAGCGACAAGAAAATGCGCGGCCAAGTGGTAGTGGTGGTTGTTTTTACCGCGGACGACTCGCGCGAGCGGCGTTTAGCTCGAGTTGAGTATACCGACGAGTCGTAGCCACTTTTTTTTATCGGACCTCGCGATAAACGCCGTCCAATGGTTCGATTTCGCGACTTTTGTGTAGTACTTACTACAGAGATCGCTGGACTTGCACAAACACACACACACGCGTAGCTTTCGTACTTTGGGTTTCGACAGACGTATAGTTGGTTGAATATGCGCGCGCGGGGCTCGCTGCAATGGCAACTTTACGTCATCGATAGTCCTTCGATTGCAATTATTTTGGGCGCTTACTTACGTGGCAAAGAACGCGGCCACTCGCTTCGAAAGGTCGAAATTTTGAGAGACTGCTACTGGCTCCATTAGCGATGGTATGAAACAGCCTTTGCAGACCTGATGCTGTAGTCACCTTTTTTTCGATGGCCTTCGTCTTTCCGACATGTGCTGAATAAGTTGCGGCTTGCGTCGCTGCCGTCGGTCGATACATTGGTGTTTCTTAATAGAAGTTACTACCTCGCCCAGACTTGCTTGACGAGTGGCTTGCAACTTGACGTCCGTCAGATTCGAGCATCGCATACCCATCTGTCGGCGATGAGACAGTCCGACCTATTTCGTCGGGTCATAAAGAGCGGTTGCGGGTTGCCGCAACCTTATGTCTGTCTATCTATGTCTGAAGTAGTACTAGTGGAACGAGTACGTCCGTATGAGTGACCTACTACCGCGCAAGTGGAACCACGTCCAGTAGGTACTTGAGCTCGCTACGACTGATCACGATACCGGAGTCGAATGCAAAAATGATCGAATAGTCACGAGAAGAGCATTCACAAAAGCTTCGAGTGGCAGAGAGGAGAGAGGTAATGTAGACAGCTGTGCAAAAAAGACGTGCGCTAGCGACATGGACCTGATGGAATGATTTCGAGCAGAATATAGATCTCTTTGTGGAATAGCGATTGTATGAAGTGAATTTCCTGCTTCGAGACCGTCGTTTAACACAGTATTACATAGGTCAGCTTTGGTAGTAGTATTCACGGTCTGCAAGCGTGATATTCGATTCGATTATCAGCAACGCACTGCTGTGTCCATCTACCCTTGAGCTGGGGGGAACCCGTCCCTTTGTGAGTAATTTTTAACACATGGATTAGTGGTTGTCGCTGCGGGAGAGAATCGCGAGTCGGTCAGTCGGTCACTTTGCACAGCTGGGAGGGAGGGAGGGAGTCAGTCACTCACTCACTCACTCACTCACTCAGTTCATCGATCGACTATAGTCAATGTCTGTCTGACTCTTGACGTGGAAGAGAGCGAGCGAATGGAATTCCATTCAGTAAAGAAGAAAAACGGAACAATAATAGAATCGTCTTGGCCACTTTTCTCTTTGCCCGCGAGCCCAAAGGTCGTGCCTCCGTCCCTTGTCCCTCCCACTCGCACCTTATTTCCCTCCCTCCCCCTCTCGCTTTAGGTGAGGAAATTTGGAGCAAGCATTTCGTCACAAGCGAGAATATAAAGAATAGGAGCAACATGGAGAACGCTAAAGTACGCGGCAATCAGCGCAAAATGACGTTTCAGCGCCGCAAGAAACCCACGAACGCGCTGTGTGTTGACCCCTCGGCCGTGTCCACTCGCACGAGCACTTTTTTCGGCACGGTGGGATCGCCTATTAAAATGGGCACTGCCGCTGCGGGGGTGGGGCGACGGGCGCTTAAGTTGCCGCAACGTCCACCCCCAGTCGACGCGCCCGTGGATTCAGAAGCCGCAACTTTAGATCTGAATCAAAAAGCGGCTTTTCGTGAAGAGCTCCGTCGACAACAGAAGGCCAATCAACGGGCGGAACGGGCCGAACAGGCCAATCAACGGGCGATGCCACCACCACCACTGCAACTGCAACAGCAACAGGACAAGGAGCAAGTGCAACCGTTACAGTCCACGGCAGACGAGGCGTCGGTGGCCACAGTCCGCAATGACCACGGTCGCAAACCTGGCGGCCGTCGGAATTCTACCGAGTTCATGGGGCAACATATGGAACCCGTGCAGCAACTCAAACTCGACGGCGCGAAAAAGGCCAAAATCCCGCACTTTCTCTCTGCCTGGTTCAATGCGGGCCACGACGACATAAAAGAGACGACGCCCGCAGCCGCTGTCGTGGACTCGAGTACCACGAGTGACGACGTTGCGTCATCGACCAACACGAACGAGACCATTATAAGTGGCCACGAAATGTACAAAGAGCACCACGTTGCGGCGGTGCAGGCAGCAAAGCGCGACGCACTGGGGACGAAACCGCCGCCAGTTGCCGATGCGGAAGTGGGTAAAGACAGGACAAGTGCAACAGCTGGTGAGGCTGGGAAACCCCGTGGAAACGGATACCGTCAAAATATCAACTTTCACGAGATTACGCTCGGCCGTATGATTGGCGAAGGCGCGTTTGGTAAAGTCCACGAAGGCAAATGGCGGAACAAGAGCGTGGCGGTCAAGCTGCTCATCTGCCAGGACCTGCGCAGCGACATTTTGAATGAATTCCAGTCCGAAGTCGAGATCATGAGCGTGCTGCGCCATCCCAATATCTGCCGCTTGCTGGGCGCGTGCATGGAGCCACCGCATCGTGCGCTCGTCGTCGAGTTACTTCAGCGCGGCTCGTTGTGGGGCGTCTTGCGCATGAACCGCAAGTCCATTGACCAGGAGATGCGGTCCCGCTTCATCTACGACACGGCCAAGGGCATGTCGTACTTGCACCACTTTGAGCGCCCGATCTTGCACCGGGATCTCAAGAGTCCGAATCTATTGGTGGATAAGAATTTCAACATTAAACTGTCGGACTTTGGCCTCGCGCGGGTCAAGGCGCACGTGCAGACGATGACAGGGAACTGTGGCACGGTGCAGTGGATGGCGCCCGAAGTCTTGGGCAACCAAAAGTACACGGAGAAGGCCGACGTGTTTTCGTTTGGGATCGTCATTTGGGAGATTGTCACGGGCGAGTGTCCGTACGACGGCATGAGCCAGATCCAGGCCGCGCTGGGCGTGCTCAACCGCAACTTGCGGCCCAATATCCCGCGGGACTGTCCGCCCTTTTTCTCGCGCTTGATGAAGGCGTGTTGGAACCGGCAGCCGGAGTTGCGGCCGAGTTTTCCGCACATTGTCAATGCTTTTCGCACGTATCAGAGCTCCATCTCGGAGTCACGGGCGACGAGCAGCGCAGCGGCATCTGCGAAGGCGGCGATGGCTGCATCTGTGGCTGCGTCGTAGGCTGCTGTGGGTGAGTGCGAGAGACGAGAGGGGCTCTTGGAAGTCGACTTGACTTGGACGTGAATTCGAGCGCGGTCTTGCTGAGTTTGCTATGGTTAATGGGAGAAGCGCACAGGGGACATAAAATGATGATACACATAGTTCCATAATCGCCAAATGTACGATGCTGATGATGTTGCTGCAGCCACGAGCAGTCGATCGTGTCTCATGTTGGTCATGGGTTTGGTCGAGGCACTCCTATATGATCCCGCAGTTGACACGGTGCTGGACTTTTAGGCGCAGGGGCATTTAGGTACACGAACAAAGGCATTACTGCAACAGGTCTTTACTAAATGTATGTATTGTTGCTTAAGACAGTAGACAAGAGCTCTGCACGCGTCAATCACCATGTCTGTCCGCCAGATCGTCTCCAGTCGATGACTCTACAAAAGATCTTCACGACTGGACCTTGGAAATAACGCCAGCCCCAATGGTGCGGCCGCCTTCGCGAATACTGAACTTCATCCCGGCGTCCAGAGCAATAGGAGAAATGAGCTCAATGTCGATGGCCGTGTTGTCGCCCGGCATGACCATCTCCGTGCCAGCTTTGAGCAAAATGTCGCCCGTCACGTCAGCCGTGCGGAAAAAGAACTGCGGTCGGTAGTTACTGAAAAACGGCGTGTGGCGACCGCCCTCCTCCTTCTTGAGCACGTACACTTCAGCCTCAAACTTCGTGTGCGGGTCAATCGTGCCCGGCTTGCACAGCACCTGGCCACGGAGCACTTCGTCTCGCTTGAGCCCCCGCAGCAGCAAACCCACATTGTCTCCTGCCTGCCCGCGGTCGAGCGACTTTTTGAACATCTCAACGCCCGTGCACGTGGTCTTGAAGCTGGGCTTGAGGCCCACGAGCTCGACCTCGTCGCCCGTGTTGATCACGCCCTGCTCAACACGCCCCGAGACGACCGTTCCGCGTCCTGAGATGGAAAACACGTCTTCCACCGGCATGAGAAACGGCTTTTCAAAGTCTCGCACGGGATCCGGAATGTACGCGTCCACTTCGTCCATCAGTTTGCGAACGGCATCGCGTCCAATCGCGTGGTCCCGTCCTTCTACCGCAGCCAGAGCAGATCCCTGGACCACTGGAATATCGTCAGCCGGAAAGTCGTAGGCTTCCAAGAGCTCTCGGATCTCCATCTCCACTAGTTCCAACAGCTCTTCGTCGTCCACTTGATCCACCTTGTTCATAAACACAACCAGAGCCGGGACACCCACTTGACGAGCCAATAGAATGTGTTCGCGCGTCTGGGGCATTGGCCCGTCTCCCGCTGAGACAACCAGGATCCCACCGTCCATTTGGGCAGCGCCCGTAATCATGTTCTTGACGTAATCCGCATGTCCTGGACAATCGACGTGCGCGTAGTGGCGCTTCTCCGTCTCGTACTCCACGTGAGCGGTCGAGATCGTGATCCCTCGAGCGCGCTCTTCCGGCGCTTTGTCAATGTCCGCGTAACTCGTAAACTCTGCGCCGCCGGTTTCAGAAAGGACTTTGGTGATCGCGGCCGTGAGCGTCGTCTTTCCGTGGTCCACGTGGCCAATGGTGCCGATGTTCACGTGCGGCTTGGAGCGGTCGAACTTGGCCATGGACCGCGTGGCCAAGCGCACGGGCGTAGCAACGAGCTTGCGGACGAACATTTTTTTCGGAGCTCTTGGGCGAGATGGACAAGTGATGAAAGAGCTCGAGTGACTGGCAGGGGAGGGGCGAGGACGGGTTGGACGACATTGGACCGTGTAGTTGGATACTGTATGGACTGGAGGTGGGGAGGCACCTTGGATGTCACTTATATGAGACCGAGGAAGTGAGGTGGTGCACATTACATTGTGTGACTCTCATACTTGATATTAAATCACGCAATCCTGTCCGCTTATGATGAATGTTTTATTTAGCCAATTATACTTGAGTAAGCATTTACATAGGTCTTCTTAGTTTTGCAATTAATCAGAAAATTTTCAAATGTAAACATACACCTTACCTTCATACGACAATTTTACGTCATGTGGGATTAAGTCACGAACAACAAAAAATCGTAGGCTTGCATGCATACACTCTGCTCGGCCAAAGCGCCTTCCATTCAGCTATGTGCTTAACGCGCCGACGACCGCGGAATACCAAATATCGGGTCTCGATGGGTTCGTCGATATAGAATATATATATGCGAACGTTACTATCTGTACGAAGCATGCGTAGCATTATGGACGTAGCGATTATAAAGACCACTCCCGAACGCCTGTTATAAGTATGCAAGTACATGTACGAAGTTGATGGCATGCAGCACACGAGTGGACTCTGTAGTATGGGGTAACCATGTTTATGACATTATTACCAGTACTGAAGCATACACGCGTTGCGAACGTGAAGTGTATGCGCGGATCTGCTACTTGGACGGAGTCGTAGCAGTCGTGATGTCCGGGGTGGCTTCTTCTGGCGCTTTGTCATCGTCCGTCTCAGCCAGAGATTTTGCCCCGAATGTCTCCGAGAGATCATTCGCCTTGGAGAGGTTCATCTGTTGATGGTCTACGTGGCCGATGGTGCCAGCATTCTTGTGGGGTAAGGTGCGGTTAAATTTTGCCTTCATAGCGTTCGGTCTGGTCCAGAAAAAAGAAGTCGCAACGAATGGGTTTACGGAGAGGGACACTAACGCTTTCGAGAAAAAAGACAAGTGAGTGAACAGTCCTGGAGACTGGCTGTAGCGCGGTGTGATCGAACGACGTGTGACCGTATACTTGAATATCGTAACGATCGGGGAGCTGCAAGTAGATTGGAAAAGGGATAGTACATGCGTGTTCATTGAACTAGCCAGGAACAAGTCGAGGTGACATAGGGTACAAAATGCGAGTTTATGTCGTAGTACGTGCTTTTCGTAGTCTTTTTTAGTCGCACAATCGTTTTTCCTTACACTCTTCAAATCTTGGAATTACGCTGACGAGATGAACCTGACGCATCACCAACCTGATTCATTGTAAAGAAGTTCAGATAAGTGCTAAGGGCGACAGGACAGGTCTACACATAGAATTTAACAAACGCGGTCGATCGCAAAAATTGAACACTTCGTGAACGACCGCATCAACGAGGCTTTGCAAGAATAGAGTGAGATACAAGCGAGTTTAAGCTGGCAAAGACTGCTGAAGATGAAGCAATAATGGAAAGATTAAGGAGGTAACGACCAGCGTTGACGAGGAGCACAAAAAACTGCGAGGATGTGCAACAACTTATCCAGTCCAACTTGACAGCATGCAAGAATAAAATGCGCCTAGACCACGATACTAATCAGCTCATATGGAAACTGATAAAAGGAGAATCCCCGTGTATTTAAGGTGCTTCTAAAGTTATTTTGAAAGGGGATCTTCATCGGGCGACAGTAACCGTTTCGAATTCACCAACTGGAATAGGGACGCGTATGAGATGTATCGCAATATTTGCATTGCGATCATCAAAGTATAATTATTGCGAGCCCAAAGGGTGAAGCTATTAGTGAGTGTGCACAAGGTTGAATACCGAACTTTTAAATCGTACTTATCTCTCTGTGCGTGTGTGTGTGTGTGAGAGAGCACGCAAAAATGCTCGTAGCTCTCGTTTAAGCGAAAGCAACAAAAATATGTAATTTTCTGCTCGCGCCTTCTCGAGGAGCATTTTTATCTCGTTTTTGAGCTCCCCTACCCCGTGCTCGTGCAAGGAACATTTCATATGTGCACACCTGTCTCTATACATACGACGTTCCTCTGTCGCATAATATGCGACAGCAGTAAGATATGGAAATATAGCATCGACGGCTTGTGGATACACCGATCAGCTTTAGCGTGCCTTGTTTGACAATATTTTTGAGGAATGTGTCGTCCTCCAAGGAAATCCGGTAGAGTTGATTGTCGCATCGGTAGAATGTGTGAGCTTTCACCACACCAGGACGATGGCGTGATAATTCAGGGGCTTGGTCGAATCGAGTGAAGAATAATTTAAGGGGGCGACACGTAGCACGATATATGTACATTGATCTCCTTCTGTAGAAGACGGGGCGGAGTGTCGTAGCATCTGCCGTCCGATCGGAGGCACTGGGTCCAGTCTAACATACAGGAACAGGAAACGATCGGGACTTTTCGATGCTCATAAATTTGGCTACACATGTACAGCATGAACCGCATTCGACCAAAGAACAATTGTTGTCGGTAGTAGCATTGTTTATAGAAAGAGTTAATTGCATCTATCACACCCCTTTGGCGAGCCACAACTCACCTCAATGCCTAACTCATTCACACTTTTCTTGCAATTTCAACAGACAGCGGGTATTGCTGCAGGGGCTAACAACAGGGGCAAGACCACAAACGTGTGCGCGGTAGCCGGGGCAGAAGCTTTCAGTTACCCTGATCATCGTAAACATGTATCAATAGCTTGACCAATGGATTATTGTAAGTGACGAAGAAGGTATCGATGCGAATAACTGGCGGAGTTTGACAGGCAGCGCGCACCCACCCTGCTGTAGTATAGATGAAGTCATTTTCATTGTGTTTAATGTCTTTGCCACCAGCTTTAACAACACACGGTTCAAGCTAAAGGCATCGCCAGTAAAGGCTGAATCTCACAGCCTGTACGCCGAGTTGCACGCAAAGTGTTGCGCCTTGTCTTACAGCAAACTGATCTCATCTCACTTTTTAAAGTGAGCATACAAGTAAGAGAGGGTTGGTCTTGCCAGTCTTTTGGATCCCGCAGTCTTGGCGTTTTGATCGTCGTCCTTCTTTCTTTCTGTAGACGTCGGTGGTCGTAGGGGTATCCCTTGCACGGAGCTGGCCTTACTTTATAAGTGATTTTAGGACGCGCAGTTACTACAACTTCGGTCAGGGCTTCCAGTACATGACAGAATGCTAAACTGCGAGCTTGAAGGGTGGAGCTATTAGTGATTGTGCGCAGAGTGATAGTCGAACCTTTCAAAGCCAGTTGTCCGGATATGCGTCCGTAAATAACGCTGGTTGTAACGTACGCTTCCTACCAAGTGCTATCTAGCATGTCTACTACTCGTAGGTAGATATGCATTTTAGGTGCAAGCCTTTAATATGGGCACTAAATGCGACAGCGTAGAGGGCGTGAGTCATACACACGCACCAACGCCCGCACGTAATTTATCAACTGTAATCAAGAACGAACAAAGAGCAAATACACAAATGCTTGATGCTTCAAAGCAGCGAAAGTCTCGCGTCTTCGGAGAACAATAAATGTGCTGAGTTTTTTATTTGTAGTACACGATAAACTAGGTAAATAAAATAGTTACGGTCACTTCCTCTCCTGAGGAATAGGAAACAACTCCACCGATTGAATTTCTTTCCTTTATCGATTAAGTAGATGTCGTCTGCACTTTTGTTGTTGACGCCGTTGCTGGGCAGAATCATCCTTGGTCTTTATTGTATCATCCTTCTCTTCAATGCATCAGCACATCAATGAGTGTCTTAAGTATCAATTAGTACTGCGACGCTAATGTTTCGACATACCAGCACACAACCCATTCGCCAAATTTTTGATATGGGTACGTGAATTTATAGAGCTTGATTCAGTTCTCAGGACTGAATTATTGTATCAAAAGGCGAGCTCCAGGGTTTGCTCCTCTATCTTATTTCTTTGACACTTCACTAGCTAAACGTTACAATCCTATCTAAACGCGTCGGTATTCCTTTCTTGTTTATAACGACGTGGACGTCTACATTCGACTGCCAAACATAGCTGTTTGATACTGTATACAACGCTGGTTGTAACGGGGTGAGCCTGTTACATGTAATTAACCCATGATACTTGTTGATTAGAATATTATCATAAAGGTTGATAATGCTCGTGAATATTACCATAAGGGGTAATATTCAGAAACACTCACCGATTGGCTGATATGGGTCATCATGTCAGCCAGCTCTAGCGGTCCAATCAACGATGGACGCGCGCAATGAGTGGTAAGCAAGACTTTAGCATACATTTTTGTAGATAAATATAATTAAGTTAGGACTAAATCATAGGTTGATGATTAGGGCTTAATTATATTTAATACACTTTTACCAACAACTAGTCCATCTCTAGTTGTTTACCTTCCTCTGCACGTTTGCACAGAGGTAGTGAGGCACCACTAGCACTGCTGTTGGTGATAGTAGCTCCAGACTGGTTGTCCAGTGTGTTGCTCCGGTGCCCCGTTACACTGGTGACGTGCTAGACGAGCTGCACTGCCGGATGGCTATGTCTTAACCAGTAAATGTCTACAAAGGCGGGTAATTGCAAGATTGGAAAGGCTAAATCAATCAACCTGCAGTGCTCATGAAACAGCCGTCGTCCCCATGCTGCTGCAGCTGTTGCATCTAAATTATGCGCTCGAATAGAGAGAAGAGTTTAGTCGGACGTTCAATTGAGCTGCCGAGCTAATATTCGGAAACACAAATGTTTGCCTGAATGGCAAGTGCTTTATCAGCATTCAGCGAAATCAAGACGTTTGATCATGTACATAATTTTGAGCTAATTCTGTGCTCGGCACCAACTTGTTGATGTAGATGTAGCAACAAGCACGACTATCATTAAACGAGTCGTCCTAAGTTGGACGTCACCGCCGAGTCCCAAGTCCCACTATTCACATTATCAGCCTTTACTTCAATTGGCTCTCTTGATACATCGCAGAGCCTCCTGAGGCCCGCTGGACAAGCCTATTAGGCGGCTAACACATACACAGCCTATGGGGAGTGTTATAGCAATACAACACATTATGATGGAGGGCAGCAGAACAGATTAAGAATGAATTAAGTAACTAGAGGCCAATATTGGAGTAGTTGGAGGTAAAAACCGAAGTGAGTAGATTTAAGTTACCTAACTCTCTGTTGTCCTCCTTGCCTTCCTTGTCCTTCTAGAATAGTCTGCTCACCACCCATAGCCAATCAGATGGACGTTTCGACGATTCAAATGAGCCATCCATGCGTTTCATCATAACCCTTGAACTGTGCAGAACCGTGTTATGTAACACTCCCACTCACGGATACTGCTTGATGTCCTTGCACTGGATTCCGCTCACATCGCGCAGGAACTTGAACGTCTTGGATCCTCGCGCCTTGGTCATTATGTCGTCCAACTGATGTTTGGTGTCCACATAGGTTATTACAGCCGTTCCATCTTCGATCTTCTCTCTGATGAAGTGATGACGGATGTCTACATGCTTGGTCCGAGCATGATACCCAGCATTTTGTGCCAGGGCAATCGCGCCTTGATTGTCCTCCCAGATCTGGGTAGCGTTATCTTGGATCATTCTCATTTCATTCAGCATCGCACGTGTCCACATCACTTCCTGAACGCATAGGATTAAAGCCATATACTCAGCTTCCGCTGAGCTGAGGGAAACCGTTCGTTGGAACTTGGATTTGAACACCACAGGAGCTTTCCCAATCATGACCATAACACTAGAGACAGAACGCCTGTCGTCGAGGTTGGTACCCCAGCCCGCACCCGAGTAGGCTTCAGCCGTGACGCTGCCAGTACCACCTTGGTAGATGATCCTGTGTTGGCAGGTTGTCTTCAAGTAGCGTATAACACGTACAGCAGCTTTCCAATTCTGTTACCCGGGATTCTCTAGAAATCGAGAAGGTTGCGTTACCACTAATGCAATGTCCGGGCGAGTACACGTCGTGATGTACAGTAGGCATCCAATTAAAGAACGGTACGGTCTTGATCGCATCGCAATCTGTTCTGCAGCCGTTTCTGGCGATTGCGACATTAAAAGCTTTAGACCGGTTGTACACGGGTTTTACCGGCTTTGAGTTCTCTAGTCCAAAGCGTTCTGCCACATCATCAATGTACCCCGGTTGCTTGATCATTAGCGTTCCGGCAGCCGTGTCGTGGTTGATCTTCATTTACAGGATAAACTTCGCAGGTCCAAGCTCCTTCTTCTTGAAGGCATTCTTGAGCACGTCCTTCACGTCACGAATCTCATCATTAGTCTTTACCGCAATTATCATATCATCGACGTAACGACAGACGTAAATGAAGTAGCCGTTGGAACGCTTGACATAGACGTATTGGTACGCTTCACAACTATGAATCCGTTGCCGAGAAACACACAATTAATGGTCTTGTTCCAGGCACTCGCGGCTTGCTTCAGTCCATAGATGGCCTTGTTCAGATGACACTCATAGTTTTGAGCGTTCTCAATACCAAGAAGAGCCTCCATGTAGACACGGTCCTCCAAATCACTGGTGAGAAACTCTGCGTCAGCGTCTAAATGTTCCATCTGATACTCGTAAGCAGTGCAGACGAAAAGGACAACACGGATCGAATCCATGTTCGCCACTGGAGAGTATGTTTCAAAGAAGTTCACTCCGTACTTCTGCTTGAAACCTTTCGCCACCAACCGTGATTTGAATCTCACCACGCGACCGTTCTGGTCACGCTTCTTGGTGAAAGCCCACCCGCACCCAATGGTTCAGTTAGCGGTTCCTAGTGGAACTAACGTTTAAGTACTGTTCCGTTTGTGTGAAGCAGTTCAGCATCCATGGCTTCCCACCACTGTGTAGAATATTCACTGGAAGATCCACTACGTCAATACTTGCAGCGTACGCGAGAACGGCTTCCGCGATAAGACAGTCCTCATCGATCCTGACACGATTCGGAGAGGGCGACCCACCACTTCCTTCCAACTTCCGTTCTTCCTCGGCGTCCGTCCCGTATTCAAGAAGGAACACTGACTCGCGGAAACGTCTAGAACGGTCCACCAAAGGATGGAATATTGCTCGATCTTCTTCGAAAATAGTCGGTGTCCACAGTACGTTTCCAATTCAAGTCCAGTCTGAGCCGATCGTTCTTCTGGCATAAACAGCGGCGGTATAGCGTTCTGTCCCGGTTGCATGCTCTCCATCTCTATGTCCGGTGCGTCGTTCTCAACACCTTCCATTGGCTCCGCTACGACAGGTTGGCACCCACTGGCGCGATCGTGACTGATTCATCGGCGTCCGTGGTAACGTGCATGACTGTTTCAATCTGAGCCGGTTGTTTATCGTAAATACCGTCCACGTTACGCTCGTCCAGCTTCACAGAGCGGGAAACCTTGACCTAGGAAGCGTCCAATTCATCGACACGGTAACCTTTGCTGTTTTCTGAGTATCTGAGCAGCCGATACCTAAATCTCTTAGGTTCAAGCTTCGTCCCCTTCGCCTTGTCGATGTGTGCGTATCCACGCGAACCAAACACGCGTAGGTGATCTAGCGTAGGCTTCACCCTAAAACCCAGCTCAAACGGTGTCACGGTTGAGTTTTGCGTGTTCGTGGAGCGGTTGATCAGATATATCGCGGTACTCACTGCTTCAGCCCACCACTCCGTTGGAACGCTCTTGTAGTGTATCATACTTCAGACTTTATCCATGATAGTACATTTCATTCGTTCTGCCACTCTATTCTTCTGGGGGCTATACGGGACGGTCCGTTGGTGCACGATACCGTTTAGAGTACAAATCTTTTTCATCTCTTGGTTCACAAACTCCGTTCCATTATCCGATAGAAAGTACTTAATGCGTTTTTTCCATCTTTTCTCATAGAACGTCTTGAACTCTCTTAGCTTGATGGCCATCTCGATCTTCCTTTTCAAAAAATAGGTTACCACGTAGCACGAGTAGTCGTCCACGAACGTCAGGACATACTTGGCACCACCTTTCGAAGGCTTCTTCATGGATCCCATCACATCCGTGTGGACGAGCTCTAAAACGCGTGACGTCTTCGAGCTGGAACGGTACGGAAACGTATCCACCGTCTGCTTCCCTTTCATGCATCCGCCGCACAAAGACTGGGACGGTTGACCAACAGCTGGAATACCTATTGTGGTGTGTTGTGTCTTGGTCAGAGAGTCCTGGTTGGGATGCCCCATGCTAGCGTGCCAAAACTCCCACTTACTGTCAGCCCCGGCGTGCTGGGTGAACCGAGCTTCCTCTTATTCACAGTCCAACATGTACGCCTTGCCGACCTTCTTGCCCATTATAATTGCGTTAGTAGTTCCCCAGATGACAGATGAGAAACGCTGGAACTCCACGTTTTAGTCCACGGTCCGTGAGCTTCCCCACTGACAACAGAAGCCGATAGAAGCTCGGGATGTGGAGAACTTCAAACATCTTGATCCGTTTACCGTTAAGCCCGATCAAGCGTACCGTACCATGCCAGCGACCTGCAGCTTCTTTCCGTCAGCGATCGTTACTTCGATGCCACCGCTCACATCTTCATACTCAAACAGATCGGTACGGTGAAGGGTCATGTGGGCGGTCGCGCCACTGTCGATCAACCAGCCGTTAAAGCGTTCCGTGCTTACAGCAAACACAGCATCAGCATCACCGTCCGTGGTCCGTTCTTGGCAGTTCCGCTTCATATTTACAATTTTGTGGGACTTGAAACACTTGCCTTGGAAGCCACTAGCGTTCTTCTTCTGAACTCTGCACTTGCGACCGTTCCCTTTGTTGCCCTTGAACCGTCCAGTGTTGACCTTGAATGCTCGTTCAGGGGTCATTTCCTTCTTCTCCAAACTTTAGCACTCCTTCGACAGCTTTTCCTTCGCCTCGATGAGCGTAACATCCTTGGCGTTCTCGATGATAGATGAGATCATCTCGTACTCGGCAAGAAGACTGCTAAGTATCACTACGAGCCTCGTCTACAAGCTCTCCAAGCGTCTGAAGACCGACAACGAGTTCGTCAAAGACGTCCAGATGCTTCGCCATAACTGTTACGCCATCCATCTTGAACTCGTGGAGGCGCCGTGTCATCTTGACCCGATTGCGGAGTGTGGTGCGGTTGTAGAACTCGCTCAGTGTCACCCACGCTTCAATCGCACGTGTTGAGAAACGGACCTTTGTCTGGTGTTGTAACTCCACACCCTGCGCGATGATGCCTAGAGCTTTCGCGTCGTTCATGAGCCAAGCTTCCGTTATCTCGTTCTCCGCCTCTTGACCACCTCCACGTGCGCCAGCAGTCCTTTCCTGGCGAGCTTCATCCTCATATTAAACTCTCAGTGGGAATAGAGTTCACTTCCCAGGAGGCCTTCGGCGCGCTTGGTACTCATCGTGAGCGTTTCGGGTGAGGCGAGGCGTTCCTTGGTCTTGTTGCAGCAGCCCGAGCTGCGGCTGTTAACCTATTGGAATAGTTGGAGGTAAAAACCGAAGTGAGTAGATTTAAGCTACCTAAACTACTCTCTGTTGTCCTCCTTGCTTTCCTTGTCCTTTTAGAATCGTCTGCTCACCACCCATAGCCGTTCAGCCAATCAGATGAACGTTTCTGCGGTTCAGATGAGCCGTCCATGAGGTTCATCATAACCCTTGAACTGTGCAGAGCCGTGTTATGTAACAGCTAATCATTGCAAATGCTTGTTCAATATCGAGATGTGAAAGTCCATTAACGGAAATGGAAGGCTCTTTGTCGGCTAAGTTATTCTAATGCACATCATAGGACTCCCTTCCGACGACGTGATACTGCTTCTGTACAAAAGACGACATAGTTATTTCTACGACGGGTTGTATCATCGTCTACGCCGACCCCCTACTTCAAGTGCTAGGCACAAACCTCTTACCGACTGTGGGATACATCGCTGTAGATGAACAGCGTAACTTATGGGGTCCAGCGCAAATTTCTTGATCGGAGCAGGTTTTTTTTGGACCACGCTCATCCTCAACTCTACTTGACAAATATTATTATATAGGAAGGACCATTATCTTTTAGTGTCGCAACATCCGTTTTAGCAAGAGCAGCACAAACGATCTGAAGCTCGTTACTCGCTTGCATCCCGGTCGCTAAGCTTCAGCAATGTAGTTCATCTTCAGCTTGTCATTACAAGTTGGGCTACTCGAACGATTCGCAATACTCCCCACCAACTTGATCTCGCCTCTTTCGTGCCGTGGCGTCATACACATGACGCCGACCTAAGTTACAGTTGTCCCGATTGTCTCGAACCTCCGCATGTGAACTCCTTGTCGATCTTACGTGCAGACATCGTCATTGATTTTATATTACATAATGCACTACCTATGCTTATTTCGAACACCGTTGTAAAAACAAACATGCACGTGCTACGCGTTTCAGCAGGAAACTACTTACAATTTACACTGTCACAATGGGTAATGGAGGCGTATCGAAACTAAACCACACTCTCGAAAATACAACAATTGTCGTGCATATGAATTTCCAGCAGAGACTCAACTTGTGCTCGACTCCTACTAAAGCGATTTATGGAGACATGCAGGGCTGAGCAGAGTCGACAGCACGATATCGAAAAAAATCTCCTTTTATTTGCAACTGGGGTACCTTACCGAATGACTTCTGTGCGAGTGTCCGGATTTCGAACTCGTCCTGCTGTTACACTTGACAAATATCCACACTGCCTATTCGACTGACTGCAGTAGCCACTTGTGAACCACTGCACCCAAAATTTCGCACGGCTACTTCCCAGTACAGAACGCTTGTTATCTTATGCGTACGCCGTTCATTGCGGTAAGCCATCTGTATGTCTAAGGCTGGGCGACGCACTTTATATCATCAACAGTAGTAATAGCGAGTGCAGAGAACTTCGTGCGGTCGAGAATGTACTTGTGTGAATCAGCTCGCCGGTCTTGTGCAAGTAGCTACGTTTGTCGTAACTACCGCTGATTTTTGACAGACCTGTTGTAAGATATAATGAAACATGATGCGAGCACTTTGGCGCTTGAGACGAGTGCTTCAAACAGTTGAGCTGACTACAATTAAGTCAAAGACATCTATGAGAGCAGTCTTTCATACAGCTGCAAACTTAAAGTAGATATTCACTCTGAGATACTACCAGTCCAAACGACATCGCGGACAATGTGGTTGAGCAAGGCGTCCCCTCTGATAATGCAGCTGTACGCATTGACTTCGATGCGACTGTATGCACAATAGAATAGGTCCATGAACTATACGACCTCATCGTCGGGAGCATCTCAATCTTCTTTAAATTCTTGACATGTGTGTCCGACGACAGCGAAATAGCAACTACATCTACAAGGAAAGTCGTAAAGCAAATGACAACAAGCTCCAGCTCACCTCTCGCAAGAGACAGCGAGTAATAGTGAGAGCAAAGCGGAAAGTTGTGGTTGCTCGCCAGAATAAGACTTGGTTTCTGTTTAAAACGAAAGCGCAGCTAACATGGACGCGATGGATGAGCTCATCAATATGACACGTAATGCGACAACAAACACGTTTGCAATTGTATGCACACAATGGATTGTATTAAAGTGTCTCTCACTCTTCTACAGCTGTGCCGTGGTCGTGACGTATCGACCTGTAGAGCATGTGATAATGTTGTAGCAATAAACCCTTTCTTCGTTGAAGTAACAACAATTAGTACAAGCAGTAACGCAAACCGTTAGACCCTCACAACACTCAACGCAACGTCGACATTCAAGCAGATAGACAGACTCACCTTCCTTACCTCCCTCGCAGAAGCAACAAGTCCAGATACTCCCCAATCTTCAAACATCGGCTGCTAGCAAGAGCTTCGTACACAATTGTTCCAAGCCCACCTCCCGCCACCAGGACCATACCTACCTTCTGCATGACCTTGTTCCTTGTCCAACCGCTTCTTCAGTCCGCTACACCTTGCCCACGAAAGCGATATAGTTGGGATCTCTTTTCTTCTTCATATATTTGCCCAAAATTGGTGCAATATTTTCATCGGGCAGCTTTGGCTCGATAGCTCGTAGCATCTTTTCCATATCGACAAGACTTTTGCTGCGATACATCCAGGGACGGGTCAAGTCCTTTAGCAGTGCCTTTGCCAGCACGCCGCCTTCTGCCGCATGGGTTGCTAATTTCAAAATGTGGTACATGTAACGGGGCACCGGAGCAACACACTGGACAACCAGTCTGGAGCTACTATCACCAACAGCAGTGCTAGTGGTGCCTCGCTACCTCTGTGCAAACGTGCAGAGGAAGGTAAACAACTAGAGATGGACTAGTTGTTGGTAAAAGTAAAACTGTATTAAATATAATTAAGCCCTAATCATCAACCTATGATTTAGTCCTAACTTAATTATATTTATCTACAAAAATGTATGCTAAAGTCTTGCTTACCACTCATTGCGCGCGTCCACCGTTGATTGGACCGCTAGAGCTGGCTGACATGGTGACCCATATCAGCCAATCGGTGAGTGTTTCTGAATATTACCTCTCATGGTAATATTCACGAGCATTATCAACCTTTATGATAATATTCTAATCAACAAGTATCATGGGTTAATTACATGTAACAGGCTCACCCCGTTACACCCAAGACTGTGACGACCCCCGTTGAGATCCAGTACCGGTTGTCTATGTACAGTAGCACCGAGCCAGATACTCTTCGTCAGTTGGTTCGTTTGGGACATTTGAGCACGTTGTGAGCCCGAGCCGACCTGAAGAGTAAGTAGTCCACTACGAGGTGATGGCCAGGGATTACGTCAAGATGGCTCGCTGGGACTACCGCAGTGGTAACAGGACTCCTAGTCAAGCGTCCTCTGTCCCTTGAATCAAATTGCTCCGAGCGCGAGAGCAGCCCCGCCATCCGGTAGAGTGCACACAAGAATCTTACCCCGGACTTGGTCAACGGACGGTTTCCAAGGGCCCTTTTGGGAATGCCCCGCCGTGACGCCCGACGTCTTGATCCAGCAGAATGAGAAAGCTAGGAGTAGTAAGACTGTGTCATGGTAGATGACAGAGGTGGTTACCACACACCCAGACATCTTATTAGTGATAAGTAGCTATAATAGACAGTCTGAGCCTCTCTCTAGACTCTTGGAGGCCACACGCATGTCAAACGGACTGGCCATCACACGACCGCAATGTTTTCGGCACCGAGCTTCATGATAAAACTTGAAGACAATATGCATTATTCTTGAGCTACGACCACTCTTCATTTTGTCGAAGATTGGGATGTTCTCAATCTTGAGCAGATCCGAGGCGTTACCTAGATACCGTTTTGGCTTTTAGGCATTTCTTCGTAAAGCGTGTCACGTACTAGATCGCGGCGACATGTGCTGCGATGCATCGCCTCCTCGCTACGTCATCCACGGAACTAAGTAAGACAACCACATGATGGGCGCGGTGACTTCATGATGGCAGTCGAGTCCACGATGATGCTAGCTTCATACGGTTCTTTATTGATAGGCGATCGACACCTTGCTTTACTAGAATATAAGCCCGATCATCGTTAGTCGGCCAGAGATATCTCGACATCACTGCAAGCTGTGGCCTAGGTGTGCAACTCTGAAATGTCGAACGTGGCGATGTGTTGTCGCTGTCCACAAAACATCAAAGACCTTCAACCTGTTAGATGATCACACGCTCCTTCTTATAGCAGCAACGATACCAGCAGGACCAGGTTTTGGGGGAGGTTAGGACGTACTATCTAAAGAATCGAATAACAGCACATCATTCGTGCTTGCGTTAAGTCCATCGATTCATCGAAAACCGCTGGACCTGCAGTACAAATCCCTTCGAAATTCGATTCCGTCGTGGCGTTTACGACCCGCGAGCTCGACTTCCAGCTGTCGACCACACCTTGTGCTTGCTATCTGATATATGGCAACCCAAGGGCGAAAATGCGGGTCCTACGTGCAGCACATGGTGCATGACCTTCTAGAACTGACTTCCTGACGATTTATACGTCAAAGAAAAACTGGTTGTCCGCTCAACGCTCTCATGATCGACGCTACTAACTAACACGTAACTTGTGGGATTCGACGGGTGTAAAATAACAGGACAAAACTGCATCTAAGTATAGCGGTTCCCATCTTTACGTTCTGCAAAGCTTGATAGGCTTCTTCAAGCCGTTAGAGAAGCCGTGACATGAGAGAGGCTCATTGTCGACCTCGCTGTCGTGTTTCGCGAATAGCATCGTAACCCCCAATCGAGTCCCACGCTTCTTACACACGTCGTAAGTTTGCCACTCGGATGGTTTTTATCCACCCACCCACCACATCCTCATCAACAACATCCATCATCTGTCCGTCTGTCTACAGCCGCGTATGGCCTCTGTCTTGGTCAGCCATGCCTGATCGTAACCAGCCGGTCTGTCTCTCGTCGTCCGCATCCGCGGTACTCCCGCGTCGCGTTGCTCTATCGCTTCAAGTCGTCGACAAAAACTTACTTACAAACGTAGGTAGATAGATAGATAGATAGGTAGGTAGGTAGCCATAGTGGGGATGTGCGCCCTTGGCACTTGGCAGTCAGCCGACAGACCCGTCACAATTCAATTCGCACGCTCGACCGTCCGCTCGTCGACCGACAGCGTCGCTACTAGCAACAGCTTGTCCTTCTTCGTGCTCGACCCGGACCGGCCATCGTCCATCTCTTTCATGGCTTCTCCACTCGCGACGCCCTACGCCGCTCTCAACTTGCTTGAAACGGGCGGCAAGCTCGGGACGCCCGCGTACCCGCCGCACCACTCGAATCCTTGTGTCTACAGCTGGCACAACCTCAGCTACTCGGTCGCGATTCGGAAATCGCCCGACGCCCCTGATGGCCGGAAACGCATTTTGAAAAACGTCAGTGGCCGCTGCGCCCCGGGCGAACTCACGGCCATAATGGGGCCGTCCGGGTCCGGCAAAACGACGCTCGTGGACCTTCTGGCTGACCGCATTAGCTCGGGCGAAGTCACGGGCGACCTGGAGCTCAATGGCGAGCCCCGCGTGTCCAAGACGTTCCGGGCCGTCACGAGTTACGTGGCTCAAGAGGATTCGCTCCTCGGGTCCTTCACGGTGCTCGAGACGATGCGCATGGCTGCCAGACTCAGTCTCCCCACAACTGTCAAGTCGAAACAGATCGACAGTCGCGTCGACGACGTCCTGGAGGGCATGGGCCTTGGCACCTGTCGTGATACCCTCGTGGGCGACATGTTCCGCAAGGGCCTATCAGGCGGCCAGAAACGGCGACTGAGTATCGCCATGGAGCTGCTGTCGAACCCGAGCATCTTGATCCTCGACGAACCCACGAGCGGCCTCGACTCGAGCGCGACGCACAACGTGATGAAGCTCATCCTCCAGCTCTGCAGTGAGGGCAAGACGGTGTTATGTACGATCCACCAGCCGTCGTCGCTGGTCTACGACATGTTCACGAACGTCGTCGTGCTGTCGGCGGGGGAGACCGTGTACTGCGGTCCGCGGCCGCAGATGATCCCCCACTTTGCAGCTGCAGAGTACGACTGTCCGCAGTATATGAACCCAGCCGAGTACTTTATCAGTCTCGTGAATACGGACTTTGAAGACCACGCGGACGTGCCTTCGCTCGTGGAATCGTACGCCCGGAGCGAGATCCGCAAGGAACTGAGTCTAAGGATTGAGAGCGACCGCAAGATGTTGCAGCACTTGCCGGACGTGGAGAAACTGGCGCCCTCAGCGTTGCGGCAGTTCAGTGTGCTCATGTACCGCAACACGTTGAACAACATCCGGAACCCGGGCATCTACTGGATCCGACTCTTCATGTACTTCTGTCTGAGCTTCATGGTTGGCACCATGTACCTGAGCACGAACAATGATCTGAGCGCAGACGACCTCGTGCCAATGCTGTTCTACGTACAGGCGTTCCTGGTGTTCATGTCCGTGGCAGTCCTCCCGTTTTTCATCGAGCAGCGGGCTGTATTCGCTCGGGAGCGCGCCAACAGTTCGCTCAGTGTCGTGAGTTACGTGTGCGCCAACTTCTTGGCGACGTTGCCAGGTATCTTCTTGATTGCGGTCATGTCGACGGCATTGGTCGTGCTGCTCGCCGATTTGAACGCGATCGAGTACTTTTTGCTGAATCTGTTCTTGTCCCTCGTGGTGGCCGAGTCCATGATGCACGTGATTGGAGCTGCGGTCCCTCACTACATCATTGGCATTGCACTGGGAGCCGGTGTGTTTGGGATGTTCATGCTGTGCGAGGGCTTTATGGTCCCTCGCGAGTCGATCCCGGGCTACTGGATCTGGGGATACTACGTGGCGTTCCACTCGTACTCGTTCGAGTCGTTCGTGTTCAAGCAATTTGAGCACGAGACATCGGATGAAGCAAAGGCGATATTGACAAAGTACGGCATGGAGAACGTGAATGTTACGAGGGACATGCTGCTCCTGGTCGCGTATATTGTGGGATTTCAGTCGATTTTTGCCTTCATCCTGTGGAAATTCCACACTGGTCGTCGTTGACCGGGTTCACGTTGTCGGTATAAGTCAAACCCAGTTATTCGTAAGATTAAGCACAAATGTATGTCAAAAGTAGGCCTGGGAATGATATTTCGTGGGCTCACTTATGAAGCAGGAATATATAACTTCTATCAGTGCTACAAGTGGCAACATATATTCTGTCGGTCGGGATTCAGTTACATACTGAAGCATACTATCGCGGGCTCTTTTAAAACTGCTAAATGTCATGCGTACAGATGGCTGCACTGAAACAAATGTACGACTAAGTTGATCAGAGTGCGTACAATAACATGATGAACGCGTCAATGAGAATCCAAGACTAGAGCCAGTCGAAATTAAGCCAACAACACCACACTCTTCGCCTCATTGTCAAGACCATCTGGAAATGATAGCAATGCTACAAAGAAGCCAGTGGCTCTGTTGAGTTGATGTAGGTAGTTGCTGGTAGATGGCGAGGTGATGTAATATACACGGGTGCTTCGTTTGGGGTCTCATGTCGTGCGTGCTACCTCAAACGTTTCTTGATATACTCCATTGATTCCTGGTTAACACGAATGATTGCTGTCCTTGCGTGGTACCTTCGTCACATGACGATCTGCTCGTAAACATGTGTCCCGGTTACATTGGAACTGCATCTCGAAGTAATAGACATTTACCTGATGGCCTGGTGGACATAAGTTACATCGAGCATCTGTCTTATACTGTGTCTAACTTATATCATAACTGTACCCCAATCACGAGCACAATTCGTGTCACTTAACAATTGGGTCTGCATGTCAACACATGCTATGAAGCAAAAATCTTGGACTTGATTTCACCAATTTCCCGATGCGAGTTTATATCTGTTTGTTTCGTTACTATTCAGCAATCCGGGGTGGGGCTGATTACACGTCTCGGCATAGAATACTGTGATCCGTCTCGCACTTGACATTTTTCCGAATGGAGTTTCCACATGTTTGGTCCGTGAACGGTTGCTTATGCAATACCACCTCGATTATCCTCACTAATTTGTGTACTTCCGACTTTGCAACGTCCCACGCCAGTAAGCAATGGCCCACATCCATAGTACCTATTGAACGAATATTATGTGACGGAATGTCATATCAGTTAATATAACCGTCTAAATTGTGCTGACAAAAGGGACAAATAAATATATACCCAGCAGTACCAAAATTTAAAATTGGGAAATAAAAGAATTATATAAACAATGATGAATTTACGGGAAAATAAAAATGATCTAAATAGTACAGTCAATAGAAATGTAAACAACGAGATGGTAAAAAAGGAACGGTCAATGTTCGCCCCCCCTCTAACGAAGGCTACCCTCCCCCAACAATAATGATACCAATGTTGGCAGAAAGCCCCCTCTGTGATACAGGTTCCTGTCGTAATAGTGTATAATACAGATAAATCTGGCTAATCTGATCCCTGAGAAACATGATGATATATTGATAAATATGATAAGGTGTTAATCCACCATTTCCGTTTCTATGTAAGTGTCTTGAGTAAACTTGATATAGGGCAAACTTCATAATTGATGGATAATAATGTCAAATTTTTGAATTTCGGGCCAATTTTATGGTGTAGTAGTGGGGCACGACCCTTCCAAAATTGGCATGGGTTCAAAATCTTCCTATATGCAATTTATAAATAAACATTTTTTTGGAAACGATTCGAAAGCTAAAAGGGTGTGGCTGCGTTCTGTTGCTTGAAGGTGACGCGGGTTTACAAATATGTGCGTGTGTGCTACGAACTATATTAACGTTATTGTAGCGAGCGTAGCTACGCTCATAGCTCGCGAGTGGGATGGTGTGGCAGCATCAAAGCTGTGGTCTCTGGTTCGAGAACCTAAAAGAGAAAATGTGATAAAGTTAAACTTCGGGTCTTGGTCTGTGGGGTTCACCAGCACTCTCCTGCCAGGCAGTGACATCCCCTAACTTTCACGACATAGCACTTCAGATATAGAGAGATGAAGAAGCCACGTCATAGAGAAAGGGAGTTGATAGGGACGAAAGATGAAACTGATAGGACCTTGAAGGTCAACAACCATCCAAGAAACTAATATCAATGGTTAGCAAGCTTACACGCATAATAGAATTTACTTGTACTTTCACTGCTTCAGCTGCAAGTCTGATCTACGCCTTCTACGCTCCCTTTTAACAGCTTATGAGCCTAAGCGTCAACTTCGTGATTAAGTTAGAACCGCTTAACGGGACCAACTACACGTTATGGACGTACAAGATGAACATACACCTCATGTCGAAACGGCCTATGGATGTGTGAATGGCGAGTCGTTTTGTCTGCGGACATGGAGTAGAAGGTGTACGCGTCAATCGTGCTTATACTAAGTTAACACGTTTAACAGTGGAGTTTTCTCAATTGCTATAACGATCACTTAATTACCGTCTCGGAATTATTGCATGGTTGGTGCCGCAGAAAAGTATCCACGAATCAGCTTCTGTGTGAGTGACCTTTCCTTTTCCTTCCTCAGCTCCCCGCAAAATCGCTGCTGCAATGTACGCATCCCTCCCATGGTAAGTCTCTCTAGATCTGGATGGTCACTTAGCAAAAAATAAGGGCTCGAACTGCTTCTATTTTTTCCTCTGCGCTGATCTCTGGCTGCGTGTTGATGAAGCCTTAGCCCGTCGACTCCGACGCTGTAAAGTCGTTGCTATCTTGGGCCATGAACAGGAAACCGGCGTCCGCATCTTCACCGAGCAGGGATGTGGCAGTCAGCGCTTCCATCTCTGTGTCGACCTTAGCTATGCAGCAAATGAAGTTGCTCATGTCCATCGGATCGCGGATGCGCAGCTGAAGCATTTGTGTCAGCAGGCTGGTGTTTAGTTAGTCATCAGCGTCCATGCGTGATCTTCAAGTGGTCGTACGGCCAAGCACTAGCCCTGTTTGCCGAAAGCAGTTCAGTATAGCATCGCTTGGAACCTCACGCCAGAAGGATTTGATCCACTTCATCGCTGTGAGCTGGTCCAGCATGTAAATGTTGACCTGTGATCCTTGTGTCTCCACATTCTAAGCGTGCTCGAGCTGGCGGCGCCTGTATCGACGCTTGAATGAAGCTACGATACCGGCGTCCATGGGCTGCAATTTCGAAGTCGTGTTTGGCGGAAGGAACACGACTGTCACGCTCTCAAGCTCCATGCCTTGAGTAGTGTGCGTCGATACATTGTCGGGGAGGAGAACGATGTTGCGCTTTTGGGCGCGCATGTCGTTGTCAGGCTCACTCAACCACTCCCGAAATAGGACATCTGTCATCCACGCCTTAACTTTAATGCGATAGTAGAAGCCAAGTTGATCCCCTGTCTTCTTCTGGAAACAGCGCGGCTTCTTCGCGTGATCAATGATAAAAGGCTCGCGTTTTTCTGAGCCGTCAGCGTTGCACATCAGAGCGACTGTCACACGATTCTTTCTCTTCTTCGATCCTTCCAAATGTCGCTGGGAGATGGTCTTATCAGGTGCGAGGCAGTAAAAACAGTCCTGTTTCGTCTATGTTGTAGATGTCATCAAGCGGAAAACCTTTAAGGTTCTCCCGGATAGCGTCACGCTGCGCGGGTATCTCCTCCGAGTTAACGGAGCCGCTCTCACCGTAGGCGGTAAGCTGCTTGAATCCGTGACGTCCCTGGTGACCACGAACAATGCCGGATATTGTCCCTTGGAATGTCGCCTTGAAGAGACCGAACTCGCGCTTTGCCTTGTCTGCCAGCTGCGACTGTGTGAGAGCGGCATTTGCGTCATGCCACTGGCAAACCTTTTTCTTCTGTTCATACGTCAAGTTTCCAACCTGTTTAAACGCGACGGCATCGTTGTTGCGTGGCGAAGGCGAGTGAAGAAATGCTATAAGTGGAATTGTGCTGGAATGAGCTGCTGAACACGAATTCGGGCTCCTTTGCTAAATTTGAGGTCTACAAATGACTAAAGGGCGTTAACTCTAGAATTTGATTCTCCTACTATACATGATACGATTTTGTTCCACGGGTCACATCAAATTTGGCGGGTTTAACTGTAATTTATATTTCGTGGCTACAATATGGTAGCGGTAGTGTTCAACGTCTATAGTTTTTCATATATCTTATCAGTGGTTTATATTTTATATATTCCACATTATTTAGAATGATTTTTAGTTCACCATCTTGTGCTGTATTTGTACATATTCCGCATTATGTTTAAATTATCTCAATTTAGATTTATTTAATTTAAAATATCGTAATCGATGCATGATTAGTTTAATACAATTTTCTGAGCTGTGCTTCGGTGAATATTTATGTTTGTGGAAGAAGTAATAGTGATGGTGTCGGTGGCCGTAGTATTTGTGCTTGTGAATTTAGTGGAAATCTTTATGAATAAACCTCCATCCCGTATCGTCATATCTCCAATTTTGGCTAGAGCTTATATCCTACAGCTAGCAGTTATCGAATGAGCTCTTTTGGATGCTTGTCAAGAAGTCCCATTGGACGTTATGACTTTAGGGAGGACAACCTATCGGATAAGTTTTGCATATTCGAACAAAAGCTAACCTGATTTCTCAGGTCCTGCTGATCACGACGGCATTGATGTGCTGACATGGACACGACCCGAGCACGTGCAAGCTGCCAGTATCATGTATGTGCTGATGATGCGTACAGATGCAATAATAGGATAGCCATGTACAATGACGACACGACACGATGCGTTGCCTTTGTCTTTGTCTCACCGAAGTATCCACGCGTGTGTAGCGTCACAGGTCCGACTTCAGCTGTTAGTGCTTAGAGCACGCCATTACACTTTCACGCGGCTGATGTAGGTCATACGATAAGCTTGTTGTACAAAGTGGACGCGCCCCCCTACATTTCCATGTTGTACTCGTCGCTCTAGCATTCGCTCTGTCCAGCGATTCCTTCCTCGAACACTTCTCTTCTGATCAGCTCGACCGAGCACACGTTCGACGCCAAAAAGCCCCAATATACAGGTTCCCGATCGACTTGTGCGCGTAGAATGGCACAGGCACTATATCTTATGTCATCGCTTACACGGCGCCGACCATGAAGCAGAGAGCGTTGCTGACACTGGTGACGATAGCTCGCAGGTCAGCACCTGAACCTGGTGTATTGCGCTGGGACCTTGGCGATCATAGTCGCGATGAGAGACAATCCACTAGAGTTAGACGCTAGTAATTCTAACCGGGAGAAGAATATCCACGAGCGACGCAACTGCATGATGGTGACGCTTGATCGACCTTCTGACCGCCTGACAACCCTACGAAAGTTATTGCTGAAGTGGTCTGCTGCATGACAATTTGACGCGGATCCTTTTTTCGGGAACGCTGCAGGGTAGAGCACATCAAGTTTCGATATCATTGCAGTAACTTCTACAGCGCAAAAGATCACGATTTTTTTTGTTAGGACGGTGCCCCCTTCAAAAGTCTACCTCGATGGTATCTGCGATATTGAAGCCTTTCATCCCGCTGCAAGGTCGGGATGTTAGAGTGCTTTACGGTAGGTGTGAGCGCACCTGTAACATAACGGAAGCTACGTATATCGAAAGAGGTGTAATATCACAATCACTCAGGACCGCCACGTGCAAGCACATCCTCAATTCGTCATTGCAGCCTGTGACATAGCGGGGCTTCTATTCAGATACCGATTGTTTCGTCAGTGGTGAATCTCCAGACAGCGATGAGGTGGCGTCGAGCAGGCAAAGAACTCTACTAATGTAGACCAGTCAAATGGGTCTATAACCAATTGACTGCCGCTAGAACGTGCTTGCGTGGCGTGTCATCAAGGTATGTCAAATGCAGTCGAAGACTCCATTACGATCACTGTCACAGGGACGACATCGTGCTACCCGTTTGATTATATTAACTCAAAGTATAGAACTTCTGACGTGCTCATCTTAAAGTGTCGACTGGGACACAATCAATATCATACCGCCGTTATACTACTCATCAGTCTTCAAGACAACTGTTCCAGCTGCTATTTCCTCACGCCCGTTTGCTTAGTTAATGCTAGTACTAATCATATCCCGACAACGACTACAATTTGTCGATTCATACAATACATTACACGCAACAATAATGACGTTGTCTCAGCAACGCCCGGTGTGAAATTTCCACAGGATGGCCATGTACATAACCTGGAAAATGATGACGTATCCCACCAAAATCAACATGTCCCTCGTAACATTCACGTTCTCCATGCCGTACTTTGTCAATATCGCCTTTGCTTCATCCGATGTCTCGTGCTCAAATTGCTTGAACACGAACGACTCGAACGAGTACGAGTGGAACGCCACGTAGTATCCCCAGATCCAGTAGCCCGGGATCGACTCGCGAGGGACCATAAAGCCCTCGCACAGCATGAACATCCCAAACACACCGGCTCCCAGTGCAATGCCAATGATGTAGTGAGGGACCGCAGCTCCAATCACGTGCATCATGGACTCGGCCACCACGAGGGACAGGAACAGATTCAGCAAAAAGTACTCGATCGCGTTCAAATCGGCGAGCAGCACGACCAATGCCGTCGACATGACCGCAATCAAGAAGATACCTGGCAACGTCGCCAAGAAGTTGGCGCACACGTAACTCACGACACTGAGCGAACTGTTGGCGCGCTCCCGAGCGAATACAGCCCGCTGCTCGATGAAAAACGGGAGGACTGCCACGGACATGAACACCAGGAACGCCTGTACGTAGAACAGCATTGGCACGAGGTCGTCTGCGCTCAGATCATTGTTCGTGCTCAGGTACATGGTGCCGACCATGAAGCTCAGACAGAAGTACATGAAGAGTCGGATCCAGTAGATGCCCGGGTTCCGGATGTTGTTCAACGTGTTGCGGTACATGAGCACACTGAACTGCCGCAACGCTGAGGGTGACATTAACTCGATATCTGGCAGGTTTTGCAAAGCAGATCGATCAGCAACAAGTTGGTCCGTCAGCTCTTTCTTCACGTGGCTCTGGTCGTAGGCATGCACAAGCTTTTGTACGTCGACATGTTCGTCAAAATCGGTGTTCACGAGACCAATGAAATACTCGGCCGGGTTCGTGTATGTGGGGCAGGAGAATCCAATCGAAGCAAAGTGCTGAATCATATTATAGCGAGACCCGCCGTATACTGTTTGACCTTGCGATAGTACGATCACGTTTGTAAACATGTCGTAAACGAGCGACGACGGCTGGTGGATCGTGCATACGACAGTCTTACCCTCCCTGCAAAGCTTCAAAATGTACTTCATGACGTTGTTCGCTGAGCTGGAGTCGAGACCGCTGGTAGGTTCGTCAAGAATCAAGACGCTCGGATTTGACAGCAGCTCAATGGCAATACTGAGGCGCCGCTTTTGACCGCCTGAGAGGCCCTTGCGAAAGATGTCCCCGACCAGAGTGTTGCTGCATGCACCAAGTCCCATAGCGTCTATGATACTTTCCACTCGAGAGTGGACGTCCATCATCACCACACAATTCGGCAGACTAAGTCTCGCCGCCATCACCATGGTCTCTGCGACTGTGAACGAACCCAGAAGCGTGTCAGTTTGAGCCACGTAGCTCGTCACAGCCCGAAGCATCTTGGTCTCTCGTTCAAGGCCATTCAACTCGATCGTTCCCGTCACTTGGCCAGAGCTGATACGATCAGCTAATAAGTCAACAAGCGTCGTCTTCCCCGATCCAGATGGGCCCATGATAGCAGTGAGTTCGCCGGGAGCACTGCGGCCACTGACTTTGTCGAGAATAACATGTTTGCCGGACGAAGTCTCGCCCGTCTCTTTCCCTTCCACGGCGTAGCTGAGGTTGTTCCAACTGAGGACGCACGGATTGATGAGCTCCTCATACTTGGTCATGACGTTATGGCTATGGAGACTATTAGAGTCGCTCTTTCGGGGATACTCGGGCGTGTTCTGGCGGTTGGTTTGACCGCTCTCGCGCGTGTAGCCGCTTTCGAGGAGCGAGCGCTCGAGTATAGGAGGTGACAGCTCGGGCAACATTTCTCTCGCAAACTTGATGCCAGGCACGACGCAAAAGTGATTGTGACCACGAAAGCTACAGTCGAGAACCAACAACTTGACCAGCACAACGTCGGTGCTCCGATGACCGTCTTTCCATGTTTTGACGACACCGTAAGACTCGTCGATCATCTGCGAGAGATCATCAGTCCAGCCACAGGTCAGGCACACGATACAACGCGGCAACGCGCGCGACACGACGAGGCAGGCGGAAGGTGCAAATCGCCTAGAAGGTGCAAACTCGCCCTCCTCTTTTTGCCATTTCGCGCTGTTTGACTGACGAGCGCCGTCAGGTTTACACCACCGCGATAATGAACGAGCTCCTGTTTTCAACCCACCCATCCACCCACTTGACATCCAGCAGCTCTCTTGGTGACGAGCTCCTGTTGGGTCGCGAACTTGACGTTGGGTCAGGAATGTGCTTGGCTTCATTCATTACTCTATATGTGTGGTACGAACGAGCGACTACCATCAAGGAGTCCGTCAAACTTATACAATGGTCAGGCCAGTCTGTCAATCGTGATGGTTAATAGCTAGGCACATGTTGAATGCTACGCCAGCATTTGTGCTACAGAGAAAACGTTGGCGTTCATACGTATCTAAACTTGGTGTAAGGAGATCACCCTTTTGCTATCATAGCGACTACGATTAATCCGGACATATGGTCAGAGACCAAAATTCAGCTTTAATCTGGTCGGAACGTGTTGCGGATTCTTTGGTAGAGGTACTGGCGCCAGCGACGATAGTGGTCGTGTCTGGACAGTTCGGATACTGCCTTCAAGCCGATCACTTCGATATAGTTCCTACAGACCCCGGGGCGCCTTGTCTACGTGACGTCGGGCGCACGCTTTGTCATAATAGCGTAGGAGGCACGAGTTCTGGCTGAAGAATTGGCATTGGTGACGCAAACCACTTCGCATAATACTCGTGTGCAGTTTGGCGAGTCAGTATTGGCAACATGGGGCTCCGACAGTGTGTGTGAGCTACAGTAGAACCTGTCAAATTAGAAAGGGGAGATATAATGGGAGGGGCTCT
>JH597877.1:138117-165256 GCA_000173235.2 Hyaloperonospora arabidopsidis Emoy2
CGTGATCAGCAGGGCCTGAGAAATCAGGTTAGCTTTGTTGGAATATGCAAAAAATGATCAAATAGGGTGTCCTTCCTAAAAGTCATAAGGGCCAATGGGGACTTCTTGGCAAGCATCCAAAAGAGGTCATGGGATAACTGCTAGCTGTAGGATATAAGCTATAGCCAAAATTGGAGAAATGCCGATACGGAATAGAACTTATTCAGAAAGATTTCCACTAAATTCACAAGCACAAATATTACGTCCACCGACACCATCATTACCCCCCCCCCCCCCAATACAACGGCTACCCCCCTCTATTACAGCTCCCTATTTTAGCAGGTAGACCCCCGCAATAGAGTCTGCTCTCACATAGGTTTCATGGGGCAGGTCTAAACATCCTGCTTTGATAGACTACCTCTCCTCTCTTGTATAGTCCAGTAAACGATTGTACGTAAATAGTGCTTTTGAGTCGTGCTCTGTGATACCGCTCATCGCCCAGATACTAATTACATTGTGTCTGCATGCGGAAACCGTCATACGTCATGATACCCCTTCAACGATAGAGTTTTAGCGCTGTGTGGAAAGCATTTAGGTGGCGGGAGAAGCACTCTCGAGGATAAGATGTGATGTCGTGGGCGTGGTTTTGTCGTCGCGTAGAATACAAATGTATTGAACACAAGTGACGTATTGCTGTTTGTGGGCGTGAGTTGTGATATGAAGCTGCGACTCTCACTGCTATCGGTTTTGGCTCCAGTAATGGTCAGATAGCTGTGGTGTTAGCAGCAGACAAGGATCGAGAAAACGTCAGCGAATTAAGGGCATCGGTACAGATAATCGAACTCTTGTCGTATTGAGCCATTGCACATCTGAGCACCAGGTATGGTCGTATGGCCGCGAATGAGACACAAACTACTGTTGTGCTGAGAATGTTTCGGTCTGGACCAACAGTCCGAGCGAAGACGTTGGCGTGAACGTTGTTAAGACGATGGGGCTGGTATCCAAATTAACGCATTTTCGACGGGCTTGGCGGCTGGAAAGCAGTAAAGAAGTGGATGCAAACTATTGTCCCTGAGATAACGTTTACTTCATATGGTCAATGTTCTTCGTGCACCTCTGCTCATCACTTTATCAGGATACAATTGCTGACATTACCTCTGACAGATTAAGTGATGAGGTTGATGCAATCGTCGATAGCGCTCTGACAAAGAAGTAAAGCAGTCGCTCTTATCTCGTGCTCCCAACACCTGCATGTCGAAAAGATACTACAACGCTAAGTCGTGCGCCGTGATCCCTTTGTTCTTCACAAGGTGCTTTATGTGGGAGACCGTGCTGCTGTGTTAGGAATCTGCACAAAACCAACCTGTTGAACGAGCGCTCGCACGATCATAAAAACGCTCAACCTTATCATTAATGGTGTACTGTGCGTGACGCATGACGATTGCCTCACGCAGACACAATGTAATTAGTGTCTGGGCGATGAGCGGTATCATAGGGCCCGACTCATAAGCATCATTTTTGTTTGATTGTGTACTGGAAGATACAAGAGAGGAGAGGTAGTCTATCGAAGGGAAATATTTAGACCAGCTCGGTTTAATGGGCAATATTATGAAAACGAGTGCCTCCAAAAAAAACAAGTGGATAGAATAAAAATAAGGTCTCTTGCTGCAATTCCCCCCACTAGCATATACACTGCGACAGTCAAATTGTAATTTGATTACGCTCTTGCCCCCACAGCTCTTCAACCTTTTCCAATGAAAGGCCGAAATGAGTGACTCTAGTTGGCCTCTTGCTAGTTCCTTCACCGTAGAAACCTATGACATTCTCGAGGTCGCAAACAAAGCCGCCCGCGCCTACGCATGTAATAATGGTTCTGCGATTGCCGTAAAACGATCAGCAAAGTGAGGTATCAACCTCGTATCAGGAAAGTTGTGAACAAGACGTGTGCATAAAGGAGAACATAGCATCGCCGTCTGCGGAACCACCCCTCACACAAATATCAATATAAGAGTGGGTTGTCATAACGTATGTGTCCTCCCATAAAATATGAAATGTGGACCACATACACTCTCCATGAAGTCTACGAGGGCCACCATTCCGCAGAACCAGCGACGAAAAGTAGTTAATGCATTATTATCGGACAACGATGAACGATCGCCGTCGTGGATAACATCTTAAAACTTCACGATGTCGGTGCAACGTAAACTACAAGGTCAAGATTTTTTGGTATGAATTTCCATTTGCCAGAGTAAACATGGATTATTATCTACAAGAAGGAGCATACAGCGGCTTGAATTGACCTCAATAGAAACTCCAATGAAGACGTTGCAACATCCACCAGTCTTTTTGACCGTCAAACTAGACGAATACAACCGTGTCACGCACACGGTATTTCAGCCTGAGCCAATGATAGAATTTACACGGCTATGATGCAGGGGGCACGGCGGAATCATTCAATGATTTACGTACATAATTATCAAGGACATGATTCCCTTTGACGCGCACGTAGCGGGAGCCTCCACGATATACTGTTTTACTACGCTCATCTTTGGTCCAGAAAATGCTAAATTAGTTCCTATAGATATTTTTGGGAGCGGATAATGAGCCTTCAGTTTACGCTAATGAGCCTTCACCCCATATTAAACACGTAATTGGATTGAAAGACCTCTCGATGGTCAAATTGAATTGTTGTATTTCTTAGAAGCAGCGCGCATTCATCTCATTCATAACATTTCACTTACCATATCGTATCTTTGGGCATGTGACAATGTCGCGTATCGAGAGCTCTCATGCGGCTGTCAACAAGTGTTGAAATGTATTTAATGGTAACCAGCATTATGTTGACCTTGATGATATTGCTTGTTCGGCTACTTAATAATTGGTTTAGCCTTTCGACGATCTACGATCGGGTAATACAGCTCTCGGTTTGGTTTGCCACAACCAGCTTAATACTGTCAATCAGCAAAACGCAAGGGAACGTGCCATGGTCGAGATGCATTTAGTACATCTGTTGCGGCTTAAATGAGCAAGATTCCGTTGCAGTTGTACTGTTATCCCATCTTCGATATCTTAAAAAACTTGGGACAGGACCTTGTCAAAAAATCTGATGGAAAATAATATAAGTTACTTTTGTCGTCATGCTTTATCAGATCAGAAAGGCCTCTGACCGTAGAAGACTTTGACTACCAAATTGGTGGCTTGTGCAGGGTTGACACCGAATCAGTCATATATGATTTTGTCGATTACGATGCTGTGTTGAGAGGGCTTCGTGATAAGTATGCTATCACTGACAGATATAAGCAAGGGATGCTATACGATCATGCTATTGCTGATCCAGATGCTTCAATCTGTGATCCTGTGCTGGCAAGGACTCACGGGCGACCGACAGGCACTACTCCCTCAATTCATCTCACTTAAGCATATATGAAAACTGGTTTGGCTCCTACGCGACGTACGCGATGTGGCTTCCATGAAAAAAGGGAACAACGACGGAAGAATCTGTCTTCAAGTAGCAGCAGAGTACGAGCAAAGCCTGCAGCAACTCCAGCAGTACGACAGATTGACGGTATCAAGTCTTTTGATACTATACGTGATGCTGTCAATGCTGCTTTACACATCAAAATGTTGATGTAAATAAATATTGATAATATACAGCTTACTGTTACTTAAATGCCATCACTACGCCATGAATCTCCCATCAACTACACATGAAATCTTATTCGAATAGCTCTCCTACAACCATCCGAAGCTGTCCACGACGAGCGGTTCATGTAGATGGGTGTATTACAGCTATTTGGGCGGAACGAGAGGGTGATAAGCACAAAGATAAAACTTCCATCGACCATGTAGAGGCCCTCAAAGAAATTCCTTTTTAATGCTTGGAGTGAAGGCTCATTAGCGAAAGTGAAGGCTTAATATCAGATCCCTATATTATTTACTTATTTCTTTTCTATCTACCAAATTACAATTATGAGCACTATAGAAAAATAGACTGTCGATTTGCCGTGTCATGTCACAAGATTTCCGAAAGGTCGTCAGTCATTTAACTACTCTGTAAGATGATTGTTGGAAGTGTAGTTGTCGTAGCGGACACTCCCTTCCGGGTCAACGCCCCAGCTACCAGGTTTGGTAGTTATAGTGGGTGATTTGTGTGATTACACTAAGTTCTAGAATGTTCTTAGTTTGGTTAGCGCAGGATACAGAAAGATCTAACTTCTAGATTGGATAATCCACTGACGAGGCCCCCGACGGGAAGGCCGAAACGCGTCTGGCGCGCGTTTTAATATGGAATTATTTTAAAATGCTTTCTCTCTTCCCTACAATGAATTCTTTTGCCGAATCTGGCCATGTTATCCCGGCTGCCAGTGTAATGTAGGCTCCCAGAACATTTCTGACATTAGCAATAGGTGGATGCTGTTGCTTCCATTAGGGCATACCGCTGTTCCTTTATTGTGGTCACGTGAAGGTGTCTAAGTAGGACTTAGTGCACCTCCGTCGCCTCGTGTTCAGCGGATGCACTTTCCTGATTATGGAAGCTACTTCTCACTGGACATATGCCGTGGTTATGCAGATATCGTATGCTATCCACCAAATCCGTTTCCGGCCTATCCGAGGATGTCCGATATATCCGGAACCCTGCGTTCGGGATCAGCACGCACCCTCGACGAATGTTCCGGAGACATTTAAGATAATGCTGCATGTTTATACTGAAGCGTTTTATCCGCTGTTTCTTGTGATTTCGTCTACAGGGATATAATACACATCCAACTCTTTCATGCGCCTTCGCAGTCCCATCTAATATGTATGAGGCCTTAATGCTATCCAATGCAGGCCACATGTCGCTGGGACGTTAAATCACATTCTATGCCTGGGTAGTACAGAGTTTACTGATGGGTGGCGACTCTGTAGAAGACCCAGATTTGATATTCCGTTAGGGTATGTCGGTGTGCCCGTATTGTGACTGTGTTTGTGACAGGGAAATGTTAGAGCATCCTGATAGCCGGGTCGGTTTTGCAGACGGTAAATAACTGCGGTCTGCGCCGAGCGTTTAGATCTGTGGAATGGTTTTGTCGAAAACCTCGCAGGCGTGCTTGTTGTTGACGGTGGTATTGAGACATCACCGAAAACAATGAAACTGAAGATGCACTGCGCTAACGAGCGCATTGTTGCGTCTTCAATTTTAATTGTCGGCTAGCTCCCGTTCATCATCTGAAGGCGTGTCTAGCATGTAGTTTATGATTCAATGAATACCACTGCTTGCCTGATGAAGGACTATATTGGACGAGACGTCTCCTGTATGTGCTTGATCTTGTTATTATACAACCCCTGGACGTTTGAGTCTCCATGTGTAGTTTTCAAGTACCTCATGTACGTTTCGCAGTGATATCTACGTAGGGATTCTCGTTGTCCCTGCAACGTACAGTCACGGACGCGCCATTATAATAGCAGATGTCCAAGGACCCATTTGGGTATGGTGTGGCCTTTAGGCAGCCCCATGCATGGTATCCTGATCATGGAGACTATAGTTGAGACCCTTTCAATACATGATTCTTCAATCGTACGGGCCTGTAAAAATGGTTACTTCTTCGTTGAAAGTGTAGTTCCATTTTCATCCACGATCCAAGGATTCATGTTCCATCGATATAATGACCAGAAATTCTTGCGTTCCTGGTTGTAAGCTGCCGAGAGAGTTTGGATTTATTTTGAATATTGTAGCAGTTAATTGTGACCCGTCTTGGTGGCCACCAAGTTGATTTGGAGCCATTTGACCAATTTTTCGGTGATGTTTAATTCATCCATTCATTTTTTCGTGGGACTTTGGGTAAGTTATTACATTAAGTTGGTGCAAGCTCTGGTGATAAACGCCACGCAGCTGGTGAATCGATACACTGCCACGCGTAATAGCGGCGATCTCTTTTCAGTAATATCAACTTCGTGGTGTTCTTGAGATTCTGAGTTTAAATCGCGACATAGACGGAGACAAGCCTTATCCCACCCGCTCCCCGCGGCACGTAGATCAGGCCTGGGTTGACTTAATTTCTACATGGGAGCCGGAAGACCACGAATGTAAATAATTCCACCGCTAGCATGATCGCATTAGCAGCAATATCCTGATTGTGACGATGGTCGAAATACTTGCCGCTATGGTGAGTCGCTTTTTGACGTCTCATATCCGTAAAGCCCAATTGGCGGCCAAGCGGTCACCCGGTTGACTTGAAAACTTAACTAACGAGTCTTGTGACCGTGTTGGAGCTCGGGGGCTCCTTCATAATCGGTAATCGCGTCTGCTGTATTTGGAAAAAATAAAACGCTCTTTGCCGGCTGTACACAGAGTCCGCAAAGTTCCTCAAACCGCGTCGCACTGTTAACCACGAGCGGTATCCAAACCATCCCAGCCATACGTTTGTATTTCAAGCGGCCACAGTTCAAATTCAACTTTTCGATGAAATACAAATGCTTAATTTTAATATTCACTTGAATCTACACCTTAAATACCCTCTTGATTGCAGATAAAAACGCCAGCATGCGTATAGTAATTAATAGCGACGTATTTAGCACCTTAATCAATTTTAAGCGCTCGAACCTTTTTGTTCGCATCACACACTAGTGACACTACTCTATATTTCTAGCTGGGTGATACACAACAGCTCGCCACAGCCTCGCAGGCCATGAACAGCAACAAGGAATCTCCTGGTGAGACTGATCGTCAGCTAAACCCATCTTGAAGCACTCGATGTGAATGACTATGTAGTTACTATCGATTTCTTGGTGTGCCTGGGGAATAAATCGCAATAATAGCACCACTTCGTGACGGGATTGATGTGTATTGCGCTTTTTTAGGTTCTAATGAATGATTAATTTTAAAGCTTCAGGTACCAAGAGTAAATTTGACCCAGAATAAAAAACTAAAATTGCACTACGATGTCCGGCGAAAATCAATGATCGACTAAGGCGCGGTTCATAGTGCCACTGAACTTGTAACGGGGCTAGAACGTCCCGTTACTAGCTCACATGCGCGCTTAAGGAAGCTCAAGCCCAAGTCCTAGGTAGGGCTCCTACCCGAACCGGAACCCCCCGGGGGGTGACCGGGGTGGGGGGGGTGGGGTTTGGGGGGTACGTCAACCCCCCGGAGGTTTACATATGTATTTGTAGATACATATCGGTATATATTGCAGAGCATTTCCAACAGATCTTATACCCTCTCTACATAAAAACCCTCGGCAACTTCTTGTACCAGTCCTGCATACGCATCAGCATCTCAATGGTTTCCCCGTTCAAAGATGCCCTTTTATCCCTGCAAATCAAACCACCCATAGAGAAAGCACGCTCGGAAGGGACACTGGTAGCAGGAATTGCCAGAAGGGCCCTCGCCATCTTGCCCAAACTAGGAAAGTCCAACTGTCGGCGGTGCCAATATCCCAAAGGATCCACATCCCTATCGGCCAGGTCTTCCCCCAAATACTTCACAATTTCCGTATCCACGTTGGTAATCTTCTGCCGCTTTGCATAAATGAAATCTTCAAAATCGTCGACCTCTTCACCTGCTTCTTCAGTGGCCATGGGAACGGCTGCATGAGTTATGTAGCGGCTTGCAGCAACATCAAAGCTCTCACGAATCATGCGAGTATGGATGCCATACTGAGCAAAATGTTCTGCATGCTTGCTGAAGAAAAACATCTTGATGCGGGGATCGAGAATAACGGCGTGCAGGTAAAATGTTTCTTGAGAGCCGCGTTGAGATACTTTTCGTGCTTTTGAATAATGTCTCTAGCTGGCTGTAGAAGCTGCTCCGAGTCGTAGGTCTTTTCCACCTGCAAGATTCAAATATGCTTGAACATGAATATTGATCTCCGGATTCTCCACTTTAAAATCATAGCTTCGCACTTTTTGCAGGGCAAAACGATACGGAGAGCTTTATCAAGCGTGGGGAAACGTGAACCCGCAAGCCTTTCGGTGGCCGTGTTCAGAGGTTGAAGAAACTTCATGAGATGACCAAGCTTTTCCCATTCCTCGTTTGAAAGGGCAAATTCCTGATAATCGACATCGCTGAGGCAGACCCCAGTCACGGTCGGGCTGTAGAACCGAAAAGAAAAACAATTTCACCAATGAGTCAAAGAAACAATTCACAAGTACATATTGTAAGTGCAAAAAGCGTGAGCACATCTGGTAAGTCGAATTCCACCGCGTTTTGACATCGAGAATCAAGAAGTTCACAGTAAAACCTTGTTGATGGTACTCCACAGCTTGGGAAAAACGTTGGCGACGTTGATCAGAAGCTCGTACATAGACTGACATGCCGTGTACACGCTTTAGGACCGTAGCCAAGTTGACATCGAAACCATCAGGTTGGGTGGTGATGTTGTGCACCGACATGACACATGTGGCGGCGGGGTCCTCGTCTTCAATGTTAAGGCATTCTTTCCCTCCAAGAGCCGTGATTCCATCCATTGCAGCCAAATGGATCACGTGAGCCACGCAACCAAACAGCTGTTCCTTATGGTTGAACTCCACATGCCCCATGCGAGAAAGAGCTCGACCCATAGCGAAGTTTGTGATGGTATTGTCGGCAGTAATGGAAGAGAGGGATAAAACGATGCCATAGTCGGACAGAACGTTGTAATGCAGTTCTGCAAAATTTTGAGCAGAATGTTCACCTGCAAAACATAATTGTTAAAGTTAAGAAGAAGATCCGGTTGTCAAATCCCACAGTACCCATGCAAATAGAAAAATGCACTTACCCATCACAGCAGGAACCCCCAGCAATAGTTCTTGCAGTTTCCAATCGGTTTCAATCCAATGAGCAGTGAGCGCCATCAAAAATTTCACGTTGGGTGAAGTCCAAGCATCGGAAGTATAAGCGATCCATTCGACCTTGGAAAGACTGATCTTGATGAATTCGCGGTGCTGAGCATACATTCGGAAAAGATGGTTCTGGATGGCGTCGGCCTTGACCATCATCTGGGGGACATTTCCGTTACAGGCGCCTAAAATATTGATAAAAGAGCTTCGTTCGATGATGGCAAACGGCAGGTTGGCGTCAGCAATGAAGTATCCGATGTGAGTTTTGAGGTCCTGTCCGGTCAACACATTCTACAGCATGGATTGATTCAGTCTTTTGCAAATGCAGGTCACATGTGTTTCTCAGGCCCACCTTATCGAGAGTTCCCTTTTGGAAATACTTCTGAATAGACGCATTGTTCTCGTCCTTCTTCTTCGGATCGCTGATATTGTGGACCTTTGTCAGGTGTTCGTTCAGGTTCTTGGTGCTGCCGGACTTGTCAAGGTTAAGAGAGAGACCGCATGCATGGCCCGTCCTTCGGTTTGTGACGACTTGGCAAATGGCTTTATTGGCGTCGGCATCAGCCTCAAAATGAGCCCAAACCCAGCTACGTTTGGCACTATGGGTGGTGGGGGGCGCAAGGGCATCGTTGGGCACGTCGGCACGGGTCTCAGACATGGTGAATGGAAACAGGTGGAGGCAAAGAGGGCAAAGGTGGGCAGAGAGAGTTTTTGTCGTTTTGAGCCAGTGTTTGTTTTTATTTACTAGCGCGTCGCTTCGTCACGAGGCGACAGTAACACTAGTGACACTTGCACAATCGATTCAAATGAGGTGCGTCATTTCACTATTGGACAGTTACACAAGGAAGACAGAGCACGTATTGCATATGCACCCCGAAAAAAAACCATGGGGCCCGGGGGGTGCCCTCAACTCCCCAAAAAATCCCAGGTAGGAGCCGTAGTTCCTAGGTATTAAGTACATTTAACTCTGATTTTTATTTTTGTTTAAAATTCGTACTAATTACGAAGATCCCTATTCGTAATAAGTACCATCTTGTTCCCGCCTTTCGGGAACCACTCATTGATAGGTTAATTTATTATTTGTCCATATTAGGTCTTAATTCCCCAATAATGAACCAATAATACATAACCATGCCGTGCCCGCTATTCGGGCACAGAACCTGCCTACATGTAATTGTTTATTCTTATGTGTAATAGGCCCATTACAGAACTGCTGTGAGTTCTGCTGTCCATTACAACAAAAAGGTCGCTGCGAAGAGATTTCATCTGGCTGATGTGTATGACCCATTGATGGAGTATCCATTTGCCACGACTGTGACCACCGTGCCTGACATCCTTCCGAACGAATCCCGCAAGCAAGAATCCATTTCCATCTTACTAAACTGAAGCTGCAGCTTGTAGCTCATCGCTAAATCGTATTAAAAATGATGATATTTATAACATTAGAGAGAGAGGAGTCCGTGTCTATTTAAAAGTCAAACGCTGTTCGATGTCTGTTGTCGACTAATTCTGTATCACAAACCTGGTACTCGAATATGTCCGGTTATTATACAGTGCTTAATAAATCAGCGGCGACATCTAAATGGTCATGCTATGCTGCTGTACAATAGCGATTCACTTGTTCCCATTAATTGGTACTTACAGACAATGCGTGACGCTTACTGCTCTTGAGTGCACGGTCACCGCAGCAACGACATGAACCGTGGAGTGAGGTCCTGTATACATCCCCCACGGCCCGTCGAACGCGCTTGCACGACCATCGAAGCGTCCCCAGTGTGGCGAGGCACGTGACCGGTCGTAGCTCTTTTACCCATGATTCGCAGAAAAAATTGTCGACATGAGCAAATACACAATACACACAACCTTCTTGTTTTACACACAGCAATCATATAAAGTAAGAACAGTAGCGAAAGCTAAGTATACTTTAAATTCTTAAAGAAGTTTATTGAAATCATTTTTAGAACCATATAAAACTTATATTTATTTACTTTACAATGAATTTATTTATATATATTAGTAGATAAACTAAGGGAAAATATAAAAATGTCCCATTTAATCGCAAAATAAATAAATGCCCCAGATAATTCGAAAAAAATGCTTCAGATAATGAGAAAATTTGAAGATGCCTCACGTCCTCGTATACTATGGGTAATGTGGTACACATATACCGACATTGTGCTTCAATGAAGGGCTTAACCTAACGTAAATACCCCCAACGCTATATGCTGATACGTCTGACTTTCCAGAACAGATGAGCCCTTGATTACGGTCACGCGGATTTTCACTGTGACAGAGTGGAATTGTGCTATATTCGCGTATCAACGCTACATTATATCAATACCTATTTTCAATGGGAAAAAGTCTGCAAGATAGGTGCCGTTGAGAAACCTTATATCGAATTCAGCGGGTGTGTAGGTCCTCAAACATTCAGAAGCGCCACTAATTACTACCAATTTACTTTATAAGTATACGAAAAAGCGTTTGTAGCACATCGAATAACGCAACATGTGGTGTGGTACCAGATACTACCGAAAGAGGGCCGCATACCAAGAGCTGGACACAGTACGACAAAAGCTTTTCGAAGTCCGTATAGTACATTTAATACAAAATGTATTCATTTCTATTAACTATGACAAAAATAAATACTAAAGTAAGTTAACATGTCAACCAAATCGAATGCCTTGTGTGTGTTGTCATTACCTCTTGAACTCTGCAATTCCAGCTTGCTGTAACTGGAGTGAAATTTTTAACAGCACCGACTAATCCATGCAATAGCACTACAAATGTAGCTATCAGTACTGGGAAAGCCTTTTCGAATTAATATAGTAAGAGTCAAACAGGTAGAATGGATTCATGATAGTCAACTAAATTTTTAAAAAGCTAACGATAGCGTACGAGCGAAACCATATTCATATCCCACAACTTAACAACTGCAACAGCAGTACTGTATTACCGACACCACCACAGAACAGTAGAAATACCACTAACACTAACAGCAGTAGCAAATAACAACGACATCAGCAGCAACAATACCAACGTTAGCAGCAGCAGTATCAAAGCAACAGGACATGTGAACTACTTACAACAATAATAACAGCGGCTACTGCCACAGCGGTAGCAGTAACAACGACCCCAGCAACAACGACACTAGCAATAAAATAGCAGCAGGTAAAACAAAAATAACATTAATAATAAATTGGACATTAGAACAAATAATAACAATAACAAAAACGATAGCAAAAACAATATCATCATAGCAACAGTATCAGCGCCAATTGTCTGTATTTAAGGCCGCGGCCGACGATACAACGATGCTTTCCATATATTTGTGCCGCCTGCACCCGCAACTGGTGGCTGCGAGGGCAGCGCACCCACAGCAGAACCCTCTACGCAGCTCTGCCTGCCGGGTGGGGGTTGAGCACGGCCATTCAAACAAAATTGAGAAATGATATAAATTTTTATGTGTACCACATTAACTATAGTATACGACGACGTTGAGCATTTTTTCTTATTTTTTATTTTCGTGATTAAATGGGGCACTTTTATATTTTCCCATCAAATAATTTATATAAATAAATATTATGGCAGCTAAATATTATATAATCTATAACCAACTTAATTTTTTAGATATGGCAGAACCTTGACAATTACGTTTTTTGGATCCAGCAACTCCCGTAATAGAAGGTATTATAAGTTTTCGTCATGATTCAATGTTGATTCAATCATTATTACAGTTTTTTTTTGGAGGATGATATCTAGAGTTTTTACTCGTTTTAATAAAAGTATAATCCCTTCAGCAGTAACATGCTGCTACGATTAAAATTAACTAAATTTCTATCTCAACAGGAATTATTTAATTGTTGCGATTCCTCCATTCGCTTTATTATATTTAATGGATGAAGTTATTGATACAATTGTTACGTTAAAAATAATTAGAAGTCAATGGGATCGGGGTTATAAATATATTTATATAAAAAATATTACATTAGTAAGGTCTCATATTTGTGGCTTTAATACGGTTAAATCGGATAGATCATGATTTTGAAGTCAAATCATTCTCTAATGCCGCACAGCCACGTGTTACGCTTGTCAATGTTGAAATGAAACTTAGACAGCATATTGATGGCTTACCGTTATTTTCTATACTTTGCCCTTCCTCGACTTTCCTTTCGCACATACCGCGACCGCGCGAGAGGTCTACCAGATAGCCCCCACACAGTTCGGGGTCGAGCAAGAGACGATCATTTCTGAAGGTGGATTCCCTTGAGAGGAGAGAGGACCGTCTTGAGTGCCTACTGCGGATATCGAGCAACGGAAGGATACATGTATATTGAGATTTAGTGTGATACACATCAATTTCGTTATGAAGTGGTGCTGGTTTTGCGACTGGTGCCGGTTTTGCAATGTTTGCATTTGGTTGGTGATTTTTTAAAATGAATTCATTTGGTTGGTCCCGGTATTGCGATTTACTCGTAACTGCATACTTGAACTTAACGATTAAGCAGGAATAAATTCAGCCGTAGGTAGAAATTGAAATTGACCACACATTGCTCCATATATCTATCCATCTTCTGGTGCATAAATATATTGATGGCGATTTCCTGCTGTTCTACCAAAAGCAGCTTACACTCGCATATCTGCGTGCATGAGAATAGCAATATGCCGTACAATATTAAGCTTCGACTTTTCCTTCATTGATGTTGCATCTACCATTATAGATTACGACCAATGTGCAACGTAAGCTTGTCAATTTCGTTTGGCTGGCCATTCTTGAGCTTGTCAATATCTATTAAAGAATTGTTCGCTTATTTAATTCGTGCTCTTCAATTCAGATATTCTTTTATCACAATTCACCGCACAAACGTTAGCGTACGTGATTCATTTTTGCCGAAGTCCATGATGACTTCTTATCTCCTTCAGTAATCCATAATTGATCTTCTTTAACGACAGCATAGAGAATATCACGTTTTTAGTACCCTTCGTAGGTACTGAGTACTCTACAATAGTACACTGCAACACTACAGGCATCCATTACGATCACCTGGATCCCTCCAAATCATTCAAGATTTCACACTCCAGCAGAAAGTTCTTCGTAGCGTAGCTGCGCATTATATCCGAAAAATTTCATTTTTACACCAGCGACGCGTAGACTAAACGATTCTCAATCAAAGCCAAATAATTTGGCACCTGAAACCAGCATTGATTGGTGCGAAGGTCTACTTCAACTGCAAGATTAATCAAGACTCTACAATGGATTTGGGCAATAATACAATCACGACCGCATTCTTGAACAAACAAAAAAGCATATGTCTTCTGGACAAATTCTGTTTGAAACGAAGCATATTAAAAAGCACTGGGGTTGCGGTGAGTAGAGATAAAAATTGCCGCGATTTCCTCGAGCGCCAACTCGACGATCACGACCCTGTGGTACTGGTAGAGATTCATTCGCCTCCACCAATAATAGCTGTTGTGATAATGGACTAATTTAAGCCAAAAAATGCGTTATTGGTGTGGTTGAAGCTGTGTTCAGAGATTTCGCATATAAGAAAGAGCCTGTTCTAGAGTTATTTTAGTAGTATTCTTTTGACTGGTGTTCTCGTCGCCATCAAGCCACCACTAAAATATATAAATCCTTCCTTGGGAAATTGCTACGCGTTGCTAGAATATCGCGAACTTGATGCGAGCAGGAATTCCAAGTGTTGACATAACTACATTAGTACATGGCGCATAGGTCGAAATAATCGCCTTTTTACCTCTTCATGAGCCTTCTTTAGTGCGGGATGCAACATTTTGGGTCATAAGTCAGCTTTAATATCAAAAGAGAGAGCCATACGTGTATTTGCGCGGCTACAGGCAATATTGTGCCGCGTGACCTTCTTCTGATGATCAAATGATAGTAATATTTACTAATAAACATCAGCAAGTTTGCCCGTCGATGCTGCGATCCGAGATTTGACTGCTCTATGCTTTTTCTCGGCTCAATTAATTGCTGTATTTCCAAGAAGCCGGTGCTCTTTAGTCAATGCAAGGACGAAAATATCTTTATCTTTATACAACAGCTTTATACGACAGCCGATTTCTCTTGAAAAATTCTTTGACGTATATTGGGTCGCGTTTGCATTTGCTAGCTTAATTGGCCTCATATGAAAGAACATCGATCGAATAACAAAGCGGTTTAAACTCCTACTCTTTTTGAATATATAATTTCTTGCAACAATTGGCAAGTTGGTGCTCTGAACTATGGGAACTCAAAGAAAATAGTGCGTCTTCGGAAGTGCGCACAAAACTGCAGCCGTCAACGCAAGTTCCCGACCCGTGACGATCGCGTCAAGAAGTTAATTAGCACTGAAAATGATTTTAACATGATTGGGAGCTCCCATTGCAGCCTTATTCTAGCTGAGACGAGAGAAATGTCAACACGACCGAAAAGATGTCAGTACTTGAGGACACTACAACTATGTACAGTATTGGCATCTTGAATCTACAAAGCAGACCTATGCGGTCAATACTGTTCAAGTCGTCATTTAAAATCAGATGCTATTTATACTTACTTCTAATTCTTATATGTAAAATCCATAATCAGTATATGGTGGCATTATCTTGCAAATCAAACGCATAAGCTTGGTGCGTTGTAAGGATTGTTTATTCGACCTTGGTCGTCGCGGTCTTAATATTGGAGAATGCTTGGTACCTGAAGGCATTCGGAGCATCTCCATGGATGTTCTTTCAACAAGATGATCTTTTCCTACCATCGTCTTTGTATTGTATATGTCTCCTATAATGATATTGCATTTTGTATCAATTTAAAAACTGTATCCAAGATAACCTTGGGTTCAGCACCTTCTCTTGCCATGGCGCCTATCGTCGTTTCGGTTTGAGGACCAGTTTTCTGCGCGGTGTAATAATCAGATATATATATATTCTCTTCTTAAATGTGCTCGCCCGTTTTGACAGCCAGAGACCATTGATAAAGTGCCACAGAAACAAAATTGCTAAAATAAACAGTAAAGTCACTGCCATTACCATTATCGGATCTACCCCTTTTAACTTTGACGGTAAATTGACACTTGAAGCTGCTGTTGAAAGGCGACGCTTTTGCGAGTCCTCTGTGAGGTATTCCCGTCGACTCGTACCAGCTTGAGCACGATCTAGCCAAACTTTCCTGGGATCACCTACAAGCGAGTTCTTGATAAATTGTACCCTTCATTTATCGCATGAGAACATACCTTCGTCTCTGCAACCGCCAGCAATACGAAAACATCCTCGGCAGGCGGTGCGAGAATAGTATATTCTATCGATGTTCGATTGCGCAATATCCTGATATCTCTCTTCTCATGATATAAGTTCGCAGTGCAGTTTTACCTTCGAAAGTGATAACTTTGTAACTTATGCATTTACATTACAATTTGTGGCAGAATATTAGTTTGGACAGCTTAAATGGGTATGCAAGTATCAAATGTTGGGTGTGTAACTATACCGCTCCACCTTTTACTTTAGAAATGTAGCTCCTGGTGGCTTCTGATTGGTCACAAAACATGCACGGAATCAATGAATTGAATCACAAAACACTGGAAACGCTGCCATTTCAAATTCCGTACCTGATCTACTGCTGATGGCGCTTCTTGTCAACAGGTTCGGACAGGCGTTTTCTTGAGACGCAGTTCGACAACTCTTGTGTTGCAAAGTCAGGTTCAACGTATCACCATTATGACTAAACCGCGAATAACTTCGCTGCATTAATTTCGTTGGCCTGACACGAATGTGCAAATGCAAATCATCATGAGTTCCTGGCACTGGGATTAGCTAGGCGTCGTCATGATTCGAATCCTTGTCACGGTTTGGTTACATCATTGTGACTAGCATCAACAATACAGAGTTCATCCTGAATGCATTGGCTCTAAAGGCTAATATCACAGCATGTATGCCGATTTGCACGCAAGGTTTTGTAATATGGCTTATGGTAGCGCCGATCTTGGTCTAGTTGTTGATCAGATAAAAGAGCAAGAAAGGTAGGGTCTCGCGCTTCTTCAAGCTCACGACATCCTGTTATTCTTGATCGTTAAATGCATTCTTTTGCATTTATATGGTTGTCGGTGCTCGTACAGATCTCTTACGACGATCAAGACTTATTCTGCAAGTGTTTTTAAGACGCATGGTTGCTGCAACTTCTGCCGAAGCCTTCGAAGGATGATAATAGGTTTGACTAAATTGATGTTCGATTAATACATCGATGGGTAAAAGTAATGCGTTTTGTTCAGATGTAGCACATACGACACATCAAGGTCAAAACCTTCTTTATACTCGAGCGGAGTGCGCAACCGTCGCGCTCCCATAACGAAGGGAAACAGTATTTGGCGCAACCTTTTTACCCAATTTGCCCCCGCACGCATTCGATCCTACACATGCATTTGAGGTTTTGATCGATCGGATTGGTCACGACAAATCCAGATCGATATTCATCACACAACGAACCTTTTCACAAGCATGTCGGTGATTACATTTCTCAGCTAATTCAACTTCCTGTCAGCACTTATTACTGTCTCGTCTTCAAAACACAATCGACAAACTTGCACCACCACACACTTTGCATCCGCATCTTTGCAATAAGTAAATGCTGTAACGGGGTGCCTCCGTTATATGATATTTTACATAAGGTAAATATCAAGTATGAATATCATGTTAAAAAGACATCATATTCTCACAAAATTAGCTTATCAGGTTATATTGTGATGGAAGACGTAATACACTCTTTATATGTTGATATAGGGCAATGATATTATCGATAAAGCCGATCCACGACAGAAGAACGCAATGAGTGCTGAGCAGATACTTACAATACATGTTTGTATTCAGGTATAGTTAAAAAGGAATAAATAGGATTGATTAACAGGAGACTAACTATACTACTTACAGTTCTACTTTTGCCTTTATCTCGCATTGAAACATTTCTCTATGATACGCGTACGTGAAGTTCCGAAAGGCACCTAATTACTCTGTGTTCGGTGTAAGTAGCTTGTAATGTGACGTTAAAAGCGATCGGTGCCAAGTTACACTTGGTAGCACTAGTAGTACGATTAGTACCTATGAAAATATTGAATGATGAAGGGAAAGAATTCCATCCCACGCGACTCCCATTTGAGTCAAATAGAATACGAGCCGTCGCACGATTAAGTTTGACGATAGGGCAAGAAGCTGTCGGCGCAATGCTGCCCGCTCTGGGTCCGGACGGGCAACACGCCATCACCGCCAAGCTCGTACAGAATAAACTTGACGCTGAACGGGAAAAGTTAGACTTGCTTCACCAACAAGGGTAATAACATACAGAGATGTTGAGAGAACAGATTGCTATGCTCGAAAACCTGTTGAGACAGTAGCAGGCTGCTGCTACCGGGTCGACACACACACGTCAAGCCGAATCGATGAAGATTGACATCCTTAAATACAAAGTAGATAAAGAAGGTTTTCTGTTGAGATGGTTTGTTGATCTGGATGACGCCATAAGGGCTTGTCACATCGTTGATGAACAAATGCAGATCGCATTCGCTTGATCGAACTTGGTAGGACGTGCGAAGACTTGGGCCTTAGGACTTAAGCTTCACGACTGATATATATGTGGGTCGTTAGTAGTCTTCAAATCCCGGCTCAGAAAAACCTTCGAATCGCCGCGAGCTGAGTTCAGGGCTCGCTCTGAACTCTTATAAATTAAACAAGGGGAACGTTATGTACACTCATACATACAGTACATACGTTAACTTACGAGTTTCATTACAGCAAATCCGCTGAATTAATAAACGTTTATCACGTTGTTCATGCAAGGTCTCAAAGACGGTCCAGTCAAAACGTACCAGTTCTGACTGGAATATGATACGCTGGAAGAGACAATCCGGGTTTAGGATCAGGAAGATTTTTAGCATGAAACAAGCTCATGTGAATTCGAATTCCTATCATCCCCCGAGGCGACAGGAAAATGAAGACTTTGAATCGATGGACCTCTATTAAGCTGAGAAAAAAATCTCTCGCGCGAAAGATTATAAGAAATTGTAGCGATGCAATAGATGTCAAAATACAGGACATTACGCATACAAATGCAGTGCCTCGAACGCGGTACGATGTACCGCAGAAAACAGTAACCTTCAAGCGGCCAATAAGGGTTTGAGACGTGGGTCCGACGATGTTGCGACAACGCAAAAGAATAACAGACGGTAAAAAACGGTCGGGGTCAGTAGGTGGGGGCACCCTAATGATCTAGATGCGTCAATTGAATTTGCTGGCCTCTTGACGAGAATTGATCAAGACACACAATCATTGTGTGTTACTGTATCTGGTAATGGGTTTCCTCATTACCTTGAAACTAGAAGTGACAAATGATATGTCACTACGAGCCCTCGTCGATTGTGGGTCTTTGAACAACTTGTGAAACGCTAGTCGCTAGATGACGGCAACCTAAACGTTTGTTGAACCTGAGATCCCTCCAAAGAAGATGACGGTACGCCTCGCGCATCCGTAACAGTGATGAAAAGTGTGGTGGGAATTACCTGTACACTGAAAACGTCCAATACGATGATGACTTCATCGAATTGGACTGGGATAACAAGTTTGATGTAATAATTGGTTTACCGTGGGTTAGAAGATACGAGCCACAAGTCAGGTGACACCGACGAACAGTTGATATGCCTTCCGATTGTTCACCAGACGGCCATCTGATGGACGTCTTAGAGCGTCCACCACCATGTGTAGGTACTACGAGTGAGTGTAATGGCCTCACGAGTGGTTTGGTCGTTATTAAGACTGCACAATATCGCAATGTGACTAACCATTACACTGTGGAGCAAGTTCCCAGCGACCGCATAGAAACTCAGAAAGCGCCGAAGGCCCACCACTTGAATAAGTCGAGTACTCCAGGGTACGGTTGTCCCCTTTGAAAAACACCCGGATAATAACCAAACGGTTGCCAATAGTTGGCAATACGAAGATGATTTAGCCCAAAAGGATGGAGTCAAAGTAATAAGCCCCCAACATACTGTGAAAATGAGTTTCCATGAGCTGACAGAAACATTACATTTCTTGGTGAATGACGTATTAAGCGTAGGTGGTTAACACTTGATCGAATCGCGCCTCCGAACTTGACTTCGGAGTCTACACAGATACCCCCGCTGAACCAAAAGAGGTTCGTACGTGATCTGTGGAGTGGGAAGAAAGAAATCATCATCGGTGGTATAGCAAAGAGCACCATCTTTTCATCAATGAATCTGATGGACGGATTCTATCAGATCTTTATGCGTGAACGGAAAATCTCCTATACTGCAGTGAGCACCCCAAGTTGGTTGCTTTGGGAGTGTCTAGTAATTCCACAAGGACAAAGTAATACCTCTAGCACATTCAACATATGTGTGACAAATCTGTTGAGATATGAGCGAAAATTCGCGCCGAGCTATTTCGATGATGTTTTCGTCTATAGCCATATGGACGGACAGAACAATGTGGAAGTTCACTGAATCCACGCCTGGAAGGCTCTTACACTTATACGCGAGCATAAATTATACACCAACCTCACGAAGTGCATATTTGCGGCTAGTGAAACACCACTTCTGAATTGCATCGTGGGTAAGCATGGTGTCCAGCCCGATATAGAACAGATCAAGGCGATCACCGACTGGCCCGTGCCGACAGATGTTAAGGTAATTCAAAAGGTCCTTGGCCTACCGACGTATTGCACAAATATTCGCGCAATTACGCCAAGATGACCACCTCTCTAGTTTATTTGCAAATAACGATTAGTATGTATGGAGCGCTGATAGTCAACGCTCCTTCGAAGGTATTAAGAAAAATTTACTACGAGCGCCAGTACGGCAAATGCAGACCAAGGCAGGCCATTTCATATGGTCTGTGATGCCAGCGATTTCTCAATCGGCTGTGCATTACTGAAGTACGTTGCAGACGGTGCGAAACGTATCGTCTGATTTCAGTCACACCAGCTGCAACCGGCTGAACGTAACTATCCCGTCCATGACAAGGAACGCCTTGTCATGAAATACTCGTTGGCGAAGTCTAGAGTCTGTCTACTAGGCTATAGACCCTTTATCATCTATACGGACCATACGTCTACAGCAAGCTTCCTCTATAACATCCCCTGATATAACATCCTCCCTCTACAAGATCCAAATTTAGGGTGGAAAAACAGGATTGCTATAGAGGGAGATGACTGTATACGCACGGCCTTAAACAGTCCACGCATCTTGCAGCGGATGGCGAGGTTGGCTGTCATTCTTCTCGGCGTACAACTTCGCCGTAAAGTATAATTCAGGACAACTTAATGCCGTTGCTGACGCACTTTTGCGATGGCCCGAGCTCTAATTGGCTGCGCAACCCCCACTCGTCCGACCGGTGTCGCGGTATTGTCTTCAAGTGTCCCGTCGTCAACCTTACTGGAAAACATACGAAAGGCATATATGATCCGGAGATGGTACGTTTGATGCATCATCGCTCGTATCCATCCGGAAAGAGCATAAAATAGTTTTCGACAGTCTATCGATCTTCTACAGATAGATATATAGTTTGAAACGACTTACTACATGATCAGCTGTTGCCGGCGAATCGCCTCGTGTCGCCGTACCAAATCATGGTTATCTTCGATTACGCATAATTCACGATACCACGACCAACCTGTTGGTAGACACCGTGGTAAAAATTATCATATCTGACACAGTGAGCCGCGACCATTACTAGACCCGCTAGCATAAGCTCGTGAACGTTCGGTCCTGCGAGGTCATTCAACAGGTGAAACCTAGCCCTTCCTTTCGTGCCCCGTTGCAGCCTCTGCGTGTCCCAGAAGAGTGCTAGGAATCCCTATTGACTTCGTCTTTGGATTCCCCGCAGATCCCTACAAGAAAACTGGTATTCTTATGTTCGTTGACAGAATTAGCAAGATGGTGCATCCGGCAGCTGTACCCGAATCCATCAACGCATCGGCTTGTTCCCGGGCCTTTATCGACACGGTATTTCGCCTCCATGGGTTGCCTCGTGAACTCGTGTCCGATTAGGACCCGTGGTTCATAGATGCGTTCCGTGATCAAAAGATTCGGAACGCGCTTAAAGATGTCCACATCTGACCTCTCTGAAACCAATGGTCAGACAGAACGCACTAATTCGTGTCCTTGAAGAGATAATTTGAGGGTACGTCATACTTTACAAATCGGCGTGAATTCTTGCCTATGTTGGAATTCGCCATCAAAAACTTGGTGCAGGCATCGACGGCACACACACCGTTCTTCGTGAGTGTCTTACGTTATCTGTGTCTACCCAAAGTTTTAAAGTGTGACTTCAATCTAAGGGGGGGGGACACTCGAGCGAACGCCAATCCGGCTCTCACTCGTCCAGTGCTGACTATGAGGTCACCACGCTTGATGCCGATGTCGATCAAATCAACTTCGGTGAAGAATAGAAATTAAGAGCGAGGATGCTCTTACAAACTATGATAATGACCAAATCAGCATCACCTCCAGCGATTCCGAAGACACCATCGCTCAGGCAAAAAATGATCTTGCTGCAGTGCACTCCAGGAGCACTGTAGCTAAAGACAGCGAGTCAGCAGATGAATTCATACTGGTTCGCGAAACGGTTGTCCGTTTCATACAAGACTCTATTACCGCCGCGGTGGGTCGACAAAAATGAAACGCCTACGAGAATGAAAGAGAAAACTTTATTTTATGTAATAAAGGAAACATCGTTCTACTATCTACGGCAAAACTTCCTTGACACATATTGACTAATGTGGGTAGTAACAAATTACCACTCAAGTCCATCGGTCCATTGTGTGCTGCGCCGCCTAGGCAAAGAATATACGATTGAACTTTTACGTAATATGGGCACCCATACTACCTTCTACGTCGGTCTCCTCAAACCGTACTACCAGAAGGGAGCTTCTTTCGTTGAAGAAAGCCCTTGCGCTGAAGCATCGCCAAATATACTTGTGTTCGCGGTGCTGACTCTTATCCCGCATCTGGAGCTCGGATATCTACCCACGAAGCCGAGAGAGATCCTGACGAGCTTCAATCAGCTCGTCGCGAAGAGAACGCGTTCCCGCTGATTCTTAAGCTGGGAAAGGAATATTATGCCCTGTTCTTCTCCCGTATCTGAGATCATACGGTTCAAATCGCCAAGAAATCCAGACACCCACCCCTTTTGTGTTTGAGGTCCTCGCTCATCTCACACGTTACGCGGTCAAGCTGCTTCAGAGCATCAGGTTGAAGCTGTGTATCTGTCGGGGTATTTTCTCCTCCGCCATATCTATCGGTTGATGCGTGCAGTGGCCAACCCTTCCTCGTGGAACACCTGTTGAACCACCGCGATACGAAAGAACGTCGGAAAAGTTACCTCGTCCTGTATCGCGGCTATCCGCCCTCGTCAGATAGTTTGGAGCCCCTCTCGCAACTGATGTTGGATATGTTAGGCCTTGTCGAGCAGTATGGCAAAGCATATCCGTTGCCGAGGAAGGCCTATCGGAAAACTGACGCCCAGAGCGTTTGTAGAGAGATTGCACATTAGCTATTCCATCTTACATTTCAGACTAGACACGAGCCCTTCACTAAGGGTCGTTCATATAGTAAGCTTCTTTCGGATCTCATGCCAAGTCGTTCACACAATATTGACACGGATCAGGCCCAGGGGAGGTATGGTAATTTGGTCTCTCTTGATAACCGATGCAGTTTGAAACGTGCACCGGTGGAAGTCCGCTTTTCAAACCTATTGCGCGATAGAGTCAGCTTGTAAAACCAGGCATCTCGTCCAATCTCCCCAATATTGTAAATGAAGGCATTCCATGCCTGGATTAGCGAGGACCCATCACGTTTATAGCTCTCGCTGTACCATCGATGTTTGAAGAGCACATCGATGTAGAAATCATGTTCAATGCAAACGTCACTCGCACTAGAATCAAAGCCATGAATTTTTTATGAATCGAATTGTCTTATTCGATAACGATCTCTTATCATGTCGGATAAGCGATCCAACACTCGCTGAGGAGGCAGCCACGCCTTTTTCTCAGGGGCGACGCGCAAGATGCCGCAATCTCTGTCTTCTTGCGTGGTGTCAATAGAAGTACCGACACCATGAACAGTACGATCGTCTTGATCGTGATGTATCACTGCATCACCGTCATCATCATTAAATATACCCAACCCGCCGTCTCGATCACTTACGAGCATGCGACTCCGTCTTAAAGACGGATATTCCGACTCGCCAGAAGATCCGAAAATGTCATGGCGCTCAGCAAGGCTCAAAGCGACTCTTGAGACCAACATAATCGACTCTAGCTTAGCCACGTCTGGCTCTTTCTTGGTTGCTGCCTTCTTCGAGTCGGTGTCGCCATTCGACTCACCGGAGTATATGAGATCGAGCTCATATTCTCTGATGTAACGCGGTGCATTACTGCGAAAGACTACATCATCTACTTCTGCACGCTGGGTGATTGGAGGAAGCAGCAAAAGATTTGTCGTCTGCTGCACTAGACGTCTTTGTTCCATTGGCGTGAACTGTTGTCGGTGGCGGTCCGGTCTTGATTTTTTCTACATGGTTGCGCAGATAGCTCTCCCCGCTTGAACCTATGGTCATCAGCTGATTACGAATCGAGACTTCTGACTATATTTCGTATTCAGCTGAGGCATACTGCGACTATTCGGGTGGTATGTTATCGGGACGTCCGCGATAGCGATGCTCGCCCGATCCTTGGAGTTGCACTCGCCTGTCAGGGGATAAACCTGTCATACAGTAATCGGCACGCTTGGATCACCTGATCTGGTCCACACTCCAGCAGTTTTCTCGCATCGAGCATATCCGCGACGAATCCATCCTCTTGCAGCAGCTGTTGATCCGTCCTGTGTGCTCGACGATACCACAGGGCCTTTCGTATGACCTTTAATTGTTCCGATCAACTTTAACTTCAATATCTGTAGTTTAGGATTGATCTATAGCAACATCTTGAAAGTTTCCCAGTGATACTCCTTCGTCAAAAGGCCAAGTTTTCTAGCTTTTCATCGTTACGTCATCCTTCAAAACTTGTTCTGTCGATCAATTGATGTAGTAGAGTGATCGGGTTGATCTGATCTGGGCGCACCTTTCTTTACTCGTGCTGTCATCCAATTCTTTTCGTCAAACTTGGGGAGTGGTCTTGGATGGACTTTGTGTTGGTCTAGCCGTGGGATTCCACCCGGCAATATTTGCAGAAGGATTGGCGATGGTCACCGGAGGAACACCTGGGGGGGGTAAAGTTTTTTCTTTCTTTATCAAGCGATTAATCTTCGTCTGTAACTGAGCTGTCATCTGAACCTTTTCTAACACTCTGGGGATTCGAGGATTTCAAATTAGAGCGTCTGCGGCTATCCCTTTGACTCTGACGCTTGCATCCCGGATTTAGTCGTTTTTAACATCTTCACTCATTGACTGACGGTAAAGTACGATTCTCCAGAAGGTCCGACCACGCACACCATCGTGGTAAAGTTGGCTTTTAAAACTGATGATGTGATCCCGAATCTTTCCTGGTACCCATAAAGATCGACTAGCAGATGGGTACTCTGTCTCCGTGTCTTCTATTTCCTTCCCTGAATTTTGTACTCGTCGGTAGGGCGGGATTGCACTCTGCTTGGTGGACTTGTGTTGAGGGAAAACCTGACCGTTGTTTTGGGATGGGGTTGGGTGATCGCGCGGAAATATTCACACAATCATGAATGAAATTGTAGGGTGCTCGGTATGATTTGTCTAATCTCAGCGAGATCGCCTTGTTCAAAGTTGATGCTTGATCTGCTTCCTTTCTGACCACGTAAGCCGTCTAGAAGCCTTTTATCTTTGCCTTTTCTCTGTCACTGCGTCCGATCGCAGTTGGGAGTTGTTGGTAGTTCTTAGCCCTAGCCATTTGATCTGGGCATCTCAGTTGGATAATGATTAGTAAATAATACTTTCGCCATTACTAATGACCAATGTCGGTCGATGCTTTCGATCGGCATTCGGGGTTGTACAGCCATTGAAGCCAATACCGTGTCAGTGAAGGATTCAGTAATATAGAATGAATAGGATAAATGACGAGTGAGGGGATTCCTCACAATCACAAAAAGCGTTTGATGCTTGGCTATGTCTTATCAGTGTAGGTGCTATGTACTTGTGATCCTGTGCATACGCACTTTCGTGTTAGGTGAAACAAGTTGATACCAGCGAATTAGTACGCTTTTAAATCATGATAATGCCACGTTGGATCTTGTGCAGCGCTTAATATGTCTTATTGCGTCACATACCATTTACAATGCCTGAAGCTGTAAATATTACATAAAAGTCAGTACTAGTTTCTAGCTGACTCAGAATAGGCGAGGTATGACTCCACGTGTGAACCTAAGATGAGCTTAATCAAGTGAGTTTACTCGGATCTTTCTTCGACAGCTGGGTATCGCTCACAACAATTCTCAGCGAAAGCATACATACGTATACCCGTGTATTTTCGGCTCATCCCGTAACCGCATACTGTTGAAGACGCCCCATTGATATCATGAAGCTATGTTCAAGGCACAGGTCACCTGTAATAAAGTGAAACGATTTTCTACCATGTCACGGTGGTCCCGCCCATAGTACATCTTGTTTCGGTCACGAGACTGGCCCTGTTTCACGTTGCGGTGATTGGTCACAGTTTACCACGCAACGCTGTCACACCAAGGGCTGTCAAGTAGCACAGGATCCAAAACAAGATTGCGCCTCTTCATGTTTACCGGCAAGTATAAATGCAGCGTTGAATAGTTCATTTGGCTGGCGTATGCCCATGAGTACAATCCGAATAGCTACGAGAACGACTGTATCCTGCATTACGTGTTGTTACTATTAGCGCTACGGTCAAGGCCGCATGCAATGACTAAATGCAGACAACACTCGGCGTGCCGGTCACACTGCAGTGGGATGCTCTTCCCGTCTGTAAGCGCTGTTCTTGCAAGAGCATCCACCATCAAAGCAGAGGTCGAAATGTGGACAAAGACCCCTGTCAACCCCACCACGACACACCATCAGTGTAAACGTCTCTGATTTTACGTCATCAGAAGGCACAGGTGATGCGTGTAAAGCCGATGCACTCAACCCAATAATCTTGGCGTCAATGACAATCTCACTGATTCAGCTGCGGTATGTTGTGCTCGTTACCATTTCGTCAGATGTACCCATCATCATGGAGCGCGTATTACCATCCGGACACGAAATGAGCAGGTACCGAGTTTCTCTCATGTTGTAACCCACTTGTAAATCAAAGCAATGTTTGAGTAGTCCTTGATGATGACTGAGGTGCCTTGTTTACAAAATCCTCGGTTTCGTGTTTCGTCACGTCCCATAGCTGGTT
>JH597877.1:202384-226697 GCA_000173235.2 Hyaloperonospora arabidopsidis Emoy2
TCGAACTCCCACAACGAACTTGGGCCGATGCGCACCACCCGCTACACCAACTTCCGGGCAGACGCAAGTGAAGCGAATAGCACGGCGAGGATCTGCTGAGGGAGATTTCAGCCGAGCCCAATGGCGCCAGCGACAGACGCACTGCGCAAACTGTGAGCGCCTTTTCTTCACGTCTCTCTCATCGCTTAGTAACGCTGCAGGTCGATTTTGCTCGCTGGACTGCAAGACCAATCTGGAGTATATGCACCAGCTCCAGAAAGTGATGGATACGCAGCATACATGGGAGGGCAGCACCGACTGTAGCGAATCGGGACACAATGAAGAGGCGGAAGAGACAACATTGAAGGGGGTCGATAGTTGGACCGGCAGGTCGTCGCGTACCACCGGCAGGTCGTCGCGTACCACCGACAGTCAAGTAGATATTGCAGGGTCACAGGACACCGTAATATACACTAGACTCGACGCATAACGGAGTAATAACACGAAGAGCATGATTTATGAGAAACACGACTACCTGAAGTGAGCCTTGACGATCTCTCTGATTAACTGGACAGGATGAGAGTAAAAGAGTCAAAAATAAAACGAGAACAGGGCGCAGCATGTCGTCACTACGCACATAAGACGGTGAGCGTAGAGACTACGGAGCTGAGCATTAGTATCACACTTGACTCTTTGCGCCTGTCGGATGCGACTTTCAGCACGCTTCGTCAACAACCGGAGCAGACGATACAACAAATACAGAATTGTTGGTCAGTCTTCCGTCAGCTATTTACCAGCTGGAGTGGTCTCAGCGGATTAATTGCAGTTGCAATCAATTTCAATGGACATCTACTTGACCATAAGTGCTGTACAACCACGACACCTTATCGAAGCTATCGACGTACATTGTTGATCGCAAATGAAGAATATCACTAGCGCGAGTACAGAACAGTCGAAATGCAACGAGCCTTCAAATATATTGCAGGTCGTTGCACTCGATAACAGATGAATGTGCTTTACACAGTCAACATGTAGTTGTCAATGACCAGATTCTTGTCACCATCCGCGGATCTGACCATCTGTATAAGGCGTCGACTAGAAGACACGCTTTGGTAAATTCCTTCACGTATCATATTTTCTGAGAGACGACAACAACTATTGCTTTCATTGCCTCATCTTTCTTATTGCTTGCCATCTTTGTGTGTTTAACTACATCAACAAGGCCTTGTTGTGGTGCATGGGCGCCAATGCTGCCTTAGCTTATTGCGAGGATAATGAGCGAGGTGTGATGCAATACACAGTTGTTGATTGTGCAGTTGAGAGATGACAATAATAAGTGCTGACTGTAAGATGCATAGGCTGCAAAATGTCAATACCGGATCGTTTGCGCACAATTTCTGTAGGATAATATTAGCTCAAGGTTTGTTGTAGTCATCATAATCGATGAATCTCTAAATGAAAACATATGAATGAGATGAGTGCACACACTCATCTCTTATGTAAATGACATTTGGACTTTGATGGGTCGGATATTGAATTGCGACATGTTGACGTATTCGCTCTTGTGCACAGCGAGAGGTTTCGCTCATGCTCGTCGGTGCATAGGGTGTTGTGAAACCGAGTGACTCAAACTGGATTGTAGTGAGTAAGACCTACGAGCATGGACAGCGTAGGAATATCAGGAGTGATAGGATGCATTGGTAAATTCAGATTATATTCAACCTAAAGCTTCCCAAGTCTTTCGTTCTGCCAGATTATGAGCCCTACGGGTGGACCGAACGACGCAGAAGCCACACAGGCTCCAGCAGGTCACGAAATGCCCCCCCCCTGTCCTGCGACACCTCTCCAGTACGCCTAGAGCTGCTGTCGTCGAAGGTACACCGTCTTACACAGGAATCCGGATTCTTAATATTCTATAAGCCCTTTCAACGTGCAAGGAGCGGATGGAAACGAGCCAGATCTGCATCGGACAGGACGAGCCGATGTGTGGTGCGATTGAGAGCGGACTGTTCGCGTCAGCGCTTGGCGCGAATATGGGAGATCGTGCGGTGCATATCGATGCACAGAGCAGCCAGAATACAAGCTGGCGACCAGCGCGTCGTGAACACATGCCAGGCCCTGAATACGAGTGCTCGCCGTCCGAGTCGCTCGGACTCCGATCCCCAACATTACTGCCACAACCGCATTAAGTAAGTGAGCGTGCATCACCTGCTGCGGTAGCGCAATTTCCACAGCTAAGAAAGAACAGGCATCCGACGTAAAAAGGGAAGATTAAGCTGCGGCAAGGCCGCCGAGGCAGTTGCACCAGCAGATGAACGAGGGGATGCCGGAAGAGCGCCAGCAAAATCTCTGGTATCAGAAATTCGACAGGACAAGTCTTCATTTTGGATCTCTAGCCGGGTTCATCGACCGATGCCAGACTTCCTGCGCCAAGTTAGCCTGGCGCAAGCGGCACACGGCATCCTCATATCCACAAAAGTGAAAGCTAACCTGCTTGGCCACTACCTCATTGGATCGTCCGGGCGCTACTATTACAAACAAGTGGACACGTGGTGGCTTCAGCAGCAGATGGTCGAGTACTGGATCTATAACGCGAGACGCACGTTAAGACGTCCATCACAATGGCACAGGCGATTGCTCTGTTCGTGCAACGCAATGACTTAAAAGCTAGTCGGATCACTTCCTGGACCTAGTGGAGGCTAGCGACGCTCGAGAGGCGCAGAGTCGCTCGTGCTCGACAACATTGTTGTACGGATTGGAAGATCTATTTTTAAGGTACAGCCGGTACATTTAGGTGTTCTAACGACCTGCTACTGTTCTCTTTGGTAGGGCCTACAAATCCCTTCTCAGCTCGTGTCTATGTTGCCTCACGACGGGACTGTTACTAGCCGAATTTCTGGGTGCCTGCCAGTCCCGGAGGCCCCCACTATAACCTGGTATGGAAATGGCTTAGAAACATAGGAAGATTGTAATTGGGAGATCGTTGAGAGTAATGGGCGAGTGAGCGAGTCCGTGAAAAATGTGTTGGTAAAAAAGTTAATGGACAAGAGAAACGGGGACCCAAAATTGACTCCCCCATAATCTAAAAAGACCCCCATCCTTCGCGACTAACAGCCACACCAAACCCAAAGCCCTGGTACCCGCAACAACCCGTAGGAAAAGCTGGTACATATCATATGTCCTCGAAAAACAAGCGATAGAATCCCTTTCAAAAATGACCATTCTCTAAAATATGGTGTTCGAGTCTCTCAGAGGAGCACCAGGGATCGCACTGTTGTCTCAGTGGGATGTCTTTTCTGTATTCACTTCGGTCGCGAGAGCAAGCCAGGCGCAAAACGTGCGAGAACTACCAACACCAAGTATTACTCCGCCCCATTCCGAACAGACAACTACACGCAGCACCTGAAACACAGCACCCTGAAAGGTGTCAGGAGTACCAAGGCGTCTCTTATGAACTCAAGAAGGGCTACTTTAAGAATGTTCAGTCCGTGAAGCACACCTTACATTCACATTTTGGATCTCAGCAGGTGCCGGGGCTGCATACAATAAATGCGCCAATTGTCGACATATCATTGGAGACATGCTTTGGGATCCAGATGAAGTTGAGGGCGAGAGTCACACAAAGATAATGCAGCCGTTCGTTGACATTGCTGACGGGTCTGAAGACCTTTAAGATGGAGAAGGTGTCGACCGCTACCGTATTGATATCAGGAATTCCCTGCAATTCGACCTCGCTGTTGGATATTTGGCAGCTGCATGCACTTTTTGTCAGAGTTCTCGCATTTTGCTGTCTACGAAAGAGTTGACAGGATTCGCTTCGATTGGGTGTGTCAATGATGCAACTGTAGCCAAGTATGCTCGGTTTGCTGGTGCCATCAATTTACAAAAGATTGCAGAGCTGTTAAAGCAGACTTGGGCGCTCTCTATTGCACTGGATACGTCGACACACATGAGCACTTCGTATCTTGACATCCGTCTCCGTTTACATCTTCTTAAGTATGGCATTCTCAATGTCCATTTTTTGGTGATTCCAGTGTATGGACGACATACTGGTGAGGTCATATTCTCGACTGCTTGTGAAGCGCTCGACGCTGTGCTGCCTCAATGGATTGACATCATCATTGGCACCACTTCAGATGGCGAAAAAAAATGACAGGTCAATTCAGTGGTTGTGTTACCAGGTTCCAAAATGTTGCAAAGCCTGGTTTTATTCGGGATTGGTGTGGCGCGCACCACCTGGACATCGTATTACAAGACGGATACGTCCATTTCGATGATGACGGGTTAACGGAGTGTTAACCTCCACCATTTTCTACCTTCGTCGACAGCAGAACCTGATCAGCGAAATGAAGACGGCTTGCCCAAACTCGCTATCTCCGGTTGGGAGTCTATCAGCAAAGTCGGTGGCTGGTTCAAGGGCAAACGTGTCCGTGTTCGTGCCTACTTTGCCGAAAAGGACCCGTGTGCAAGCCGTCCGACCGTTGGTGGATTTACATTATGATTGCTGAAGCCTTTGCGTCACGCGCGACGGTGACATTCAAGCAGCTCCAAGGACACTCTGTCACGGTGTCAATGCAGCGAGAACATTTGAAGAGTTTGATATTGTTCTACATCGAATGCGTCGGCGCCAAAGGTCCATTCCTGGCGGATAGTGGTGAGGCGGACACACTGGACCCTAATGATTGGCATGTATCGACTTCCAAAAGGTTTGCTGCTAGTCTTTTCAAATTGAAGAGTTTCATTGATGATCAAGGTTTATTCGTGTCTTAAATCCTTGCGTCCATGGACGATGTCAGGTGAAAGATGTTGTGAAAAGAGTCGCTACTCTGTTCATCACTGCCATCAACGGTATTGATGAAATTGTGGCTGAGCGAGATCCCATAAATCGAGGCGCATTCAGAGGACTCCAAACTTCCACCCGTTGCACCTCAAGACGAGGGGTCAGAAGGAGTGCCTTCTGGAGCGTTGGACACTCGAAGAGATCGATCTGATTGAGCAGGAGCACGGCGAGCTGTTGAATGCCGTGAGATGTGAACCTGCTCTCAAGTCGACATTAGACTCCCTCAATGGAGATTCTACTTTCGATGAATCATGGGGTGTTGTCAAAGACAGGTTTAATTATCTTTAACGGTTCTGTTGTGGAATTGCTACTGTGTTTGACGGTACAAGTCAAGTTGAATCTGATTTTATAATTTCAAAGAATAAAAAAGACGGTTTTCGCAACAGTATCACCGACCTTTCGCTAGAGGGTGTGTTGCATTGCAAACAAATGAAAATGCTGAGCCTCAGTGCCGGATTCGGAACTGAATAAGCAGTGATCCGTGTATAATATTGTCGTCAATCCGTAAACAAGCTACTTACGGTTTTTACGGTTGAATCCGTATATAAAGAGGCCTGTATATGACCGAAGACCAGAAGAGTGATATACCAGTGGGGTCTCTCGTTAAGTTTCATCGGCGTTTAAGTTACCCCGCGTGCGACAAAATTGTGCGCATCGCGCAAAATTTGAATCGAAGCTCACGGTGTAAGGGGTCAAATTGTTACACGAAAATTTCGTTTAAAGGCACGGAAAAGTCTGAGAAAGATTCTAAGTGAGGTACGCACTTAGACCTTTCATGTTGCTGAGGTACAGCAATAGCTACCGCAAAGTCTGTGTCACACACATGGATGAAGTTACTACTTGACGTCATTACATGATGTCATTGAAGCACGTCATCAGCGCGCTTGTATTCAGCTTGAGCACATTGAAGAGAACGTGTCTCATCGGAGCGCACGTCTAATCTTTTTTCATTTAGCCGATAGCCATTTAGGTTTCTTTTTATTTAATTAATTTAATAGAATCCAGTCCTTTATTTTTAACTTACTTGTAATGCATGTACCAAGGGACGGAAAACCGCATCCGAGCCACACCAAGCAACAATCGTTCCATCATCGGTGAGGCAGTCTTAAGACACCCATTTAAATCTTGCTGCACGCGAGTGAAGACAGTAAAACTGCTTCTTCGCAGGTGCTTGAAGGTGTGAGTAGAGGTAGTGCGTGGCATCTTTAAGCGCCCGCCTACCCGCGGATAGGCGAATCATGGCATAAGTCACTTGTATAGAACGCGAGCAATCGAAAAATGTGCAGAGCCAAAAGTAAACTGGCGAGAATTTGCACATACAAAGCGTGGTAGTTTCAATTGCTCTGACTAAATGGGACACCTTAAGCTTACAAATCGGCTTGAAAACGCTATCAGGTCAATGTTGTGGATCACAAATCAACTAATGTCGGGTGTTGTTGGCTAAGATTAAGGTCAAGCGGTGACAGAATTTGTCATTTCCTAGCATTCTTAAAAATGTTTTAGGTGCACGATATAAGTTTTGAGGCATATGGCGGGGGAGAGTACCGGAACGCGGAATTGTTTTTCAAAACGCTGGATTCACACATCAAAAGAGCAAAGAAAGTAATCAAGCAAGTACCGGAATAGCGGTGCAGAAGCACCGCATTGTTCTAAACATGGCACGGGCGATTATATTCGAGTGCAATATAATGCTGCACGTTTAAGTTCATGCGCTTAGAAGCGTAGTTTATATACTAAATCGGAGTACAACAAGCACGAACGCAACTGCCGCGTCGCCTCTAAAGATTCTTAAGCTCACGGAGTCGGACTGGGAGAAGTCGTGGTGTTTAGCTTGACGTGCCATGTACGATGTGGTCCAGAGAAGGTCTCTCTGCAGAGGCAATCTGAGAAGGCTCGGTCGCTACGTCGAAATGAAAGGCTATATGGTCTACTTGAGGAAAGGCAACACAGTCAAACACCACAAAGCACGTCTAGAATATCACGACGGGCTGAAAAGAGCATAACGGATGGATATTTTAGGTGTTAGAAGTCAAGTCGACATCTACAGGGACACTGCAGTCACCAAAACGTGACTTGGACAAACAAGCGCAGCAAAAGCGCCATTGATTTTAGATGACAGTCCGCGAGGTCTCGGGGGCGTGACTAATCGAATGAATTAGTGTTGTATAAAGCCGCATGCGACTCGCGGCTTGTTAGTGCACGGGAGAAATAACAGACCAGGAGGAGCTTTTGGCGAACACCGACGTTGTCAATGTAAATTTTGAGAAAGATGCATACAGTTACAGTGAAGTGAAGTGATGCACAGCAGCAAGCGTACCAAATGGTAGACAGCGATGCAAGAAGAGGTTGTGGATCTGGAAGCAGCGAAGTCCAGCCCGTCATCAATCGAAGCTCCATTTTGAGAGCGATACCTCAAAGTTAGTTTACAACACCAAGCATGGGTCGGATGGTGATCTCGATCGACTCAAGGTGTGTCTTATCGCCTGCAATATCGAGCAGGTGCTCTGGGTCATCTACAACTTGAACTTTTCCGCCGTGGTAAAACTTTCAGGGTAAGGTCGTCTAGGCACTCTCAGCCTCGCGGATAGTTCTGGCCAAGACGATGATATTCCCGACGCGCATTCTAAAGCTGATAAAAAGGCGCATCTGGGTATTCGCTTTCAAGTGCAGGCAAGGCCGACAATTAGCTACAAAGAATAGGCGATCCGAACGTAAACAACGCCGTTCTAGATACCCGCAAGAGCCTCTACGGACTCAAACAGACTGGAAGGCTCTGGAGAAAGCTGCTGCGTGCACGGCTCGCACAAGCCAAGTTTCAGATGTGTACGTCTAACATATGCATATACTGAGTGAGTGACAAAAAGGAGATGGCCGTCGTCGGAGTGTACGTCGACGACTTGATGGACACAGGCACATGCGCATTGGCGGTAGATAGGGATTTTAAGATCCTGTAGATGATGGTAATCAAGGACCTTGGGCGCGGTCACAATTCCTCGGTACGCGTGTGCAACGCGAAGAGTACGGAGCGTACAAGATAGACCTATAGAAAGAATGAAAATACCTCCTTAATGCGCACGGTATGGTGGATACCAATCCGACCACAACATTTATCGGCGGCGACTGCTTCTACGTGCTCCTCGCGACCACTGCGCTGCTCGAGACGACGAGCGTAAGCGGCGACGCTACGAACTAAGATTTACAGTCGATCACAGGAAACTGCTGTAGGTCGCTCAGTACTTGAAAACTAGACATATCGTTCACGGTCCAAGGCCACTCGGCCGACTCACGTGTCGCGGCATCATGATTGAAAGATTACAAACTGCAGTGGTGCGGTACATCAGAGGCACCGCTACGCTCAAGCTCGCGATGCTCTGGTGTAAAATAGGTGCGACGCGCCGGTGCTCCAGATGTACAGTGGCGCAGACTTCACGGCTGACGAGACAGACGGCTATTCGCTGACAGGAAAGTTCTTTAGTCTAAAAGTCATGGCGGTGTCATGGTCAGCGGATATGCGGGGTTGCGTCAGCCCTAGACCAAGATATAGAATTCGTGGCCGCGTATTAGATAGCGTGCGACCTCATCAGCTTTTGAGAGATGCTGCAAGAATTCGACATGGCGCAGATTTTTCCCATGCTCATGCATGAGGTTAACGAGTCGTCGATAGGTCAACGAGATGAAGACGCGTCGAGCCTGAATGCCCAGCACATTGAAGCGTGGACACGTGCAGCATTACAATTACTCGTCATGATCGCTCTATCGTGATGTCAATCGATCTGAGGACCAATTTCATGGACGTGGTGTTCCCATCTGGTGCCTTGGTAAGCCTAACAAACACTTGATTGCCGGTTCGAATCTCCTTACGAATAACCCAAGGTCGTTAAAAATGTGTGACACATAATTCTCAGTGATACCACCCGGGAACCCCGGTATCATTGAGTTCGGTCTCATGTGGAAGCATAAACCCCAGAAATCGAATTTACGGGGACCCTGAACTGGCTGGCCCCCAGAGAATCCTTTAGATATTGGCCCAACCGGGAGGGGATGTATAGGCCCCGCCGAAGAGGGCAGACGGCGGCCGTTAGAAGTACTAAATGTACCCACTGTTCCTAAAACCAAAAAAGAGGTGGATGTGCCAAAGATTGAAACGGTGCGCGGCTTGATGCAGCTGGCCTAGAAGCGTAAATGCGCGAAAAGAAGGCATAAAGAGATCACGTACGACGAGGTTGGACACATACTTATGGTGTAATGAAGCTAACCACCGGCAGCACTAGAGAGGGTTTGTTGAATAGTGATATGTTGGCATACGTCGCTCTTGTGAATAGTGAAATATGTGACTCAAAACGGGTGTTAGGGAGCAAGACCTTCATTAAGGACAGCGGGGAACTAGTTGAAGAAAGATGATTTATAGGTAAACTCAGACTACAGCCTACTTCCACGCAAGTCTTTACTTAAAGCAGCACATGTGATGCATCTGCACGAATCTCATTCATCATAGGCTTCGATGTATTTGAAAAATAATACTTTTCACAACAAATTTCAATAAACACCATGGAAACTAAAAAGGTCTCTATCGCTTCTGTCCAGCCTATTCGATACTGGTCTCTGTAAATGAACCAGAAGGAAGATTAAATATAAAATAGTTGTTAAACTACTCTAGGTGGTATTTATTCTTTATTATTTAATATTTGAATTTGTTACGGTAATATGCAAAATATTTATTTTTAAACTTTTCTAAAAGTAAACATATATTTTTTCTTAACCAGAATATATGTTCTTTTTTAAAAATAAAGCAAATAATTATTCAGAACTCTGCTCCCTTGAATAATTTCATTATCTGTCCGATTATTTGCAAACATGATGGCTGGACATACTTTATTAAAGGTAAAGTGCATTTATTTGGCCGATACACAATAATTATGTATATACCTTTTGAAAAAATGTATGTAGTTGGGCTATAATTTGTTTTGCTCAATTTAATAGCCACCTACAAACTCCGGTGTAAACGAAATACTCTACCAATTGAGCTAATTATTCATTGGGCCTAATTAGATTCGAACTACTGACTTTACCCTTCTCCGGCGTATACTTTCGATTAAAGTTTGACATCAAAGCATCCTAAAACCACTTACTGATACAAGGTCAAACGGTAATACGTCCATCGAACACTAGTGTTTGAGTCACACCTTAGGATGGTGTCACCGTAGGAAGTCAAAAAATCGATTTATATTGATTTTTAGCGAGCTGTAGAGACGGCGTCTAATCACCGCACATCTAACCTAAATTCTTTTGTACTATTTTAACTATATTTCTGGTCATTTCACTAAAATAGAAATCAGTATTACATTTACAGCCAACCCGACAGTGTGCACTAGAAGACTGAAAATTATTCCGCAACTCACGACAGAGACATTTTACATAAAACGTGGCATACTCACCACCTAATTGGTTTGATTGACCTCAAATCACGTGAGAGAGGAAGTCTTCCTAGTGGTATTGAGGATGCGTGCATGGGTAGAGCTTGGAAGCTTTGTGCGACCGCTTAATAGCGCTTGTAGTACTTATCACAATCGTTTTTCTGTGAGCGTGTCATTGAGTATAGAATCAATGTTTTGTCTCACTTTCCACATCTTTTAGCATCAGCGGGGTGGGTGGGTGGAAAAGAATACAGCCCAGGGACTTGGTGATCAAGCCTTAGCCAATTTTATTAGTTGCCCATCAGAAAACCTGATTTTAAAAGTTGTAACAATTTGAGAAGCTTGTACTCGAAAAGCGGATGTTCGCGTCCGATACGCGAATCCATGAAGTGGCGGAGTCCATCCGTAGAACGCATGATGTGTTTTTGCGCGATCAGGCTCGGAACGAGGCGCTAAACAGAAGTGATGATACCCTCTCAACTAGGTCTGTTCACCCTGGAACTATTAAGCAGGAACCCCTAGCTTCAATGGCACTTCACCCTCACCATATACCACTTCTGTTAGCCGTGGATAAATTTGATGTGAAGCAGCTTTTTTGAGATCGATACCAAAAGAGCGTCGTACGCTGTGTTCTTCGTTACGGGTATGTCGTCAGAGTGGTCTTATCTCTCGTTTATTGCAAACAGAAATTCATTTCCACTATAGCCGATTTAAAACAAAGATTTGCGTCATGTATTTGCCCGCGAACAACGAGGTGTCGCTGGGATTGTATTGGCTTGCGACAAGCGTAGCGATCATTGCAAGAAGAAGCAGTAGATCCGCTAGCTTCTGGTGTCTTTTCGAGTATATACGATTCCTGAAGACGTTAAAATACCCACGCTTTTAAATAAATACGGCAAGGCCGAGCGCGACAGGCCCTTTACAAAACGGTGCCAGTGACAACAGAAGACGTTACTGAGATTGCCTTAGTCTAAAATTAATTCTATAACAGTGCCTCAGTGAAGTCATGACTAAAGCCGGCAAACGAAAGGTCTACATCCACTTTATCGGACTCGGGCCACACAAATGTTGTCCGCTTAGATGTGGGAAGCGCGGCCATGTGATGGCTTACGCCTAGACCCTAATACAAAAAAGAGGCTAATCAGGAGATTCTCAACACGAAAGGTGTTCGAAGAATAAGCGGAAATGATGCTCGAGCATACATCAAGGCAAGAATAGGCAGGGAAATTCAGGAGCGCAGTAGGGCTAAGACGCCTTTCTGACGCGGACTCTGAAGCTACACCAATGATCAGGGTTTTGCACAAACAGGTAGTCTTTAAAGTACCAAGTAACAGTTTATTAAATAAATGGTAACTTTGACGTCAAACTAGATGCTGATGATAAAAATGCCCGATACTAAAGTGTGTATGCTAGCCCAAGGGTATTTTTAGCTTGAAGGGGTATTATTAAAAAAAGCATTATTGTCAGTGTAAAAGTCATAATGATTCCATGCTTCTTCTTATAGCAGTAAGTAAGTCTACTTGAAAGCCACATCAGGTTAAAATCGCTTGTAAATCGAACATTGTCTAAGCTAGTAACACGTGTCTTCAAGAAGGATCCGTTCTGCTAGAGCTTACAGTGTGCAAGATACAAGGCATCCCGTACCATCTTAAACAAGAGGATGCAATTTGGCATAAAGCGAGTATGAAAATGTAAATTACTAATTTTCTAGCCGTGCTCGCTGACTTGAGTATTTTTGACCGCCAACTGAATACAAATAATGTGGCGTACAGTGCATTAAAATAGACGTAAATTACTCGTTTTCGTTGATTTGGAATTTTTAGAGCTACGTAGACTCAACCTATCCTTACAAACACTAAACGCTTAACTCTCTATGATGTTCGCTTTGTGCTCCGTATGTAAGGGTACGTATATGGAGTGTGTATTACTTCGCACTTTTTATGTCGCAGTTTAGCGAGTGCTTTGACTGTCTTCAAATCAGAATTTAGCTATAGTAGCCGCAGTTCAAATGTCAACCCTATAAATTGAGACCATTCTAAACAATGTGATAATTACTTTGCATTGCTGGTACGTCACTCTCTGGAACCATAGTATCATATTTAAAATACCGCAGTACCTTGAACCGCCAACTCAAGCACAAAATATAAGATACAATACTTTATTTTTAATTTGAAGAGGGAAAACATGTTCGGCATTTTCTATAGTCGTTATGAAGAAAAAAATGTCCGTGTTCACCAATCTTGCGGATTTCGAATGTAACAGTGCGCACTTGGAGCTTTTATAATTGTCAACGTTAGCAGGAACCCTGTCAGTAAATATATTCAGTTCCCGTTTTGATCAGTTTTAAACACGTGTCTTTCTAAGACGTCTCTGGTCGTAAGAGTTAGGTACCTGAGTTTAGGCTAAGTACTCTTGGGCATTAGTGCCACGTGATTCCTTGGAGTCGAGTCCTGCGAACCAGGACTAGAAGCTTAAGAGCTTATACATACACTTAGAGTTAAGTATCACTAAGTCTGTAGAACTTAAAACCCTTTAAGCTAATACCCGTTTAGTTTGATATACTAAGAGACTCTACGAGTCTAGAAATCTTCCTCTGACAAAGGAGTAAGGGTATCTCCGCTACACTAATGAATCTAAGAATGGCCTGTCGACGGTGCAGCAGCATGTATCCTATAAAACGAAACCAGAATATAACGTTTTTGTGTATAGAAATTTTATGCTATAATCGACCAGATTAAAGACACTTTTTAATTTTTTAAGATGTATAAATGTGTCTATTGAATAAGATAATCATTGTATAGTTATGTCTATCAGAAAGGGTGTCAATTTAAGGACAAAGGGTGTCATATATCAAGTCCCTCTGACAATGTGAACACATATAAAATTGTCTTCCATCTAGCCGTATACAGTTATGGCGCCTATATATTATTATTAATTTCTGGATCTGTTTTAGCAAACATACGCTGCTGCTTTGTTGGTAACCCATTCCTATCATTAAAAATAGTCTGCACCAAATAAGAGACCGACAGCAAATCATTCACACGATTGCATCTTACAAGCTGCCTGCATTTTTAATGTTAACATTTTCGCCTAAAAATAGAACGTGCTACCATCAAAAATACTCAACGAGTTGTGTGATTATATCCTCACACCTGAATCTCACTTACATTGTTTATATGTAGTCAAAAGAGATCTCGGTCGTGTGTTTGTTCCGCGGCCCTACCGCGGGAGTTGCCCAAGCTAAGCACAATTACGTACTAAGGGGTAATGAGTGCAGAAATGACTATATAGATACTTTGTGCCTCCAAATCTTGAATTCCGATAGCTTTTATTAATTTTTGATTTGGACTAATTGGGGGGTAACGAAGGAGTACCGGACAGACATTACAGGAGGTCGAGGAGAATATCCACAACAGTTGTGCTTATGAGATTATTCTAGCGTTATGGTACAAGAGCTTAATACTGTAGAAGAAATGTATATGATATGTACTATTAATCAGAAGATCGCATGGAGGTGACCTCGATAATGACGTTATTTTACCTACCCATGACCATCTCTTTCAATATTACACGAACAGGCAATATTCATTCCTGAATAGTTCCGTTTATTGTATATTTGCTTCAATTAAGAGATCCATCTCATATAGCCCTGAAAGGTGCAATCCTGTCAAGAGAAATACAAAATAGGAGAAGTGTGTAAAATAAAGGTAAGAAAAATAGTATAGAATCTCTTTGTATTGTTATACGTAAGAAACAGTTCGAGGAGAAGAGGTGTAATAACTGAGGGTTGGCAAAAGGGTGTGAATATTAGGTTTGACAAAGGGTGTGGATTTAAGGAAAGGGTGTGTGATTTCATTAACCCCTTATAATTAATTAAGTGAGATTCAACAGTGCCCGCAGCTGGAATGACTAATGCATCTTTAAAAGAAGGCTCTTACAATACGTCAGATTACTGTGGCGTACCACGAAATATACCTAATGATGCTGTTTTTATATCATTCAAAGCAGGGTTTCCACAGATTTGGCTGCGAGCATGTCACCAAGTAAGAACGGAGTTGTTTATGCTTGAACAATTAATTGGGGATATGTGAAGTAGTGAAGTTGTCATTGAGCGAATAGGATATTTTAAATTTGCTACACACCCAGGCCACTTTATTAGTAGCGTTTCAACACTCGACGCCACTATTAACTTTTGCGAGGCGCCACTATTCAAGTCCTGGCGGGGTTTGCGAAAAGAATATCCTTTCTCGCGCAGATTGTGGCATACAATCACATGTAATAATGCAGAATAGTTGTACTGTACACGTACAGTTTTACGTAGATGCACCCAACCGGATTTGGTCTAGTTGAAAAAGAGTTGTGGAGCTTAAGGAGGGGAATTCCCCCTCCTATGAAAAAAGGAAAAGAAATAGCCTCTTTCCACAGACCCATCCTGGCCACGCAATTGTGTCTACCCCCCCCCCCCCATACCCATACAAAACGACACGGGTTGCGATTATACCATACATTTGGACGTTTGATTTTCCCGAACAATGCATCATCAGTGTGCACTCTTCAACAACGCCCATATCGTCGCATTCGGTCTGAAGGTCTGCGAGCGCGACATGTCTACGAAGGTCGACGTGTCAGTAATGTGTCTATTCTGTGTGCATTTTGGTCTCAAAGACAAGGTTTGCGCCAAACGGAAAGCTACGAGCAACATACAGTATTTCAAACGTTCATTTCGCGCTGGTGTCTACCAGAAGCACATGAAGACACAGCGTCCTCAATAGAGTAAATCGCAAATCCAGCACCAACCGAATGCAAACATTGCCAATCCTGCACCAGTTGCATAATCAGTACCACTTCGTCACGAAATTAATGTGTACCACGCTAAATTTTACCATATCTCTATCCTTCCATTCCTTAATATACGCAGTAGCCGATCAAGAAGGTCCGCCCTCCTCTCAAGGACACCTACCTTCAGCGGAGCTCGTCTTTGCTCGACCCCGAACTGCGTGGCAATGTCTTGGGCAGGCCTCTCGCCGTCGCTGTATATGAGAAAGGAAGGTCGGGAATGGGGAAAGCCCAGTAAATGAAGGTAAGCCATCAATCTAATGTCTAAGTTGGATTTTAACATTAAAAACTTTAACATGTGGCTGTGCAGCATTGTTGAATGATTCGATACAAGTCATACGCTTTTCGGTTTAAACGTATCGAAGCCGAAGGTACCACGATTATGAGACCTAACGTGCTAGGCTATCGTTACTGTTCTCACTTTATATGAATGACGTGTGTGTGAAATAAGAATGTTGTGTGTATTGTGTATTTGCTTAGGTCGACTACTTTTTCTGCGTATTTTAGGTGAAGCGTCCACGGCCGGCCGCGCGCCTCGCCACACTGGGGCGCTTCGATGGTCTTACAGCGCGTTCGATGGGCAGTGGAAGCGATAATTGGTATTACACACCACGGCACGCGTCGTTGCTGAGGCGACAGTGCACTCAACAGCAGTAAGCGTCTCGCATGGTCCTCAAGTACCAATTCATGGGAACAAACACAGTGCCGTTCGTACAGCAGCATTGCATGAAAATCTCGATGTCGCCGCCGACGTATTCAGCATTGTACAATTACAGGACATAATCGAGTATATGTTTGTCATGGAGGCTTAGACAATAACAGAATTTGAGTAGCATTTGACTTTTTAATAGACACGGACTCCTCTCTCTCCAATGTCTTAACCATCACTTTTATTGATACGATGTCGCGATGAGCTATGAACTACAGCTTTAGTTTAGTAACATGGAAAAAGATCCTCGCTTGCGGGTACCCATCGGAAGGATGTGGGGCACAGCGGTCCCAGTCGTGACAACGCAACGCCATCAATGGATCATACACATGACCCAGGTTTAATTTTGTTTGCAGCAGCCTTTTTGTTTTAGTAGACAACTGGGGTCGCACTGGTTCAATGGCACCATGAACCTCTCCGAATTCGAGTGCTACCCTTTCGCCAGACATTTGAATGTATTAATATTATTTATTCTATATTAATTCTACTCTTGGCACCTGGAGCCTTAGATTAACAGTTACCCATAGAATAGCGTGGTACACATTAGTTCCGCCATGAAGTGGTACTGGTTATGCAACCGGTGAGGGTTTTGCAATGTTTGCACTCGGTTGGTGCTGGATTTGCGATTTACTCTCCTCAGAACTGGGAGACGTATTTTGCCTGTCAAATGAGCAGAAGGATACTTCGTTTAACGAGAGAGATCCTGTTGACACCGAATTACCTTACGATCCCACTTTGGCGGCGCCCAAGCACATACGTATTACTTTGTAATCATGAGCATCGTCGATGTTATCGTTGGTGAGATATTATTCCATACTGATGACGCGAAAGACGAGACAATCAAGGAGCGAGCTCCGGCCATCTTCGAGAAAGTTGCTGGTCCCGAGGATAACGAGCAGGGCTCGTAACTTCAGACCGACTGCTATCGCATCGTCATCAAGAAACCCATACAGTTTCGCCTCATCGTCAGATACGTCACACGATGGATTTTTTCAACAAATCATAAAGGTGGAGGGGCTTAGTTTAAAATGGTTGCTCGTTTTCTGCACATGGCAAAGCAGCTAACGCGATTAGCTTTGATCGGGAGTGAAAGTGAAGGCAAGGTTACAAGTTACATTCGGTATTTCTGCGCGCTGAATCTTCATAAGACCTCGAAAATGCTGGCCTCAGGCTGGACGTTCTCTATGGTTATGGACATGTTCACACGCATATCTATTTTGTATATGAACATCCGCATTCGGCTCTTCGCCTGTGGCGCAATTCATAACTTCCATTTGCTCGCCATCCCAAGGTGTAGCCGTCATACTGGAGAAGAGATATTTCTTCATTTTCAAAGAGTACTGGTTTTCATCTGTCCCAACTGGCGGGATCTGATTATTTCCATTTCGACAGACGGTGAACGAATGATGACCGGCAGAGCTCAAGGCGTCACCACTCGCTTTGAGCGAGTCGCGAAGCCTAATTTCTTTCGACTTTGGTGTGACCTGTATCAACTTGATATTGCTCAACAGCATTTTTTCAAACATCTATCGGATATTGAGTTCTACTTTCTACTGACCGGCCTCATCTCATACTTGCGAAGGCAAAAAAAACTCATCAAAGACATGGGAACGCAGGCCAAGAAAGTTGCGGACACTCGAAGGAAGTTGATGTTCAACGTACATTTAATAGTTTCCTTTCTATTCGTGGTGGCTTACATAGATCTAAAATCTGGTGCAAATTGCTTAGTGGTGGGTGGTCGTCATCTTTGGTACGAAGATTGCCAACGAGGAGACCATCACGTTCCGAAGCCTTGAAGGCTTGACAACGCTTGTTTCGCAGGGGCGCAAAGGCACTTTGAAGTTAACCTCAACTTACACGTCTTGGTTTAGCGCTTCACCGATTTACGGCAAGAAGCTGTGGATGCGCTCGATCCGGAATCCAATAAGCTGTCGGCGGATAAGGAGTTCTCTATCAAGCTTAGCGATATCGAAGACGTATTAGCGGACCTATGCAGATTCGTTATCGCGGCCACAGAAGAGATTGGCGCGGACGAAATGGCTAACGTTATTAGGAGCGCCGCCACTTGCTGCGTCGCATTGAATACCAGCCTTTCAGGTATTGATGCAGAACGTGACTCACGGAACGATGCTGCCGATTTCATGCCGCCCGTTCTGCCTCATCAGATCGTCCAACTTCGCAGTCAAGATTTTGCTGACATTATCCGCAAGCAAAAGGATCACCTTTCTGACCGCAGGAGCCAGCAAAGTATCGTACTAATTAGGCAGGAGTTTTAAGAACTATGAGCTGATTATGAGCGTGAGCCGTCTTTAAAGCAGGTCCTGAATCAGTGCGACGTCAACACTACGTTTGAAAATGGCTGGTACCACGTTCAACATCAATTCGAGCACCTGAAGACGTTTTGTGGAGGCTTGGCGACCGCGTTCCCGTGCACGTCCACTGTCGAGAGTGACTTCTCCGTTTTCAAGTGGGAGAAGGATGATTGCCGGATTGGTCTAACAGACTTCTCTCTAGAAGGCATCCTGCACACCAAGCAGTTCGAGACGCTGCAGTAAATTACCCCCTAAGCACTCCTTTATTATTAATAAATTCAGATCCAGGCTATATTGTGTCCAGTAAACCTGCATTTGGGTGACGATCAGGTGGGCATCACCTTTAGCCACTATTAAGATTCATCAGGCGCCACTATTAGCTTAATTGTGGCAAAAATGGCGTGCACCACTATTAAAGTGACCTGTACATACCCCATAAACGTTTGAAGGCGAACACAACATACAAGCCGTGTCAGACAAGATGGGGTTCTACCGCAAAAATGTAGTTTCAATGAAGCGGGAGAACGGAGCCCCCGTCAAGAATAGGCTATGGGCAGCCGATAATCGATGCAGCATGCTTGAACTCAGTGAACAATGTCATTAAGACACATGATCCTCTATCTCTCAGTTAGTCAGCACCCGTTGCAATAGCTAGCTGACTAAATGCATCGCCAATAGTCATCGAATACATGCTCTCACATGCAACAGTCCATGCTTACTTGTGCAGCAAACAGCGCACATGGCCAGCCGGTCGTATTGGTCAGGTACAAGTGCTTGCCAAATGTGTGAGGGCGAGGGACACAATCATGAATACACAGCTTGGGAGGCGGGTGTGCAGAAGCTACGTGTGGCCGTGACCATTGCTAGGTTGTCTGTGCCGCCACCTTCATGTTGTTGCGAGAGACCACCTTCCAAAGAAATTTTATGAATAGGAGCACGCTAATCGGCTGAGTATTGGCAAGACTATATGTCCTATTCAAACGGTTGTTGCATTGAAAGGCGCCTTCAATGTATTTGCGATTCGCAGATGAACACGGTAATTCCGCGGTACGCAGTGCCATTATATTCATATGCTGCGACGTATTAGATGCCGTCGTACTCTACAGTCCGATCTCTGTTCGCTGAAACGGTGGCTCACGCCTGGAACAACGCAACGTTTCTTGGTGAAGCGCAGGTCTAACGTAAGCAACCTATCGGAATAGCCCTTATGAATCCTTATCCACTAATGGTATCCGCGTTTATCATCTTCCGATAGGAGAGATAAGCGTGGAGTACATGTGGAGTTGTGCCGATGTGACATCGACCACTTGACATCAAGAAACTCTGATAGAGTCATTCGATACGCACGTGCATCAGTTTCAAGCAAGCGTTATATCCACTTGTGATTGCAGCCAGAAGCAAGGGGTTGATGGGAACAGAAGAGAGACTGCTCGGGAAAATTATAGCACAAATGGATTATATCAAAAAAAGAGGTATCCGATCCATTAAATCAGTCTCTCCTGATTTTTTCTCGAGTCGGTGCTTGTCAGCTGTCGTCACTTTCTGATTTCTGCATATTCGGTTCGGTGACGAGCGGTACTGGCCGTCCATAGAACGTCCGGATCTCAGAGTTCGAGAGTTCGGGTCTACCATTTCATTCGTTTGGTTTCCCACACTACACAAGATTCCCTATTGCAGCGACTACTCTACAAGATGTGCTTCTTTCGTGACATCCTACTGACGGTCGCTCTCGCAGCGAGCTAATGCAAAGCCTCCACGGCTGATGACACTGCTCTACCCGCACCAGACCAGGCTCAGATGAAGGCTGAAGGGTTCCGGCGCGAGAATCCTTTCATATGCGGCAATATGACGGGAACTACGGTGATTCTGATCGAGCCGGGAAGCCTTCGCTTGCTCAGTGATGAAGAATTAGCCGTAAATGGAACGAGGATGGTAAACTTGACGCGGGTGAATGACAGGGGATCGGTGGCGACGAGCGAACATTGTTTAGGTCTTTTCTCATCTGGAATTACGTCGTGAACGTATTGGAAGTTAAATTTTTACTTACCTTGATACATAGGTTCAGACACTTGTTTCCGTAGGCGGTTGAAGCTGCACGACCAAACGTTCAATAGAATCAACATAAGTATCTAGCATACAAGCATTTAAAATGAATGCGTGAGGATAGGAACCGTGCCGTCCTTGGCATCGTTGGAGGTAGATATCATCAGCCTCATCCCATTGCTTGTATGAGTCATGAACAGCTGAATGTACCTTAAGTATAAGTGCTTTATAAAGTACACGCCCAGAGGGCCCATCGTATAATGTATATACAGTTATGAGTAGGAAAGAATCACAACCGCTCAAGAAAATGGGACTCGTAGAAGTCTTGCTCCACTGAAAACAAGCCATACTATACCCTTACTACGACTCTGACTGCTGCAAGCTACGTCGCCAGCAGCAGTAGATGGTAATGTCTTAGCAGATCCAGTGAATCATTTGACGTTTCATGATAATATGCGGTGGTTTTAACGCGTCGATCACTACAGGAAGTCTTACTCTCTCACTGAAAACTTCCAGTCATCGTTCGCTCTTATCCGCTCTTTGCTAACAAAAATCTGCAAGACTAAGCTGCGTGGTTGTATCGAAGTCGATACTGTCATAATTGTTTAGCTTTGTATGATCTGGCTGAAATTTAGAGTGAACAATGTAAAAAAACTGTCGATATAAACTTGCATTTTGCTGCCACCCTACCCCTTGATCCTATATTATTGCAAATCCTTATCGACCAGCACGCCAGCCCATGCAAACTACGCTATCTGCGACAAAATAACGGGCACTACGTCACCGAGGAAAGGAGCAAATAAATATCGGCCGGTCTTAACGTTATTTATCCATAGGCGGCATCCGGGTATTCTGCTAAAAATCACAACCGTGACTGTGGCTGCATCGACCAACAGGTTGTTCGTCACGCTTTTAGCGTGACAAAAGCTGTAATACTAGTTTCTTATGCGACTCAAAGCTAGCCGTCGAATTGATTACAAGATCGCGAGGTGCATCTTACAAGTAGCTAGACTCTGTACCCTAAAGCTATAGCTGGCGTACCCAGATAAAACATTGCAGATACGTAATTCTGTAAGCTACGGATATTAATTACGCGTAAGTATCGTACAACGCTACCGTGAAGACAAATCAAGAAGGCGAAGTAAATCAGATGGACATCCGCTTCGACAAGTTTTGTCAGGTGGTTTCTTTTAGGTGTGCAATGGGAAATAGGCTGTAATCATATACGAAGAGGCATAATATTATAATGTTTCTATTTCATTCAGCGAGTTAACTTGAATACGAGCGTCTTGTGAAGCATTGAGTATTGCTCCTCTTCTGCAATCGTAAAAAAAACAACCACGAATGTTTAGTACAGTGTCTTGTTGTAGCTGAGTCGACCAATACGATTTAAATTGCGGTAAACCTAAAGGAGCTCAACTGTGTCGATCTAATAACAGCAATCACATACTTAGAGTCTTCCGAATACATGAATGTATGAGGACAGTGTGTGTCACGCGTCATTTTAATCTTCAAAACAACTAATACTAGTGAATAACAATCGCCACAAAGTTCAAATACGCATTTTAGCGCCCCCATAAGCTGAATTTTTCCCCTCTGATATATTATATTTGATAGAAAGAAAGCTAGAAACTAAAAAAAACATTTGTCATCACTGGCGTCGACATCAATTTCTCTGTTATGACTTGCCAAGGCCGCTAACAGAACGCCGATCATTGGCAAAGGTTGTTCACCATTACCTCTATGTTAATGGAATGAAGAATCGGCAACTACTTTTGACTTTCCGCCACCCGTTCCCTTTTATTTTGACCCCCCCTCGACGTAATAAGTAACCAGATTTTACAGGGAGTGGGAGCTGAGCGCTCCGACCCGGACAATAACTGAAAGACTGGAAACCACGGGTGAGGCCGTAGGTGACATACGGGAGCAAGCTTTAAAGCTCGCCCTATAATAGAAACAATTCAGTCCAGAGAACTGAATGAAGTTTTGTATACTCGCGTTCCATTCCGGGTGGTTAAAGTCTAGGGACTTGGTTGTACGTCGTGTATTTAAATATGGAAGTGCCGATGAATTGATGCGTACAAAAGCTACTCATTGATGGTGTCAATCTATAAGAGATGAGTGTGCGAAAAGGGAGACTGCTCATCAACGCTGTCGCCCACCAAGTGTGCGGCAATATACAATTGATTAATGAAAAAGAATTTTAAAATCGAGGGGCCCCCTGCCGATTAGTAAGGTTCGAGCGAAAAATATTCACATCTGTTGTTTGCGAAAGGTGCGAGATTTTCACTTTCCCAAGTGTCGAGCATTTGCTACATGAGCCTATTGTTCGCCCCTATTCACTTTTATGCCAGTCATGTGCAGACACAGATGCGTACGCTCTATCCGAGCCTACATCGTACTTCGTACGACGAATGACATACACCCAGCGTTATTTGCAGACAGACACTGATAAAAGTGGGATTCGTAAAGTTCGCTTTTCACCTTGCGTACAATTACTGATAGCTTCACTTTCCGGGCGCACTGAGCAGCTACATTATTGTAATAGCTTGACGGGCTTGCTTCAGCATGTCATGGACATCTCTTATAATTGAAAGGACATATATACCGAAGAAGAGTAAATTTGTGGTTGATGGGAGTTTGCGTACGTGGTGACGGCGACAAAATAAAGTAACCATCACATTGTTAGCGACGATCTGCATCTACATCAATAAGCCAAAGTCAAGAGAAATATCCTTAGCATCAAGTACAGGACTAAACGTCCACACATGTGGATCTGTTGAACTCCTGTTGTCCTGCAAGCGCTGCTACTGCGTGTTCATTGCTTAATGTCACACTTATTGAATTTTAACCACCCTTCGATACTGTTGCTAATTGTTACGACATGGAATAATAGAGGTGCTAGCACGTCTTTCGCATCAGGGCGCCGTTTGCAGAGTACAAGAGCCGTCCTGCAAAATTGTACGAAGCCTTACATGTTGCTGGAACCAGGGACGTTAGTTGACGCTCGTAAAGTCAAATTGCAGAGAGTAATAGGCGATATGCACTGGAAATAGATTAGATTCACTTCTTATGACTGAAATGTTGACTGATCGGAGGTCTCAGAATTCTTTATACTTAGAATCTATATAAGGGTTAAGGGGGTCAAGTCTTATGAGCATAAATTACTCGACATTATCAGCTCCCTGTTTTAATATTAGATAAGGTAAATACACCCGTTACTCGGTAGAAAGTGTTAGCTGTTATAATGTCACGGAGCTGTTTGCCTAACATCCGTAGTTCATACAAACAAGTCAGATCGCCATTACCATGTCAGAAACAGCCACCAAGAAGCTCCTGGAAGAGATCGCGCGTCTTGAGGTCGACCTCGTGACACTTCAAGCTTCCTGCACCACGTCCGAAGCGGCTACAAAGTGGGTTCTATTGCTAAGAAGTAGCCACCGCATTAGCACTCATCAATTTGTTTTCTGTTGCCAGAATCACCGAGTACTGCGAGAGGACTGTAGATCCGTTTCTTGGAGAAAACGATGGCAATCCAAACCCGTGGCACCAAAATTGCCATAGCGCTGGCAGTTGCAGTATCCTGTAGAGCTACTCGATCGACGACGTCATCATCTTCAGCTGGTCATCTCTCTCGTTGCAAATCTGCACTATATATCTATCTACATCTGCCCTTCAAGGCTACAAAAAGTCAATTAAAACACCTTGATGCAACTCGCAGTCCAAGCGTATCTCGCCAAGAGCCTCGTCTCTTTCTGCGCCAACTACTTCCTCGATGCTGTCGTCGTCTTACCCGCAAACTTACTTCCCTTCTTATCGGCGTTTAAAAACGCTTCCCCTTTTTTGCCTTCGAAACCCGCGCGCTGGACATACACAACCACACACTCGACTGTGTCAATACCAAACAATCCACTTTCAGTCCCTCATCAAGTCAACAAAAACCGCACCGGTCCCTTTCGGCTTTTTTTCTCGCCAGCCTTCGCTGTCTCCTGCTTCCCGCGTCCCAACGCGTTCGTCCGTTTCTTCTTCAGTCGCTCCTTCGTCGACACCTCGAGCTTCGCCACGCGCTCCTTCCACTCTTTCGAGCTCTTGGCCTTGGTCTTCTCCTTCTTCTTCAGCTTGGCGCGCAGCAGCTTGGGGTCGTCCAGCACCACTTTCCCGGCCGCCTGCTGCAGCGCCG